>CAIGQS010000035.1:13964-397505 GCA_903798195.1 Danio kyathit
TTTTTTCCTGTGTGTTCATGGTGTAAGATTTTCCTTTTCTGTTTATCAATTCCCTCAGTTCAGCTGAGTAATGGCAAATCGACAACTCACAAAATAAAATCAGAAAATTAAAAACGAAACACCCGAAATTACATGAAACTCCGGAAGAAACATGGACAGCGTGGTGACGCAATGACGTTAATGTGCTATGTGCCTCATGTAAACACCTTTATCTTATTATTGTCTTATTCAGATTGAAGCAAATCATTAGATTTCTGATGTCCATGTAAACCCAGTCACAAGTCCCAACCCTAGAAAAAAGGTCTTCCCTGATTTTGATGACAGCGGTCCGTGTAACCCTTTGCAGTGCTTTGTTCAATTCACACCGTCAAAATTAAACAAATGAAAAATGCATTTCAAACTTTCATTTTTCATTTTTTCTGAGTACTTCAACAACGGATAATTGTCACTCGGTTTAATTTTTGATTCTACAAGTTTGGGTTGTTGCATTTAAATCTGATCTCAGAACAAACTTGAAATAATGACACATTATTGTGATTTTCCATTTTTATTTTCTGCGCTCGCAGTCGGGCCGTACCATTGCCGCCAGAGGGGTGTGGAGTTCTGGATTAGTGCGCAAACCAGCAGATACCGTTGATGCTGTCATGTTATTTTTATGACATATTTGATACATTGTTATCTAGGCTTGGCATTACCCGCCAAATGCGAGTGAATTTCACCTGTGGCGAGTTAGACAGCCGCTCCCACTATTGCAGGTTGAATGTGCTTGAGCAGCGACACACAACATAAAATGAATGAGCAGGAGCCCCACGTCACTTTTGCTTGAGTTCAGTTATTTGAACTTGCGTGGGAGACAAACGCATCGTGATACCCCGCATCATTCACGCATTTGCATTGATTTTGTGTGTAATCTACTCGCGCGAACACTTAATTCATGCTTAGTGTGAACCCAGCATGAGACCAGCAGATAAAGAATCAATCTGACGATGAATTATGATGACATTTCTAATCTGAGACTCATACACATGTAGCAGGGTGTCCGCGGGGTCTTAAAAAGTATTAAAAGTTGATCAATTTAATTTAGAGAAATTTAAGGGTATTAAAAGTACTATGAATGCTGTTTTGCAAGGTATTATATTTTGTATTATTTTCTATTATGTAATGTATAGTTGTATGGGGGTGCCTGAACTGAATCTGCGAATATTAAGATGTATTTTATGACATCGATAAAATCCTGCTGTGTTTCACCGTTTTGTTTACTGCAGTAACCAAGGCAACAGCATTATTTCTGCGGGTCTACAGGCGCCCCCTGCTGGAAAAGAGTCAATTAGCAGTTTTATTCATTATGAATAATGTTTCACTTTAGGTGAAGGTATGTTTTATGTGTCATAATTTCACAAAAACAGATTATGTTTTTACGTTATAATTTTTTATTATTTTTATCAGGTGGTATAAGATGCATATTATAATTTGGGTGGTCATATGGGTTTTAAATGACCTAAATCAAGTAAAAGTACAATGTAAGCATATTAAATAGAATTACCTAACAGTAAAATAGTGGCTAGTGAAAATGCAGAGTGACTAGTAACTTTGGAAAACTACTAGCCCCAGTGGCTGGTAAGCAAAAAAGTTACTAGCGAGCCTGTTATTAATAACAATTAATAACATTATATTATACCTATATTATATATAGTGCACACTCAAGTTTGTCTTAAATCATTCTTTTCTTGTGCTTGATCCATAAATCATTCATTTTCCTTCGGCTTAGTCTCTATTTTAGGGGTTGCCACAGCAGAATGAACCGCCAACAATTCCAGCATATGTTTTACGCAGTGAATGCCCATCCAGCCGCAACCAACACCGGGAAACTATATATATATATATGTGTGTGTGTTGGTTTGCTGCTGGATGGGCATCCACTGCATAAAACATATACTGGAATAGTTGGCGGTTCATTCTGTATATATATATATATATATATATATATATATATATATATATATATATATATATATATATATATATATATAGTTGCAATCATTATTCAACCCCCTTTGATTTTTTTTCTTATTTAAATATTTCCCAAATGATGTTTAAAAAAGCAAGGAAATTTTCACAGTAGGTCTGATAATATTGTTTCTTCTAGAGAGTCTTATTTGTTTTATTTTGGCTAGAATAAAAGCAGTTTTAAATTTTTTTAAAACCCATTTTAAGGTCAATATTATTAGAGTTTTTATTTTTTTTTTATTTATTTTTTTTTTTTAGAATTCAACTTTTTTTATTGTTCAACAGCCAAGAACAAAGAACACACTTCACACTACACAAACATATGATACGTTACAGTAAATATTCAGCCACCTGTCACTCCAAGAAAATTCGGCTAAGAAAAACAGCATATAATAAACATATATGGAAATTAAGGTTGTGGTACCTTTGTAAGCACATACTCATTTATCCTAATTTTAGATGTTGCCAGAGATTATCCCATTTTCTATGTACTTCTCCCTCATTATTTAATCTCCCCAGCATACACTCATAGGATGCAATTTCAATCATCCCATTAATCCACTCTTTCATTTCTGGCATTCTGGGGCACTTCCAATTACGTAGTATCATCCTAGCAGCTGTAATGCATCCAATCTTGAGAAGAATAAAGGAATTTTTACCTATATTAGGTATCACTAGTTTGTCACCCAGAAGGCATAGCCGTGGCTCTACAGGTAACTCACAGCCTAGCCACTCCTCCATAATACTTAAAACTTTACACCAGAATGGGTAAACTAAACAACATTCCCAGATCATGTGTAAATAAGTACCCTCTTCAGAGTTTTTATTATTAAAGTTCCTGCTGTTTGCAGATGATCTGGTGCTGCTGTCGCCAACAGAAGAGGGTCTACAGCAGCAGCTAGATATCTTGCACAGCTTCTGTCAGACCTAGGCCCTGACCGTTAACCCAAAGAAAACCAAAACCCTAATATTCCAGAAAAAAACCCAGATGTCAGGGAAAGAAACACAGTTTCACCCTTGGTATGACAAAAATTGAACCTGCCACAAGCTACACATACCTTGGGTTGAAAATAAGTGCTAATGAAAAACTAAATTTGGCTGTGAATGAACTGAAAGAGAAAGCGAGAAGGGCCTTTTACGCCATTAAAAAATCAACACAAATAGAAATTCCAGCTCGAATCTGGCTCAAAATTTTCCAGTCAGTGATTGAACCTATAGTGCTATACGGGAGTGAAGTGTGGGGTCCTCTCCTCAGTCATGAGTTTGATAAATGGGATAAAAATCCAATTGAAAGCCTCCATGCAGAGTTCTGTAGGAGCATCCTCAGGGTACAGAGGAGCACACCCAGCAATGCATGCAGAGCAGAATTAGGCCAGTATCCTCTACTCATGCGCATTGAGAAACGAGCCGTCAAATTCTGGAAACACATAAAAATGAGTGACCCCAACTCTTATCATTATAAAGCCCTCAAAAACCAAGGAATAGACATTGAAAAAAGCCCCCTGATTCAGATGATCCTGAAGCTGCAAACACAAACCAACATAACGAATATGACTAACAGCAGGCAGCATCAGGACACGGACATGCTCATCCACAGAATTAAGCCCAATCAAATAATAAATGCACGAAAAGAGGAGTATCTGACTTACTGGAATGAAGCAGCAGCAAAACAAAGTAAACTTCAATGTTATTTAGACCTAAATACAGGCTGAGTGCTCACAGTCTGACTGTAGAGACGGACCGATACAGACAGAACTGGCAACCCAGAGAGAGCCGCATCTGCCCACACTGTGCCCAGGCAGAGGTGGAGACGGAGGAACACTTCCTCACCCGCTGCACAAACTATCAGCACATCCGAGACACATTCTACTCCAAACTACAGAGCATTTACCCACAATTCTCTGAGTCAGACAATAAAACACAGCTTCAATATTTACTAGGGGAAAAAAATGACTGTGTCCTTCTGGTGGCACAATACATTAATGCCTGTCACAAAAAAAGAGAAAGCAGATCAATAAAAACATCAGTGATGCGCTTGCAAGCACACACACACACACACACACATAGATTAGTATAAATGAATCATTGTAAATATACTGATTATTATTGTTTTTATTACTGTTTTATCCTAAAATGTTGGTTGTTAAATGGACAGTTTATTCTGATCTATTATTTTTGTATTGATTTGTATGAATAATATATGTCAAATAATAATATGATATGTTGAATAATAATACTGTGATATATTGAATAATAATGTGATATAATGAATAATATGATGTATTGTTGATATTTTATTTTATTATTATATATATCATCTTTTTTTTTCTTTTCTTTTTTACTACTACTATTTACTGTTTTGTTATTATTATGCATGTTACTTTTTATGTAAACTGAAGAACTGCTTTGGCAATACATTTGTAACATTTGTCATGCCAATAAAGCAATTATTGAATTGAATTGAGAGAGAGAAAGAGAGCGAGAGAGAGAGAGAGAGAGGTTTGTTTTTGTGAACTGTTGGGACAGTTTTCTATTGTTATCAGGGCCATGCAGAGACCCTATACCTGTGCATGTGCTTTATTGTTATTATACTGTACAATCTGTTTTATGTGACTGTATTTATTTTATTCAGATTGATTCTTTATCTGCTGGTCTTATGCTGGATTCACACCAAGCATGAATTAAGTGTTCGCGCGAGTAGATTACAAAAGCACATTCAAGCACATTCAACCTGCCAAAGTGGCAATAGTGGGAGCGGCTGTCTAACTCGCCACAGGTGAAATTCACTCGCATTTGGCGGGTAATGCCAAGCCTAGATAACAATGTATCAAATATGTCATAAAAATAACATGACAGCATCAACGGTATCTGCTGGTTTGCGCACTAATCCAGAACTCCACACCCCTCTGGCGGCAATGGTACGGCCCGACTGCGAGCGCAGAAAATAAAAATGGAAAATCACAATAATGTGTCATTATTTCAAGTTTGTTCTGAGATCAGATTTAAATGCAACAACCCAAACTTGTAGAATCAAAAATTAAACCGAGTGACAATTATCCGTTGTTGAAGTACTCAGAAAAAATGAAAAATGAAAGTTTGAAATGCATTTTTCATTTGTTTAATTTTGATGGTGTGAATTGAACAAAGCACTGCAAAGGGTTACACGGACCGACAGCCTTTCCACTGTTTAGCAGTAAGCGAATGTAATGTTAATTGTATAATAAGAATCTTAAATTCATGCTAACAAACAAATGATCAAAATAAATATATTAATGCATTCATTTATTCATTTTCATTTCGGCTTAGTCCCTTTATTAATCTGGGGTCGCCACAGCGGAATGAACCGCCAACTTATTCAGCATATGTTTTACACAGAGGATGCCCTTCCAGCCGCAACCCATCACTGGGAAACACTCATACACACTCAATCACACACATACACTACAGACAATTTAGCTTACCCAATTCACTTATACCACATGTCTTTGGACTTGTGGGGGAAACTGGAGCACCCGGAGCAACCCACGCCAACATGGGGAGAACATGCAAACTCCACACAGAAATGCCAACTGTACCAGCCGAGGCTTGAACCAGCAACCTTATCCCTGTGAGGCGATTGTACTACATACTGCCTTACCCCCCGTCGCCTATATTAATGCAATTCAATTCAAATATGTAAAATATGAACTGATGTATACACTGTAAAAAAAATCCGCAATTTTACAGTTTATTTCCGACAGCTGGGGTGTTGGAAAAAAAACGTAAAATAACGGCCCTTAAATTACAGAAATTTACTGTGAAATAACAGCCCTTAAATTACAGAAATTTACTGTGAAATAACGGACATTAAATTACAGAAATTTACTGTAAAATAACGGCCCTTAAATTACAGAAATTTACTGTGAAATAACGGACATTAAATTACAGAAATTTACTGTGAAATAACAGACATTAAATTACAGAAATTTACTGTAAAATAACGGATATTGATTTACAGAAATTTACTGTGAAATAACGAACATTAAATTACAGAAATTTACTGTGAAATAACAGACATTAAATTACAGAAATTTACTATAAAATGACGGACATTAAATTACAGAAATTTACTGTGAAATAACGGACATTAAATTACAGAAATTTACTGTGAAATAACGGACATTGAATTACAGAAATTTACTGTGAAATAACGGACATTAAATTACAGAAATTTACTGTGAAATAACAGACATTAAATTACAGAAATTTACTATAAAATGACGGACATTAAATTACAGAAATTTACTGTGAAATAACGGACATTAAATTACAGAAATTTACTGTGAAATAACGGACATTGAATTACAGAAATTTACTGTGAAATAACGGACATTAAATTACAGAAATTTACTGTGAAATAACGAACATTAAATTACAGAAATTTACTGTAAAATAACGGATACTAAATTACAGAAATTTACTGTGAAATAACGGACATTAATTTACAGAAATTTACTGTAAAATAACGGCCCTTAAATTACAGAAATTTACTGTGAAATAACGGACATTAATTTACAGAAATTTACTGTAAAATAACGGCCCTTAAATTACAGAAATTTACTGTGAAATAACGGCCCTTAAATTACAGAAATTTACTGTAAAATAACGGACATTAATTTACAGAAATTTACTGTGAAATAACGGCCCTTAAATTACAGAAATTTACTGTGAAATAACGGCCCTTAAATTACAGAAATTTACTGTAAAATAACGGATATTAAATTACAGAAATTTACTGTGAAATAACGGACATTAAATTACAGAAATTTACTGTAAAATAACGGCCCTTAAATTACAGAAATTTAGTGTGAAATAACGAACATTAAATTACAGAAATTTACTGTGAAATAACGGATATTAAATTACAGAAATTTACTGTGAAATAACGAACATTAAATTACAGAAATTTACTGTGAAATAACGGATATTAAATTACAGAAATTTACTGTAAAATAACGGACATTAAATTACAGAAATTTACTGTAAAATAACGGACACTAAAATACAGAAATTTACTGTAAAATAACGGACATTAAATTACAGAAATTTACTGTAAAATAACAGCCCTTAAATTACAGAAATTTACTGTGAAATAACGGATATTAAATTACAGAAATTTACTGTAAAATAACGGACATTAAATTACAGAAATTTACTGTGAAATAATGGACATTAAATTACAAAAATTTACTGTAAAATAACAAACCTTAAATTACAGAAATTTACTGTGAAATAATGGACATTAAATTACAGAAATTTACCAGAAATTAAAATGTAAGTAAATTTCTGTAATTTAAGGTTCGTTATTTTACAGTAAATTTCTGTAATTTAAGGGCCGTTATTTTACGTTTTTTTTCCAGTACCCCAGCTGCTGGAAATAAACCGTAAAGTTACCGATTTTTTTTACAGTGTACTTTACACTTTAATTATATAGTTTAATTAAAAAAAATTTTTTATTTGAATTGTCAAATAAAAGATTTTTCTAGAGTCGTCCACCATAATTTTGTGGCTAAAAAGTATCGGTTCAGGCACATCATTTACTGATTTAATCAATGCAATCTCACGGTAATTCGTAACTTTTTGATTTAGTGGCTAATTCGTATGAATTCGTACGATCTAATTCATACCATTTAATAAGATTTGCTCATCACCCAATGACGGTTGGGTTTAGGGGCAGGGTTGGGTGCCACGCCTCCTTTTTAAAATCTTACATTTTCATACGACTGAACTCGTATGAATTCGTACAAATTAGTCAATAAACTGATAAAACGTAAAATACTTACGTTTCCTCGTGAGATCAGGCTGGATTTAGTAGAAAAATTAAATACTATGTGAATAAATGGGTGTGAGGTCTGATGACAGAATTTAAATATTTGGGTGAACTATGCCTTTGAAGCCCAAATAATATTACTGTAAGAACATTTGTTACTAATCTTAAAACAACCTTTTCAGAATATTTTGAGAACGCTCCTTGTTTGCTGGAATCATAATTTTGTCACTTTTTTTTTCAGATAACCTGGCGCTAAAGAGAAACGCCTCTCAGTCGTCCAATTACGGGTTCTGGACTGCAGAAAGAGCCGTCGATGGTTCTCGAACTGGGCCAAAGTTGTGGTCAGTGTGTTCGTCTACTGCTAACCAAAGTAATCCGTGGTGGAGGGTGGATCTGGGGGATGTTTACCGCGTTAGCAGAGTAATCATCACTAACATCAACAACAGCTTTGCAGACCGAATAAACGGAGCCCAGATTCACATCGGAAACTCTCTGGAGAACAACGGCAGCAGCAATCCCATGTGAGACTCTCCTATTATTAATACATGACAGTTGAAGTCAGAATTATTCACCCCCTGTATATATTTTCCCCCAATTTCTGTTTAGCGGAGAGAAGTTATTTTTAACACATTTTTTTGCACATTTTGTTCTAAAGGCAATCCAAAACAAATATTGCTAAATAATAATTTTGACCTTAAAATGATTTTAAAAGCATTAAAAATGGCTTTTATTCTAGACTTTAACTAAATATGGGTACTATTCAGGGTATTCAAAGCGCTCTACAGATGTTGGGGGGAATCTCCTCATCCACCACCCCCTATAATAGTCACTTATTATTAAAGTGATAGTTCTGTCATCAATAACCCTGCCTCATGTTAAGATTAGACATGCTTTAATATTCAGCAATACAGTATATGTTAAGGATAAAGTACTATCAGGAGGTTATTATTGTAGAATAAATCTCAACAGGTTTATTGGAAGCTTAACTGTTGTTTAAGACTGATGGGATGTACTTTATCCTGCTTATTACATGACTACTTACCACAAAATGTAAACATTAGACACAAAACATTGTTCTAAGCCATAATAGTTATTATTAATAATTTTTTAAAAAGATGACAGAAATGAAAACAGCTGAATGGAGTATACACTAACCTGAGCTTTTAAAAAAATATATTTTGTGACCCTTGCATTGGTATTTGAGATCATATTTATATTTTTGGGCTCTGATTATTTTATGGTGGTTATTTTTTATTATGTTTATATTACAGGGAGTGCAGAATTATTAGGCAAATTAGTATGCATGTTGTCTTACTCCAAGCTGTATAGGCTCGAAAGCCTACTACCAATTAAGCATATTAGGTGATGTGCATCTCTGTAATGAGAAGGGGTGTGGTCTAATGTCATCAACACCCTATATCAGGTGTGCACAATTATTAGGCAACTTCCTTTCCTTTGGCAAAATGGGTCAAAAGAAGGACTTGACAGGCTCCGAAAAGTCAAAAATAGTGAGATATCTTGCAGAGGGATGCAGCACTCTTAAAATTGCCAAGCTTCTGAAGCGTGATCATCCAACAATCAAGCGTTTCATTCAAAATAGTCAACAGGGTCGCAAGAAGCGTGTGGAAAAACCAAGGCGCAAAATAAACTGAGAAATGAACTGAGAATAGTCAAGCGTGCAGCTGCCAAGATGCCACTTGCCACCAGTTTTGCCATATTTCAGAGCTGCAACATCACTGGAGTGCCCAAAAGCACAAGGTGTGCAATACTCAGAGACATGGCCAAGGTAAGAAAGGCTGAAAAACGACCACCACTGAACAAGACACACAAGCTGAAACGTCAAGACTGGGCCAAGAAATATCTCAAGACTGATTTTTCTAAGGTTTTATGGACTGATGAAATGAGAGTGAGTCTTGATGGGCCCGTGGCTGGATCGGTAAAGGGCAGAGAGCTCCAGTCCGACTCAGACGCCAGCAAGGTGGAGGTGGAGTACTGGTTTGGGCTGGTATCATCAAAGATGAGCTTGTGGGGCCTTTTCGGGTTGAGGATGGAGTCAAGCTCAACTCCCAGTCCTACTGCCAGTTTCTGGAAGACACCTTCAAGCAGTGGTACAGGAAGAAGTCTGCATCCTTCAAGAAAAACATGATTTTCATGCAGGACAATGCTCCATCACACGCGTCTCAAGTACTCCACAGCGTGGCTGGCAAGAAAGGGTCTAAAAGAAGAAAAACTAATGACATGGCCTCCTTGTTCACCTGTTCTGAACCCCATAGAGAACCTGTGGTCCATCATCAAATGTGAGATTTACAAGGAGGGAAAACAGTACACCTCTCTGAACAGTGTCTGGGAGGCTGTGGTTGCTGCTGCACGCAATGTTGATGGTGAACAGATCCAAACACTGACAGAATCCATGGATGGCAGGCTTTTGAGTGTCCTTGCAAAGAAAGGTGGCTATATTGGTCACAGATTAGTTTTTGTTTTGTTTTTGAATGTCAGAAATGTATATTTGTGAATGTTGAGATGTTATATTGGTTTCACTGGTGAAAATAAATCATTGAAATGGGGATATATTTGTTTTTTGTTAAGTTGCCTAATAATTCTGCACAGTAATAGTCACCTGCACACACAGATATCCTCCTAAAATAGCTCAAACTAAAAACAAACTAAAAACTACTTCCACAAATATTCAGCTTTGATATTAATGAGTTTTTTGGGTTCTTTGAGAACATGGTTGTTGTTCAATAATAAAAGTAATCCTCAACAATACAACTTGCCTAATAATTCCGCGCTCCCTGTATTATAAGCTGTTTCTCAAGATGAATGAATGTCCTAATCAGTGTTGGGGAAACTTACTTTTGAAAGTAGTGCATTACAGTATTGAGTTACTCCCCCAAAAAAGTAACTAGTTGTGTTACTTAGTTACTTTCTATGGTAAACAATGCATTACATTACTTTTGAGTTACTTGTTTTGACCTTTGCTGAGGCTTGATCTGTTTCAGAACTTGAAGGTTTTTTCCTTCTTCTTAAAGTAGATGAGGTCTGCGATTAACAACACACTGTATAACCTTCATTTACCTTAAAAAACAATAATAATGTAGGATAATGTAATCCTCTGGGAACTTCCAGAGCTCTACATGCCATATATACAGATTAATTAATATACAGATGACAGTTTAAAGCAATGTGTTTCCTGCTTTTGTTTTTTAAGTCTTATTAGTATTATCTATTGAGGCTGTAATCCCCTTTTCTTCATGTGTTCAGAATAACGAGAATACTAGAAATGTAAGCCAAAGCAATTTTGCTTTCTGTCTGTTCCTGCATTCTCTCATTGAGTGTGGGATTCAACGTCTTTCGACATCTTTAATTGAACAATTTATTTTTTAAAAGCTGATTAATTAAATGAAAAAGTAACTCAAATACCACGGCCGGGACTAAATACCACCGCTGTGGTATTTGAGTTGCTTTTTAATTCAAAGACGATGTTGTTCTGTTGGCTTCATCGAACATGGACCTTCAGCATGCACTGGGTTGATTTGCTGCCAAGTGTGATGTGGCTGGGATGAGAATCAGCACCTTCAAGTCTGAGGCCAAAATGCTCTACAGGAAAAAGGTGGTTTGCCATGTCCAGGTTGGAGGAAAGTCCTTACCCCAGGTGGAGGAGTTCAAGTATCTTGGGGTTTTGTTCACGAGTGAGCGAAGGATTGAATGTGAGATTGACAGGTGGATTGGTGCAGCGGCAGCAGTAATGCGGTTAATGTACTGGTCTGTTGTGGTAAAGAAGGAAAGGCAAAGCTCTCGATTTACGGGTCAATCTACGCTCACCACCGAAAGGACAAGATCTCAGACACGAGCGACTGAAATGAGTTTCCTCCGCAGGGTGGCAGGGTGCACCCCTATAGATAGGGTGAGGAGCTCTGTCTCCCGGGAGGAGCTCGGAGTAGAGCCGCTGCTCATCCACAGCCAGAGAAGTCAGCTGAGGTGGCTCGGGCATCTGTTTCAGATGCCTCCTGGACGTCTACCTAGGGAGGTGTTCCAGGCATGTCCCACTGGGAGAGGGTCTCGGGGAAGACCCAGAACATGCTGGAGAAACTATGTCTCTCGGCTGGCCTGGGAACACCTCGGGATCCCACCCCCGGAGGAGCTGGAGGAAGTGTCTGGGGAGAGGGAAGTCTGGGGTTCTCTCCTAAGACTGTTGCAACCCAGCCCCGGAAAATCGGTTGAAAATGAATGAAGGAGTGAATGTAACTCAAATATTATTACTTAATTTGTTAAAGTAATGCATTACTTTACTTGTTAGAAAAGTTCTATTATTACGTAACTCCCATTACTTGTACTTCATTACGGTCTAACTAGTTTATAATGATATGAGGGTGAAAAATTAATAACACAAGAATAATAATTTTTGCATGAACTAACCCTTTAATAACCGCCTTATTACTCAGTTATTGAAGTCTAATGCTGTTTTCTCTTTAGGTGTGCTGTAATTTCTAGTATCCCAGCTGGAGTTTCTGAAACCTTCCTCTGTTGTTTCATGGAGGGTCGATATGTGAGTCTGTTCATTCCCGGAGACTCAAAGATGCTCACTCTGTGTGAAGTGGAGGTCTATGTAGAAGGTGCGATAATCAAGCTGTAAATGTTTTTTTTTTTCATGTTAAAGATCACATGAAGTGCTTTGAAATGTCAATTCAAGAGTTCACACTTAGCTGATGATCAATAAAGCGTAATTGGCATGCTGTCCCGGGAGAGAGCCCTGAGCTCGTATATCCTCGAGCCCGGGGCTCCCTCCCGGTAGAAGGGCGAGAGGGAAGTTCGAGCTCAGGAAGGTCTCGAGAACTCCCCTGCTTATCGCCGTGTGAAAAGTGTAAACTAAAGTTGTCTTAGGCAATAATTTGGTTTAGTCGATTGACTATGGTGTTTGTTTTTGGACGGTGGGAGGAAACTGGGGAACCCGGGGGAAACCCACGCGAACACGGGGAGAACATGAAAACTTCGCACAGAAACGCCAACCGGCTCAATGGGAGATTGAACTGGTGGCGTTCCTGCTGTGAGGCAACAGCGCTAGTCACTGGGCCGCCGTGTCGCCCTATAGGAAAGGGTGGAAGTAGGGGTGGAGGGGGGGGGGGACTTCAAGACGAAGATAACTGGAGTGAAATCTCTGGTTATTTATAGTGTGTCCGTAATCATCTAATAGGGCAGATTACGGAGCTGATAAGGTGCCAGCCGTGTTGATCATAAGCACGTGATCCTCTCGAAATTAGTTTATAAATTAACCACACTTAAATTAAATTTAATTAAATTAATCTTTATTTCTCTAGCACAGGGGTGGCGAAAGTCAGTCCTGGAGGGCCGGTGTCCTGCATATTTTAGTTCCAACCCCAATTAAACACACCAGAACCAGCTAATCAAGCTCTTTCTAGGTATACCAAAACATCCTGGCAGGTGTGTTGAAGGAAGTTGCAGCTAAACTATGCAGGACACCGGCCCTCCAGGACTGAGTTTGGGCACCCCTGCTCTAGCACTTTTACAATGTAGATTGTGTCAAAGCAGCTTAACATAGATATTCTAGTAAATTTAAACTGTGTCAGTCCGGTTTTCAGAGTTGAAGTTCAGTTCAGTTCAGTTCAGTTCAGTTCAGTGTGGTTTAATTTTCACTGCTGAGAGTCCAAACGCTGAAGAGCAAATCCATCGATGCTCAGCTCTACAAGTCTCAAACTATGCAAGCCGGTGGCGATAGTGGAGGAACAAACTTCACCAATTAGAGAAAGTGAAGGAAAAAACCTTGAGAGAAACCAGGCTCAGTTGGGCACGACCATTTCTCCTATGGCCAAACGTCTTGTGCAGAGCTGCAGTCTAGGCGGCGGAGGCTGGAGAACGCTGGACGTCCATTGGGGAGAACTGCAGGTGTGAGTAGGTCACCGGCGGGTCTACAGGCTGGCCCACAAGATCAATGTAGAGACTCGTCTGTCACTGTCACAAATGTGCATTTTTTTATTCAATGTTTGACGTGATCTCAATTGAAATACGAAGAGAGGGCAGGACATACAGTAACTGCTTTAAAAAAAACGCTAGTAGCGTTTGATAATCACAGCTCTGCCAGTGAGAGGGGTTGAGCTCAAGCGCATCAAATGAACAGCCAATGAGAAGAAGGGGGTGGGGCATGTCAGATACTAGAGGAGATATATCCAGCTGCAGGCCCGCAGAACCACACACGTTTCAGGCACACACAATCCAGCACACACGTTCTAGGCAAACCATATATGGTTACGACGGAAGTTAATGATATTAACGTCTTCTCGGGCATCGTCACCAATATATTTTTATATATATTGTTGATTAATATTGCACACAATAAACAATAGTGTTTACTGTTTCACAGATATTGCGATCGAGGCGGCAAATGGTGAACATTGTTTCTGATCGCCATTCAATATAATAGACTGAATAGTTTCCCATCCGTCATCATAGATGATCAGTCATTATTATATGACAGAGTCAATATAGCAGATACTTGATTGCTGGCCTTGCTGAACTATCTAAATTAGACAGTTTTAATTTATATAATACTTGAAGGAAATAATAGCAAGTTAATATGCATAGGCAATAACATCTTTATATGTAATAAAAAATCTTTTTACATTTAATAAATGTGAACACTATATTTTACTCAAGCGATTTAATAGTATTTATTTGCTTAATTTTTTAATAACTTTTTTATTAATGATTTCCCGCATTGAATACTATAGTAATTTATAGTAAGTAATATATTGTTTTTAAACCATAAAGTACTGGTAATTTGTGGTAATTGTAGTTGCAACAAATTTAGCAATACAAACAAATTAACTATTAATAATGAATTAAAATAAATTATATATATATATTACTAACAGTTGCTACAGTTTAGTAAAAGATAGTAGTTTAAATCAGTTTATAACTATATTAATTTTAAATTATTATCTATAGTAATTCATTTATAATGTGACACATTAATGTTTTTTTTTTTTTTAATATTTTACAACAAAACGATTTTAACCCAGTATGACAACATTAAGATCCTGAATGAGTTTATTACACTTAATACAATTAGACGGTCTGTTGGTTTCTTTGTGTATGTGGATACATGAATAAAGTCTTAAGTGTTTAACCAATTATTTTTATTTACATAATTTGAGTTCAGAAACTGTAGCGATGTTAAAATGATCTTTACGATATAATAATGAAAGAATGACTGAAATGGGAAACCATAAACTGTTGACAGTCTAATGAATGGCAATCGTAGCATTGAGAAACAAGTATGAGGAGACATTTAGGAGGAAGTAACAAACTGCAATCTTCTGATGCAGGTTTATATCTTCTAAACACAAATTTTGTCACTGTTTTGGAGCGCACTGTCATGTTTATTTATATAGCGCTTTTTACAATGCAGATTGTGTCAAAGCAGCTTAACAGTTAAGATTTCAGAGTAGACACTAGATTATAGATATCCTTAAAACAAACAATACTGACACTAATATCTATACAACTTGTATTTACATGTATTTATTTTCACATTAATAATGTATTCAGTTAACTGTAAAGCAAACATGTGTTATATATATCATTCTAGTTTAATGGAAAATTTAAAAAATGCACCCACAATTCTGGAATGAGTGTAGTTTAGTATGAAAGTTTAAGGATATCTCAGATATCAGTAATAACTGCATTTAATGTCCGAATCAAAAGATGCAAAGCCAGTGACAGAACATGCATAATTGTAAGATTTGTTAACTGATAGTTTGTGTTGCTTTGTTTGTGTGTGTGTGTGTGTGTGTGTGTGTATCTGTGTTTGTAGGTCCATGTTGGAAGCAGTCGTTGGTGAAACTGAAGCTCAACTCCAGCTTTAGTCTTTCTGAAGTGCAGCTCCTGACGCAGGTGAGACACGCAAAAATTCTCCAGTCTGAACATCACAACCAGGGCTCTCATTTATAAAACTTTGCATAGAAAGTGTACCTGGAAGTGAACAAACACCAGAATGCTGAAATTGGTGTAAGCAAAAAAACTTTAATATTTAAAGAATCTTGTGTACAAACATCTTCACGCATCTTTGGATTTATAAATCACAGATGAGTTGAGAATTTGTGTACGTGCAAAAAAATAAATAAAATAAAATAAATATATATATATATATATACTACCATTTTAGGAGCAACAAATACTACCTTGACTTCTAGTTGATCATTTGGTATCAGAAGTGGCTTATATGAAAGGCAAAGGTCTCTAGATTTTGCTTATTTGAGCACAATAAAATATGATCATGCCTTGATTTTGAATGATTTCATTAGGACAGTAAGGTCTGACTCTGCTTAGACTAAAGTCTCATCACTGAACCTTCAATAATGTCCAGTATAGAATATAAAGTCCTGCTGCAGTGGAAACAGAATGAATATTGTGTCTGACTCCATCATGAGCTTGGAGGACTGCATCCATACATCTCTGAATGACTCAAATCACTGATTAATAAAGTCATCTGGAATGGCAAAGAAGCCCCAGAGTTCATCAAGATTCTTTGGCTCAATAATGTTCATGTCTGGTGACAGGGCTGGCCAATCCTGGAGCACGTTGACCTTCTTTGCTTTCAGGAGCTTTGATGTGGAGGCTGAAGTATGAGAAGGAGCGCTATCCTGCTGAAGAATTGTCCCTCTCCTGTGGTTTGTAATGTAATGGGCAGCACAAATGTCTTGATACCTCAGGCTGTTGATGTTGATCATCCACTCTGCAGATCTCTCGCACGCCCCCATACTGAATGAACCCCAAACCATGATTTCTCCTTCACCAAACTTGACTGATTTCTCTGAGAATCTTGGCTCCGTGTGGGTTCCAGTAGGTCTTCTGCAGTATTTGTGATGATTGGGATGCAGATCAACAGATGATTCAGCAGAAAAATGACACTTTTCCAAATGATCAACTAGAAGTCAAGTTATTATGTGTTGCTCTTACGACTGGGATCGACGACGAGACTTCTGTAAGGTAGAGCATATATATATATATATATACAGTTGCAATCAGAATTATTAAACCCCCTTTGAATTTTTTTTTCTTTTTTAAATATTTCCCAAATGATGTTTAACAGAGCAAAGAAATTTTCACAGTATGTCTGATAATATTTTTCTTCTGGAGAAAGTCTTATTTGTTTTATTTCGGCTAGAATAAAAGCAGTTTAAATTTTTTTTTAAAAACCATTTTTAAGGTAAAAATTATTAGCCCCTTTAAGCTTTATTTGTTTCTGATAGTCTACAGAACAAACCATCATTATACAATAACTTGCCTAATTACCCTAACCTGCCTAGTTAAGCTAATTACCCTAGTTAAGCCTTTAAATGTCACTTTAAGCTGTATAGAAGTGTCTTGAAGAATATCTAGTCTAATATTATTTACTGTCATCATGACAAAGATAAAATAAATCAGTTATTAGAAATGAGTTATTAAAACTATTATGTTTAGAAATGTGCTGAAATTTTTTTCTCTCCGTTAAACAGAAATTGGGGAAAAAAATAAACAGGGGGGCGAATAATTCAGGGGGTTGAATAATTCTGATTGCAACTGTATATATAGTTAAAGTCAGAATTATTCTTATGACCCCCCCCCCCCCCCCCCCCTTGATCTTTAAAAGAGCAAGGAAATTTTCACAGTATGTCTGATAATATTTTTTCTTCTGGAGAAAGTCTTATTTGTTTTATTTCGACTAGAATAAAAGCAGTTTAAAAAAAAAAAAAAAAAAAACATTTTAAGGTCAATATTATTAGCTCCCTTAAGCAATATATTTTTTCGATTGTCTACAGAACAAACCATCATTATACTGTCACGTTTGTAGGTTGTGCGCACTTCTGACTGTCTGTTTGGTCACATGGTTTTGTTTTGTTTTGGTGTTCCACGTGTGTCTGTTACGTCAGTGTTGTGTCACGTGCTATCCCGATTAGCCTGCCAGCTGCGACTCGTCATCTAGGCTATATCTGGGGAGCGCGTCTCTTGTATCGTGTCAGTTCGTTGTTGTTTTGATGCGCTCTCTGTTTGTGTTCAGGATTGCCGTGGATTCCGTCTGAGACTCTGATCTGCTTCCCTTTTCCTGCCTGTTCCCTGTTCCCCGTTGTAGCGGGCTACATTTAACCTTTTGTTTGTTTAATTATTGTTTTGAAGCTTGTTCCTTGCCATTATTGACTTGGTCAATAAAGTATTATTTTACTTGCACCTTGGATCTTTTTTAGTACTTGACACATCACAGAACGAACTGACCATACACATGGATCCAGCGAGTATTGCTCAGTTTACAGAGTTTGTAAATCTCACAAACAACAGGATAGACAGGCAGGAACAATTACTGGCTAACACAAATCAAGCCATTCAGACCTTGGCCGGTCAGATGGCTGCACTCACCACTCAAGTTCATCAGTTGGCTGGCGGTGCGGTCTCACAGGAAGCTGCATCATCTCCAGAACCGACGCCAGCACCAGAAGTGGTGAACCGATCACCTGAGCCTCGCCTTCCTCACCCGTCTTGCTACTCTGGAGAACCTCAGTTGTGTCGCTCTTTCTTGGCCAAGTGTTCCCTTTACATGACCCTCCAACCATCCCTGTTCACTATGGAGCAATCCAAAGTCGCCTTTGTAATTACGCTCCTTTCCGGAAGAGCGGCATTATGGGGAACCTCTGTGTGAGAACAGAAGCTCCCCTGCTGTTCCTCATTTGACCTTTTCTCGGAGGAGATAAAGAAGGTCTTTGATCGTGCAGACTCTGGGAGAGAGGCCGCACGAGTTCTCGCGGAGCTTCGCCAGGGAATTCGGAGTGTGGCGGATTACTCCATAGAGTTCCGTACCTTAGCTGCGGAATGCGGTTGGAATAAGGAGGTGCAATGGGACATGTTTCTTCATGGCTTATCGGAGCGTCTCCAGGATGAGATCTACACTCTAGATCTGCCGAAGACTCTTGATGGCCTTATAGACCTGGCGATCCGGGTGGATACTCGACTGCTGCGTAGAGAGAGGCGCATCCGGCAGAGTGCACCCTCTGAACGGGTCCCCGAGTTTCCTGCTCTTTCGATGGTTCCGGAGGTTGGGACCACGGATTCGGAGTATGCAGTTGGGCAGGTCCCGTCTCTCGGTACTGGAGAGACGCCGATGAAGGAGTGAGGGACTTTGCCTATACTGCGGAGGAACGGGACATCGAGTCTCCTCATGTCCTGTAAAAGATCACACCCATCAGTAGGTAAGAGGTTACTGATGGGTGAGATTAACTTAAATAAATCCTCCAATACTACTACACTACTTCCGGCTACCTTGTGTTGGGATTCAGAAACGCAGAGCGTTAATGCCCTTGTTGATTCAGGAGCTGAGGGAAATTTCATTGACGCCAGCCTTGCCTTCAATTTAAAGCTTCCTGTTATTTCCCTTTCCCAACCCATCGCTGTACGTGCCCTCAGTGGGCTTTCTCTTCCTAATATCACTCACTCCACTAAGCCCATAAGACTTATCACTTCGGGAAATCATGTTGAGCACATATCATTTTTTTAACAGACTGCAATAAGACACCAGTGGTCTTGGGTCATCCCTGGTTGATTCTCCACAAGCCCCATATTAATTGGGGCCACAATACTGTCTTTTCGTGGAGTGAGAACTGTCATGCATCTTGTCTTTCGTCTGCTCGTTCTGCTGTGTCTTGTTCTGTGTTTCAGGAGGAGCGCGCAGACCTGTCAAACGTGCCTAGTGAGTACCTCGACCTGAAGAGAGTGTTCAGTAAGTCTCGAGCTGCTTCTCTTCCTCCTCATCGTCCCTATCACTGTGCTATAGACTTATTGCCAGGTACGTCTCCACCTAAAGGCAAGTTATACTCTCTTTCCATTCCTGAGAGGGAGGCCATGGAGAAATATATTTCTGATTCTCTAGCGGCCAAGATCATTCGTCCCTCTTCTTCACCGGCGGGGGCGGGATTTTTTTTCGTGAAAAAGAAAGATGGGTCACTCTGACCATGCATAGATTATCGAGGGCTGAATAACATCACGGTAAAGAATACCTATCCTTTGCCGCTGATGTCTTCGGCGTTCGAGCGTCTGCAGGGGGCATCTGTTTTCACGAAATTAGATCTCCGTAACGCTTATCATTTGGTTCGTATCAAAGAGGGACATGAGTGGAAATCGGCGTTTAAATACCCCCAGGGGGCATTTTGAATATTGTGTTCATCCCTTTGGGCTTTCCAATGCCCCCGCAGTTTTCCAAGCACTCGTCAATGACGTGTTGCGAGATATGATAGATCAGTTCATTTATGTCTACCTGGATGACATACTGATATTTTCTCATTCTCTCCAGGAACATGTTCAACTCGTCAGACGAGTGCTTCAGCGGCTGCTAGAGAATGGGCTTTATGTCAAGGTGGAGAAATGCGTGTTTCATGCACAGTCTGTTCCTTTTCTAGGACACATCGTGTCAGTCGAGGGAGTGCGCATGGATAGAGAAGGGTCAGGCTGTGGCAAATTGGCCAACCCCAGATTCGAGCAAGGACCTGCAGATTTCCTATCGACCAGGTTCCAAGAACATCAAACCCGATGCGTTATCCCGTCTTTTTGAGGTTTCCGAGCGCACTCCGTCTCTCGAGCCCATCGTTCCTCAGAAGATTTTTATTTCTGCGGTAACATGGGAGATTGAGAGTAGGGTTCGCCTCGCCCTGGAAGGTGTAACGCCTTCGCTCGGATGCCCACCGTGTCGGTTGTTCGTGCCAGAGGAGATTCGGTCTGACATCATTCGATAGGGACACTCTTCCAAAGTGGCTTGTCATCTGGTGGTGAGTCGTACCTTATTTTTGGTTAAACAGCGATTTTGGTGGCCAGATATGGCTCGGGACATACGTGAGTTTGTTTTGTCCTGTTCTGTTTGTGCTGTTTCTAAGACTTCCAATCGCCCGCCCGCTAGGCTCCTTCAACCACTGTCAGTGCCTTCGAGACCCTGGTCGCACATTTCGCTAGATTTCGTCACAGGTCTCCCGCCATCTGCTGGCAACACGGTCATTTTGACAGGGGGCCTCAGTTCGTCTCTAAATTCTGGAGAGAATTCTGTCGTTTATTGGGGGCGACTGTAAGTCTTTCTTCTGGTTTCCATCCTCAGAGTAACGGACAAACTGAAAGGGCCAACCAGGACCTCGAACGTATGTTGCGATGTTTGGTTTCTCAGAATCCCTCCTCCTGGAGTCAACAGCTTCCATGGGTGGAGTACGCACACAATTCATTGCCGGTGTCTGCCACGGGCCTATCTCCGTTTGAGTGTAGTTTAGGTTTTCAGCCACCTGCTTTTCCCAGTCTGGAAACCGAAATCCTCCAGGTGGGCGCGCGCACCAAGGCTAAAGCCGATCGCCACCGGTCTAAGCCTCCCGTTTACGTTGTCGGTCAAAAAGTGTGGCTTTCATCTAAGAACATTCCTTTACGCTCCGTATGTAATAAACTCGCACCCAAATTTATTCGCCCGTTCACTGTCACCAAGATCATTAGTCCGGTGGCAGCCCGCCTCAAACTTCCTCCAGCGTACAGGAGAATTCATCCCGTGTTTCATGTTTCCAAATTAAAGCCCGTTTTTCATGCGGCCATTAATCCGCCCACTCCGGTTCCCCCCCCCCGCCACGTCTCATAGATGGGGAGACCGTCTATTCGGTTAAGCGCATATGGACTCAAGACGGAGGGGACGAGGTTTTCAGTACTTGATGGACTGGGAGGGTTACGGTCCTGAGGAGAGAAGTTGGGTTCCTGCAAAGGACATATTGGATCACTCTCTCATTGATGATTACAATCGACAGGTAAGATCTTCTGGGAGCACCAGGAGGTGCTCCTAGGAGAGGAGGTACTGTCACGTTTGTAGGTTGTGCGCACTTCTGACTGTCTGTTTGGTCACATGGTTTTGTTTTGTTTTGGTGTTCCACGTGTGTCTGTTACGTCAGTGTTGTGTCACGTGCTATCCCGATTAGCCTGCCAGCTGCGACTCGTCATCTAGGCTATATCTGGGGAGCGCGTCTCTTGTATCGTGTCAGTTCGTTGTTGTTTTGATGCGCTCTCTGTTTGTATTCAGGATTGGCGTGGATTCCGTCTGAGACTCTGATCTGCTTCCCTTTTCCTGCCTGTTCCCCGTTCCCTGTTGCAGCGGGCTACATATACCCTTTTGTTTGTTTAATTATTGTTTTGAAGCTTGTTCCTTGCCATTATTGACTTGGTCAATAAAGTATTATTTTACTTGCACCTTGGATCTTTTTTAGTACTTGACACATCACATATACAATATATATACTGTATAGGGAACACTGTTAAAAATTCCCTTGCTCTGTTAAACATAATTTGAAAAATATTTGAATAAGAAAAAATAAATCAATAATTTTTAGAATTTCATGATTTTATAAATTATAATTCCACATTTACTAATAACTCAATTTTAAATCTCTAATAACTTTGACTTTAACAATATATATATATATATATATATATATATATATATATATATATATATATATATATATATATATATATTTATATATATATATATATATATATATATATATATATATATATATATATATATATATATATATACACACACACACACAGTTAAAGTCAGAATTATTAGCCCCCCTGTTTTTTTCCCAATTTCTGTTTAATGGAGAGCAGATTTCTTCAACACATTTCTAATCATAATAGTTTTAATAACTCATCTCTAATAACTGATTTATTTTATCTTTGTCATGATGACAGTAAATAATATTAGACTAGATATTCTTCAAGACACTTCTATACAGCTTAAAGTGACATTTAAAGGCTTAACTAGGTTAATTAGGGTAACTAGGCAGGTTAGGGTAATTAGGCAAGTTATTGTATAATGATGGTTTTAAAAATATTTTAATAGTATAATAGTACAGTATAATATAATAGTTTTTATTCTAGCCGAAATAAAACAAATAAGACTTTCTCCAGAAGAAAAATATTATCAGACATACTGTGAAAATGTCCTTGCTCTGTTAAACATCATTTGGGAAATATTTAAAAAAGAAAAAAATCAAAGGAGGGCGAATAAGTTAAGTAAGTTAAGTAAATAAGTTAAGTAATTAACTCCGAATAAGGAGTTGCGACTTCAACTGTATATATATATATATAATACACGTTTTAAAAACGAGACTTGTTTCAGCTGGAATCTGCTCTGGCCCGAAGTGGACTTTCTGACGTGACGCTGCACTGGACACAACTCCCCAAACAGGAAGTGATGCGAAAGCAAGCTGCGCCAGGTCAGTGTGTTCATGTTTTAAACTTTTGCTGCGTCTCAATTTGCCAAGTTTATCTCTGTTTCAGAGCACATTAGATTATAGATATCCTTGAAACTAGCAATACTGATACTAACATCTAATAATTTTTCTTCAAATCTGCATTGGACGCATTCGCTGTATCAGGAATACACCAGGGTTCAGTCATGGGTCCACTGTTATTGTGGTCTTGAGTTTTATAACTGAACTTCGATGGTTGATGATGAAGGTATACGAGAAAACAAGAATGTAAGATCACTTAAGAACGCATATTGAGAAACAGCCGTAATGTATTGTGGGTAATATTAGTCGGTAGGTCATGTGATCATTACAAATACTGAATATAGAACATCCAGATTACATTAATACTCTCATTCATACTATATAGAGCACACTTTACTAATGGTCATGTAGTAAATTCAAATGTACAGTAGTACATACTCGAGTAGTAGATGATTTCAGACGCAGCTTATGATTTGGGACACATTAATTCTGTTTTTTAATACTATTGAGGATGAATGGTATGGAAATTGGGATGCAGCTACAGGGAAACATTAACATGAACGTGTGTATTACAGATGAAATGGAAAATGAGAGTTCTTCTTTTCCCCTGTAATGAAGTCTAAATATGCATTAAAAAAATGGAAAATGTTGAAAAATCTGATGTAATGAATGTTTTATTGATTTTTTGCATTAATTTATTTAATTACTTTATTTATATATATATATATATATATATATATATATATATATATATATATATATATATATATATATATATATATATATATATATAATGTAATAATACAGTTATTTTTATTACAATTGTTAAAATGGTTCATTACTATAATTATTTGGTTTTATTTTTAATAATTAATATATTATTTTATTATTTACAGCTCAAAGAAAGAAACGATGAAAACTGAAACTCCCTGAGGATCAGCTTTGATTTTCTTCATCATTTCCTTCATTTATGTTGCTTGAATATTTCTGTTTGTTTGGATGTAGATCAAATATTTAGTGTGATTTTGTAAAATATTTACAGAATTTTATTGCTTTATCAATTGTGGGGTTATCATTAATATTGTACATAAATACTCAAAGTATTTAAATAATTTAAGAATATTTCATTTTATTAGACTGTTAGATTTAATTTTAATTATATTCATATTTAATTTAACGTATTATTTGGATACTTTGTATATAGCTTACACTTATTATTTTTTAATTGAATTACAATGAATAATGTTTATATTTATTAATTTAATATCACATTGTCAGCTCTTAATCCAGAGGTTTTTTCTATCAGAACAATTATATTATTTTATTTTATAATATTGTTGATGAATTGCTTATATGTTGTTATTTATAATATTATGCTAGTACAAAAATAAATATACAGAATATTTAAATAATTTAAGAATATTTTAATTCATTAAATAGTATTATTAAATTATTATTATTCATTTTATTATACAATTACATTATTACATTATTGATTATGTTATTATTATTATTATTATTATTATTATTATTATTATTATTATTATTATTATTATTATTATTATTAATATTTTATTACATATTCATATTTATTCATGAATATTCATATTCATAAAATATTTAATTTAACTTCTTATTTTTGATATTTATATTTTATATGTTTATAAGCCATTACAAGCAATGAGTAAACAATATTTGACTAATATAATATACAGTATAATATTTATAATATGTAAGTATAGCTATTGTTTTCAGATTTGCAAACTGTATATTATTCCTGATCCTGAAGTTTTATAATAAGTAAGTAATTTTACATTTATTAGTAATTTTTGTTAATTTATCATAGATGAAGTTGATAAGCTCCGTTAGTTAAATAATAAGCTTATAGCGCCACACACTGGTGGCTTTCAGTAAGTACAGTACACTTTAAAAACGCTGGGTTGTGATGCAATTCAAATTTAATAAAAATAAATTAACCTAACAGTTAGGGTTGTCCATATTTGACCCAATGTTGGATTAAAACAACCCAGCTTTTCTTTTGCTTGCACTTAAAAAAACCTGCAATATTTCCATATTTGTCTTTAAAACATTAAACATGTTTATTTCTTATTTCAGTTTTGTATATTTTTCTATTTATAATTTTATTTTAATGTTTATAATGTCGGTGTTCTGATAGAGGAAAGCCCCTGAGTTAAACCGTGGCAATGTGATGTTAATAAAAAAAGAATAAAAATAAGTTAAAATTGCATAACTAAAAAAGAAAGAAAAAATATGTAAGCTAAATGTAAAATATGAGATTAAATTAAATGTAATTAAATATAAATCTAACCACATAATGAAATTATATATTCCTAAATTATTTAAATATTTGGCGTATTTATTTTTGTGCATTAATATTAAAATTGTGCACATTGATATTAAAAATAATGTGATTTTTCAGGAGTAATTTATTTTGTGAAATACATTCTGTACCATACATATTTTAATAAAATTATATATGGTAAAATATTTCTATGTTAATGAAGTCACAGTGCACTTTTGAAATGAGATTAAACTATTATATTATATTATATTATATTATATTATATTATATTATATTATATTATATTATATTATATTATATTATATTATTCATTCATTCATTCATTTTCTTGTCGGCTTTGTCCCTTGCGGGGTCGCCACAGCGGAATGAACCGCCAACTTATCCAGCACGATTTTACGCAGCGGATGCCCTTCCAGCCGCAACCCATCTCTGGGAACTTCCACACACACATTCACACTCATACACTATGGACAATTTAGCCAACCCAATTCACCTGTACTGCATGTCTTTAGACTGTGGGGGAAACCGGAGCACCCGGAGGAAACCCACGCGAACGCAGGGAGAACATGCAAACTCCACACAGAAACGCCAACTGACCCAGCCCAGCCGAGGTTCGAACCTGCGACCCAGCGACGTTCTTGCTGTGAGGCAACAGCACTATATTATATTATATTATATTATATTAATTCATTTTCTTATTCCCTTAATTAATCAGGGGTCGCCACAGCAGAATCAGCCACCAACTTACCCAGCATATGTTTTTATGCAGCGGATGCCCTTCCAGCTGCAACACATCACTGGGAAACATCCATACACACTCATTAACACACATACACCACGGATAATTTAGCTTACCCAATTCTCCTATAGCGCATGTGTTTGGACTGTGGGGGAAACCGGAGCACCCGGAGGAAGCCCACGCCAACACGGGGAGAACATGCAAACTCCACACAGCAATGCCAACTGACCCAGCTGAGGCTTGAACCAGTGACCTTCTTGCTGTGAGGTGATCATGCTACCCACTGAGCCACTGTGAAGCTCATTATATTATATTATATTATATTATATTATATTATATTATATTATATTAGATTAGATTATACAGTGAAGGTCAGATAGATATTTTTTATTTCATTTTAAATATATATGTAAATACCAAACATCAATTGTGACTCTTAATCCTATTAATAAACCATTGCTGTGTGGTTTGTTGGAACAACATTTTGCTGAGACACAACTACTGAATATCTTAAATGTGAGGGCATTAAAACAAATCTAAACATCGAGAAAATCACATTTAAAGTTGAATAAATTCATCTCTTTGCAATGCATTTTACTGATCAAAAATGTATATATTTATAGCAGGAAATTTACAAAATGTCTTTATAAAAAAATCTTAATATTTCAATGCTAAAAAAAAAAAAAAATTGATCATGTTATTGTTCCTACATACAGGTTTTGTGCTCACAATTATTAAACACTAAGCATCAATGTTGTCTAAAATGTACAAAAATATTGTCATGTTAAAACAGCCAATAGCCAAAATTATATATATTTATATATACAGATGAATTATTAGCCCCCTTTGATTTTTTTTCTTTTTTAAATATTTCCCAAATGATGTTTAACAGATTCAGGAAATTTTCACAATATGTCTGATAATATTTTTTCTTCTGGAGAAAGTCTTATTTGTTTTATTTTGGCTAGAATAAAAACAGTTTTTAATTTTTTAATCACCATTTTAAGGTCAATATTATTAGCCCCTTTAAGCTATATATTTTTTCAATAGTCTACAGCACAAACCATCGCTATACAGTAACTTGCCTAATTCCCCTAACCTGCCTAGTTAACCTAATTAACCTAGTTAAGCCTTTAAATGTCACTTTAAGCTGTATAGAAGTGTCTTGAAGAATATCTAGTCTAATATTATTTACTGTCATCATGACAAAGATAAAATAAATCAGTTATTAGAGATGAGTTATTAAAACTATTATGATTAGAAATGTGTTGGAGAAATCTGC
Source organism: Danio kyathit (assembly GCA_903798195.1). NCBI lineage: Eukaryota > Metazoa > Chordata > Actinopteri > Cypriniformes > Danionidae > Danio > Danio kyathit. The sequence continues at coordinate 41,418 of CAIGQS010000035.1, forward strand.
TCTCTGTTAAACAGAAATTAGAGAAAAAAATAAACTGGGGGACTTCAAATATATACATATAAATTTATTTATCCATGAGCATCTGCTGGATGATGAAGTAATGTGAGGCATGTTTGCTTGAAGAAAAGTCCAGAAGACCTTCACGGGCCTGTAAATGATGAATAATAAACTTATTAGACAAACGCTGAACTAATAATCACATCCTGTCCTTATATAAATTCATATAGACTCATAGTGTATAATTTGCCGTATGTGTGTGTGTGTGTGTGTGTTGTGCTTGTGAATCTACATTGTGTGTCTTCTGGAGGTTCAGTGCTGGTTTCCACTGGAGGCTGAATCCAGTTCACACTCACTGGAGAAATCTTCAGTGCAGACCCCATCTGAGGGAAACCATACCGCATCATTCAGTTCAGTGACAGTCCGTGCACACTAAAAATACTGGGTCATTTTAACCCAATGTTGCGCCAAATATGGACAAACTTAATGTTTTTTAATTAAATTTAAATTTGGTTGGGTTTGCTCATATTTAACATTCATTCATTCATTCATTCATTTTCTTTTCGGCTTAGTCCCTTTATTAATCTGGGGTTGCCACAGCGGAATGAATCGCCAACTTATCCAGCATATGTTTTACGCAGCGGATGCCCTTCCATACATACATACACACTTACACTACGGTCAATTTTAGCATATTACCCAATTTATCTATACCACATGTGTTCGAACTTGTGGGGGAACCCGGAGCACACGAACACAGGGAGAACATGCAAACTCCACACAGAAATGCCAACTGTCTTAGCCGAGGCTTGAACCAGAGACCTTCCAGTTGTGAGGCGATCGTGCCACCCACTGCGCCACCACGTCGCCCCATATTTAACAATACAGCATTTCTAGAGTACACCATAAATACACTCTAAAAATGCTGGGTTGTATTAATCAAATTGGGTCAAATATGGGGATACTCAACCGTTGTTCAGTTTTTTTTTTTTTCAATGACATTTATAGCCTCACAGCAAGAATGTCGCTGGGTCGCAGGTTCGAACCTCGGCTGGGCTGGGTCAGTTGGCGTTTCTGTGTGGAGTTTGCATGTTCTCCCTGCATTCGCATGGGTTTCCTCCGGGTGCTCCGGTTTCCCCCACAGTCCAAAGACATGCGGTACAGGTGAATTGGGTAGGCTAAATTGTCCGTAGTGTATGTGTGTGAATGAGTGTGTGGATGTTCCCAGAGATGGGTTGCGGCTGGAAGGGCATCCGCTGCGTAAAATGTGCTGGATAAGTTGGCGGTTCATTCCGCTGTGGCGACCCCGGATTAATAAAGGGACTAAGCCGACAAGAAAATGAATGAATGAATGAATGAATGACATTTATAGCACTTTTTTGTACTAATGGATGGGTTTGACCATATTTGACCCACACTGGGTTAATATAACCCAACATTTTTCATCACATATACACTATACAAATGCTGGGTCATTTTAACCCAGTGTTTGGTCAAGTATGAACAAACCATGTGTTAAATGACACTTTTTAACCCAAAAGTTGTGTTTGTCTATATTTGAAATAACAACAATTTGATATTTAAAACAACCCAGCATTTTTTAGATGATTTCATAAATGCACTCAAAAACATAACTAGAATGTAATGATCCAATTTTGGGTCAAATTTGGAAAACTCAAGTATTGAGTTAATGTAATGTAAAGGACACTTTCTAACGTCCACGTTTGACCCAACAATGGATTAAAGCAAACCCGTATGGCATACCAAATTTATTTATTGCAGGATGTAATGTGAGGATTTATTATAAGAGCAGAAGCTTTAGGACACACACACACACACACATACACACACACACGCAGACGCACACTCACACACACACACACACACATACCTCTTCCAGCAGTTTGTCTCTGATTTGGGGGTCAGTCAGATCCGCACTGGACTGAAGATGTATCTTTACCGATGATCTGCTTAACATAAACACTAAAGCGCATCATTAGTTATGCAAATGAGCACATGCATTTTCATAATATATTTAAGGGGTTTGCTTTGCATGTCAAATCACAAGAGATAAACCACTGAACATACATGGCTTTTCAAATATAAAGCTTCCTAATTTGCAGTTAATGTCTATAAAGTTCTTCATCAAAATAGTACATGATAAATAAAGAAATGGTCTCTTAAAGGATCTGAGTTGCCTAAACTGTAAGTCCTTAGTTGTTAGTTGCTTTGTGTAATGTAAATGTAAATGTAAATAAACACTAGGGGGCAGTACGACACCAACATTTGTCCCTTTTCACACTAACGATAGCCTTTCTACTATAAACAGAAGCTTGCAACAGTTGCCCAGCGTCTGATCTCTTCTGATTGGTCCACTGCTTTTGAACCTGACAGTGGGTTGTTGCTAGATCGGATATGGTTGCGGCCGGAAGTTAATGAGAATTATTTATATTATTTATTAAATTTCCCATTTATTGTATTTTATTAACGTCTACCCCCACCCAAACCCTAACCCTAACCGTCACAGTACTGTACAAACAGTAGTTGTATCGAGTATTATTTATGCTATCTATTAAATTACCCAATATTTTATTAACGTCTACCCCCACACCAGCTCTAAACCCAACCGTCACAGTACTGTAAAAATATGAATTATTGTTATACAGTGTCATAAAAAAATGGCGCTATATTAATGTGCATATCACACTTCCGGCCGGCCGCGTATCCGATCTAGACTTTACCCTGACAGTGGTGAGTTGCGCTGCATGTAAAAGTTGAAAACTTTCTAAAAACCGTGTCGCTCACGTGTGCACAGACATCTGATAAGCACATTTACATTAGAAAACAATAGAAAAGTAGCGCATTGGAGAGGAAAAATGTGTTCTGTGTGAATCAGAATCAGAGTCAGTTTTATTGCCAAGTTGTCTTCACACACACAAGGAATTTGTTTTTCCAACAGAAGCTTCCAGTGCACATAAAGTGACCAGTGACAACACAAAATTAAATATGAGAAAAGAAAAAGGCAATAGACATTAAACAGAGATGCAGTTAGTCAAAAAGATCTGGATGTTGAATTGTATGTACAGATATGCTGTAAATAAATATACAGGTTGTAAGGTGCTGTGTACCAATGCGAATGGAGAAAGTATTGCATTGTATATTGTTATAAGGTGCTGTGTACAAGTGTGTATGAGAAAGTATTGCACGTTTATTGGCCAGTGGGGGAATATTTAACTGTTCATGAGGTAGATGGCCTGAGGAAAGAAACTTTTTCTGTGTCTGGCTGTTTTTGTGCTTGGTGCTCTGTAGCGCCGCCCAGACGGTAACAGTTGGAACAGGTAGTGTGCTGGGTGCGAGGCGTCCAGAGTGATTTTTCGAGCCCTTTTACTCACTCTTGAAGAGTACAGTTCTTGAAGGGTAGTGCCAGTGATTCGTTCAGCAGTCCGGACTATTCGCTGTAGTCTACGGAGGTCAGTTTTGGCAGCTGAGCTGAACCAGACGGTGATTGAAGTGCAGAGGATGCATTGGATGACAGCTGAGTAGAACTGTACGAGCAGCTCCTGTGGCAGGTTGAACTTCCTCAGCTGACGAAGGAAGTACAGTCTCTGCTGGGCTTTCTTTACAATAGAGTCTATGTGAATGTCCCACTTCAGATCCTGAGAGATGGTGGTGCCCAGGAACCTGAATGACTCTACTGCAGCCACAATGCTGTTCATGATGGTGAGTGGGGGGAGTGCAGGGGGGTTTCTCCTAAAGTCCACTATCATCTCCACTGTTTTGAGCGTGTTCAGCTCCAGGTTGTTGTATCTGCACCATAAAGCCAGCCGCTCCACCTCCTGTCTGTATGCAGACTCGTCACCGTTCCGGATGAGGCCGATAACAGTAGTGTCATCCGCAAACTTCAAGAGCTTAATGGAGGGGTCTTTTGCGGTGCAGTCGTTGGTGTACAGGGAGAAGAGCAGTGCGGAGAGAACGCATCCCTGGGGGGCACCAGTGCTGATGGTGCGGCTGTCGGATGTGATTTTGCCCATTCTGACCAGCTGTTGTCTATCTGTCAGAAAGCTGGTGATCCATTGACAGACAGAGCTGGGAACAGACAGCTGGGTCAGTTTGTTCAAGCATGGATGGGACGATGGTGTTAAAGGCAGAACTGAAGTCCACAAACAGTATCCTTGCGTAGTTCCCTGGTTTGTCCAGATGTTGTAGGGTGTAATGCAGTCCCATGTTGACTGCATCATCCACAGACCGGTTTGCTCTATAGGCAAACTGCAGGGGGTCCAGCAAAGGTCCAGTGATGTCCTTCAGATATGCTAGCACCAGTCTGTCCAATGACTTCATGGCCACAGATGTTAAGGCGACAGGTCTGTAGTCATTGAGTCCTGTGATCTTTGGCTTCTTTGGTATTGGGATGATGGTGGAGCATTTGAAGCAGGATGGAACTTTGCGCTGTTCCAGTGATCTGTTGAAGATCTGTGTGAAAATAGGAGCCAGCTGGTCAGCGCAGGTTCTGAGACAGGCTGGTGAAACACTGTCTGGGCCTGGTGCTTTTCCTCTCTTCTGTTTACTGAGGATCTGACGCACATTATCCTCACTGATCTGAAGTGCAGGGGGGAGAGGGAGATGGCTGGAGGTGTTGATGGCTGTGTAGGGAGATGGTCCGGGCGGGTGTGAGGTGTCTGGTCAGAGGTGTGAATGACCCCTAAGTAAGGAATTTCAGCTTTGTAAAAATATAGAGAGCGCCCTCTAGTGGATTTCACATCTGTAAGGCACAACAAAGTATACCCTAAAAAATGAATTTCAGATTTGCAACGATGCAAACAGTGTCCTCTAGTGGCCATAGCGTATAAGTGTGAATGAGTGTGTAGGGATGTTTCCCAGAGATGGGTTGCAGCTGGAAGGGCATCAGCTGCGTAAAACATATGCTGGAATAGTTGACGGTTCGTTCCGCTGTGGTGACCCCAGATTAATAAAGGGACTAAGCCGAAAAGAAAATTAATGAATGAATGTTTCAGATGATAAATCCATTAGAGGGCGCTGTCTACATTTCGTTTTCGTTTTGTTGGAGGTTTAAGATTCCAAAATTAGGTAAGTATTTCCTTAAAACAAGCAAATGAATCAGCCAATGGGGTAAGCAAAATAATCTTAATGTCGAAAGGAAAAACAAGATTATTTTGCTTACCCCATTGGCAGATTATTTTGCTTGCTTTAAGGAAAAACTCACTTAATATTGACATATTATTTCTGAAAACAAGACAACATGTTTTGCTTGTCTAGAAAATGCTTCTTGATATAAGAATTTTTAGATGTTTGGACTAGAAACTAGACAAAAAATCTAAGAAAGAAAATCATTTTTTGCTGTGTAAAGCAATAAGCGAGATGTTGTCAGTATTACCTGTCCCATAGACCTCCACCTCACACAAAGTAAGGACCTTTTTGGGTCCAGGAATCACCAGGTTGACGAAGCGCCCCACCATCCCATTGCATGAGTATGAGAAGGTCTGACCACGTCGAACATTGTGAACAAAGTCACATCTATAGAGAGAAACGGGTTTTATCAGACATGGTGATTCTGCAGAGTTTCATGTGCACCTGCTTTTCATTTTTCAAACTAAGTAGGAAGTTTTAATCATCACTTGGGATAGGGTGCTTCATGAAAAAACTCAAATGAACAGCTAAATAATCGTACAGAACTATGACACAAAAAAAACTGTTAATTTTAGTTTTTTTTTCATGAAAGCTCACTTCATTTTTACAAATTATTTCTGAAAACAAGACAATATTTTGTTCTTGTCTAGAAAATTCTTCTTGATTAAGAATTTTTTTCCGATAATTGCAGTGTACCTGACGGCTGCAGCTCTCATGTTCAGCACTGATCCTCCAAAAAATAATCTGATACAGGACATCAAGTCATAATTTGTAGCAATTCCAATGAGATTTATATCACATTAGCTGTTAAACAATCCGCTAGCTATTTCTAGGGAATTTGCGTGTGCAGAAGATGTGAAATGTGAACAGGGCACTGCAGCTTGTTGCTGTGCTACTATGGTTATGACCCACCGCAGTCTGTTCTGTCCCATCATGGTTAAAAGGGCACCTATTATGCAAAAATAACTTTTAAAATGGGTTTAAACACAGTTGTGTGACAGCAGCGTGTGAATATAACCAGCTTTTAATGGTAACAATTGATGGTAACAATTGAAGTGGTGTTAGTGAGGCCAGCAGGGGGCGCCCAACCTGCAATCTGTGTGGGTCCTAATGCCCCAGTATAGTGATGGAGACTCTATACTGCTCAGTGAGCGCCGTCTTTCGGATGAGACATTAAACTGAGGTCCTGACTCTGTGGTCATTAAAAAACCCCAGGATGTCCTTCGAAAACGAGTAGGGGTTTAAACCCGGCATGCTGGCCAAATCTGCCCACTGGCCTCTGTCCATCATGGCCTCCTAACCCTCCCCATATCATAATTGGCTTCATCACTCTGTCTCCTCTCCACCAATCAGCTGGTGTATGGTGTGCGGTCTGGTGCAAAATGGCTGCCGTCGCGTCATCCAGGTGGATGCTGCACACTGGTGGTGGATGAGGAGATCCCCCCCCCCCCCCCCCTTTGTGTAAAAGCACTTTGAGTACCCAGAAAAGAGCTATAGAAATGTAAGGAATTATTATTATTATTACTGCCCTACTTCAAGGACAGTCTTTTTTTTCGCTTCCCTCCTCCCTAATGTACCTCTCATCTGACTTGTCTTCCCCTGAAATGTGTGATGTGTGTGTATGTTTGGGGGGGTCTAATTTCACTGCATGTAATAGTGTATTTGACAAATAAAGGCTTTCATCATCATCATCATCATCATCATCATCATCATGTCATCAGAGAGGGAAAGCCCCGCCCACTAGTGACAAACTCTCCCTCATTAGCATAAACATCCCCGAGTGAGAAGCAACAGTCCATTAGCCATTAGAGTGTTTGAGCTGCTGAAGATAATGTCAGCTACTAAGAGCGACTCACATGGGATTGTTGTTCCCGCTGTTCTCCAGAGAGTTCCCGATATGAATCTCTGCTCCTTTGATGTCGGTTTCACAGCAGTCGATTCTGTTGGTCACGACCACCTGGTAGACTCTGTAGATCTTCTGCAGATCCAGCCTCCAGAACGGGCTGGTGGAGTTACCGGTGGAGGAACACTTTGTCCAGTTGTTTTTAATGCCATCAATAGCGTTTTCTGCATACCACAACGTGTGTGTGCTCGACTGTGTAGCTATTCCCCCCAATGCCACGTTCACTAAAAACATTCATGAAGAAAGGACACTCTCACATCAATACTACAGTAATTATAACAACTAAAAACCCATGAACCTTGAACCCTAAATCATAAGATGATTACCCACAGTTATTAGGAATGCCCTTTGTTTAAGGAAGTTGCGTAAGACACATCTTTTTAGTAAAGTTTTTGATTTGTGATTATTTTTATAGAGTTTGAAATCTTTTTGCTTGTTGTTTTATTGTTAGGGCTGCAAAGTGGCTCAGTGGTTAGCACTGTGGCCTCACAGCATGAAGGTCGCTGGTTTGAGTCCTGGCTGGGTCAGTTGGCATTCCTGTGTGGAGTTTGCATGTTCTCCTCGTGTTAGCATGGGTTTCCTTATTGTGCTCCGGTTTCCCCCACAGTCCAAAGACATGCGCTATCGGGGAACTGATAAACTAAATTGGCGGTAGTGTATGAGGATGAATGTGTCCAGCTCTGTTTAGGTGGGAGTGTCGGGGGAGGGAGAGAGGGAAGGTGCATACAAATTTGCATAAAAATGGGAGCTTCCGTTTGGGCACGCGCTGATTTTCACAGAGGCAAAACAAACGCAGGGGAGAAAGACAGTGACTGTGCACCGAAGAAACAATTCATTTTGACACCCCTAGTGTGACGTTTGGTTTGTTACTGGGATTAGATGTAAGCTTGTAATTCGGGTTCGGGTTGCATATTTATTTGTAGTTGTACATCTTGTAGCGCATTGAGTGTCAAGATAAAGTTGTGTGTCAATAAATCAATTTTGTGAATTACATTTGCTTGGGTTTTCTATATATATTTAAAAAAAGGCATGTTTTAAATAGCAACGCAGTGGCGCAGTAGGAAGTGCAGTCGCCTCACAGCATGAAGGTCGCTGGTTTGAGTCCTGGCTGGGTCCGTTGGCATTTCTGTGTGGAGTTTGCATGTTCTCCTCGTGTTAGCATGGGTTTCCTTATTGTGCTCTGGTTTCCCCCACAATCCAAAGACATGCGCTATAGGGGAACTGATAAACTAAATTGGTGGTAGTGTATGAGTAAGAATGTGAGAGTGTATGGGTGTTTCCCAGTACGGGTGTAAGAATCAGCTCTTTGGTTTATCTCAAATTTAAGATTTAGGGATTAGAATCCAAAGATTTGAAAGTGATTCACATAGAATTTTTTTACAGTTTACACTTATTTGTCCACCAAATAGAACGGTTAGTGTAAAGTTATCTTTAGCAATCCTGTATTTTATTATTATGTGGCCAACAATAACAATATAAAAACAGGATTTAATTATTTTATGTGTAAGGTTTCTGAAGCTGAGGCATTTAAACTTTCCTAGCTTTCATCCAATACCAAACATTAAAGGGCCACGAAATCCCCCTGTTTCAGCATGGTGTTTTCACACCTCTAGTTTGGAAAAAGTCTGGAAAGTGGGCGTGTCCAGCTCTGTTTAGGTGGGAGTGTCGGGGGAGGGAGAGAGGGAAGGTGCATACAAATTTGCATAAAAATGGGAGTTTCCGTTTGGGCACGCGCTGATTTTCACAGAGGCAAAACAAACGCAGGGGAGAAAGACAGTGACTGTGCACCGAAGAAACAATTCATTTTGACACCCCTAGTGTGATGTTTGGCTTGTTACTGGGATTAGATGTAAGCTTGGAATTCGGGTTGCATATTTATTTGTAGTTGTACATCTTGTAGCGCATTCAGTTGAAGTGTCAAGATGAAGTTGTGTGTCAGTAAATCAATTTTGTGAATTACATTTGCTTGGGTTTTCTATATATATTTAAAAAAAAAAAGGCATGTTTTAAATAGCAACGCAGTGGCGCAGTAGGAAGTGCAGTCGCCTCACAGCAAGAAGGTTGCTGGTTCGAGGCATTTCTGTGTGGAGTTTGCATGTTCTCCCTGCGTTCGGGTGGGTTTCCTCCGGGTGCTCCGTTTTCCCACACAGTCCAAAGACATGTGGTACAGGTGAATTGGGTAAGCTAAATTGTCCGTAGTGTATGAGTGTGAATGAGAGTGTATGGATGTTTTCCAGAGATGGGTTGCGGCTGGAAGGGCATCCGCTGCGTAAAACATGTGCTGGATAAGTTGGCGGTTCATTCCGCTGTGGCGACCCCGGATAAATAAATGGACTAAGCAGAAAAGAAAATGAATGAATGAATGAATGTTTTAAATAATCACAGCCAATAAAAGCAAGAAAATAGATGAAAGAGTTGGTCAAACGTGACTCTTTAAACACAGGTCTATACACTCTACAGAAAAAAAAAATGCTGCCTTTAAATTTAAATTTGACTTTACAAGTCACTTCAACTTACATCAATTAAATGAACTTAAATCTTAAAGTTAAATTTGCATAACCTAAAATAATAAAGTTAATATCTGATTAACGTATTAAAATAAGTTCAAGTAACATAAAACATTTGCTGTCATTTTTGAAAATATTGACAGTGTTGTATGGTATTATGTACAGTTGAGGTCAGAATTATTCGCCCCCCTTTGAATATTTTTCTCTTTTTAAATAAAATGATGTTTAACAGAGCAAGGAAATGTTCACAGTATGTCTGATAATATTTTTTCTTCTGGAGAAAGTCTTATTTGTTTTATTTCAGCTAGAACAAAAGCAGTTTTTAATTTTTTAAGAACTATTTTAAGGTCAAAATTATTAGCCCCTAATTTAATAAAAAGAGAAAATAAATCAGTTATTAGAGATGAGTTATTAAAACTGTTATGATTAGAAATGTGCTGAAAAAAAATCTGCTCTCCGTTAAACAGAAATTGGAGGAAAAATAAACAGGGGGCTAATAATTCAGGGGGGCTAATAATTCTGACCTCAACTGTATATAATTTATTTACGCACACACACAGACACACAGACACACACACACACACACACACACACACACACACACACCAATATATATATATAAATATATAGATATTTGTTGGACTGAAATCTGTATAAAAGCAGTGTGAGATGAACATCTGCACTATAAATCTTCCTCTGTTCCTTGAAAACCCCAGTTTGCATGTTTGTTAGTATTTTTTTTTTAAGAAAATGAGTTCATAATTAGGACATGCAAATCCTACCAGTCTGTGGATGTTTAGGCAAATAAAAACGAAATGCTAATTACAGAATAAAGTGTGCATTTTGCATGTTAATGGTCAACAGATGAAGCTTAAGAAAACAATCTGAAAGCATTTTACCTTCCTCTTCTTTTAAAAGCTCTGTAGAAACAGGACCATATTGTTTATTACTATATGTAGAAATGTATTTAAACGAGAATGCAACTGAAGCACGGATAAAACAACTACAATTAACATATTATTTATCTGACTGAACATTAAAGGAATTAGGTTAAATGAACATGAACTTTAGTATATTTGAAGAAAGTTTACATGTATTCATAGTTATTCATTATTAGGGCACACTTTATGTGTGTCCATTATTTAATGTATTTACTAACATGAACTAATAATGAACAGTATCATTATACAGCATTTAATAATCATCGTTTGACATTTAGTGATGCATTATTAACATCCACAGTTAAAGTAAATGCACCGTGGGTTAACATCAACTAACAAACGAATGACTTTATTTATTTATTTATTACGAATAAATACTGTAATGAATGTGTTGTTCATTATTTGTTCATGCCAGTGAATACATTAATTCACATTAACTAATATAACCTTATTGTAAAAGTGACCATCATTCTAAAGTTAACTAAACTTTAAAGGTCAAACAGTTAAATATGTCAAATTAAGTAAACACAAGTTGTCTAAATGAATATATATATATATGTAAAAGCATTTTAATGAGCTCTTACCATCAGTCGTGACTTTTGGAAAAATAAGTAAATAAAAAAAAATGAGTCATAATGTGTTTTACTGTATACTTAACAGGTACTTAATACTCATAACACACAGACGCACGCACGCACGCACGCACGCACGCACGCACGCACGCACGCACGCACACACACACACACACACACACACACACACACACACACACACACACACACACACACACACACACACACACACACAAAACAATGGATATAATGTTACTTTATTTGGTCACACTTTATTTTGACGGTCCGTTTGTTGAATTTAAGTTACATTGCAACTAATTCTCATTAGATTATAAGTAGACTGTTAGGTTGGGGTTGGGGTTGGGGTTGGGGTTAGTGTAAGTTGACATGTAATTGCAAAGTTTCTTATAGTCAGTTAAATGTCTGTTGAAGGGCTGTTCAATGTCAGTGTCAACAGATATTAAGCAGACAGTCTACTAATACTCAAATGGACCATCAAAATAAAGTGTTACCCTTTTTTTTATTGAATCATATATAATCATACACAATTATAGATATGCTACTGTAACTGTAATGATCTCTTACCACTGGGTACTTCTGGTTCAGACCCTGTGGAAACATCACAAATATAGACTAAACTTTAGTTCAAATAGTTCAAATAACTAAATATGCCAAAATTGACAATAAAAGTAAACACAAGTTGACCAAAAAAAAGAGAAAAAAAAGTGATATAGATATATATATATATGTGTGTGTGTGTGTTAATTAGTGTTGCACGATTTACCGATACTAAAAAAGTATCGCGATACCCTGGCTCTCAAAACGATACGATTCCACATTTTCAGAATCACGGAAATGACTCCAATGAATTTATAAATCACGTATGAATTGGTCAAACAGTGTTTATGCGCTTAATCTGTCATTTTTCCCACATTACATTGATGATAAATAGATGCATGTGCTGCTAGTGTTGACAGCCTGAAAAAGAAACTGCATTCTCCAAAGTTCAGTCGAGCCAAAAGTAAACAGAGCAGCTGATCGCGCTGTCTTTGATATCTGAGATATAGTAGAGCAAATTACATATTTCAACACAATCTCACGGCAATTCGTAACTTTTTGATTTAGTGACTAATTGGTATGAATTCGTACGATCTAATTCGCACAAATTAGTACGATTTGCTCATCACCCAATGACGGTTGGGTTTAGGGGCGGGGTTGGGTGCCACGCCTCCTTTTTAAAATCGTACATTTTCGTACGATTGAACTCGTACGAATTCGCCACTAAACTGACAAAAACGTAAAATACTGACGTGAGATCAGGCTGCATATTTACATTGTAAAAAATATGTTATGATATCATACATGCTCAAATATGCTAAATATATTCCAATATATTGCGAAAATGGATGACATAAGCCTGAATTATATTTTTTACTTCAAAAATTTGGCATTTATAGATTGCGCTGTGCAGTACTCACCCTTACATTTAGCTTTTAGGCTTTGTATTGAAAATGGGATTTTTTTAAATAGAAATTTGTTGCATCCGATTCTAAAATTGTCATATGTTGTGACACAAATTTTATTTGCTAGAAAATGAAAATGGATACTCTTATTGTGACTTCACTATAAATCTTTACAATAAGATTTAACATTTTTTTTGTGCAGATGCATTTTTTATTAGATTGAGTGTTAGGTCGTACTCACACTATGTACAGTTGTCTTGAACCGGGCCAAAGCACGCTTGTACCCCCTCCCGTCTCCCCCGACGGCCCGCACTCACATTACATTCGGGCCTGGGCGCGCTTCCGTCACCGATGACGCGCTGCTCAGTAAGCGCTCTCGCTCAGCACGGTGGAAATTTCTTTAGTTATATCGTTTAAGTGGTTTGATATGCGGTGACACGCAGTCAAACATTTCGCCGAACAGATCAGCCACTTTTGATGCTAATAAACAATCATAAAGTCCTCGTGCTGCAGGAATTAGGAGGTTTGCTGAAGCTGCAGCTGTCGTGCAGTGAGGGGTTTGCGTCTTTAATAAACTATGACAGTGAACCGCGCTCTGGCACACCTCTTCCAACCGGGCTAGGGCCGGCCAAGTGTACCGTGCCTGAGCCCGATTCAGAGCACTCACACTTCTCAAACGATCCGGGAAACGGGCATGGGCACGGTTCGGATAGCATAGTGTGAGTACGCCCTAAATCTTGTCACAACAACTGTGATATGCTGAGATATATTCTTATATCAGTATGGTCACACTTAACTCTGACAGTCACACCACATGACAAAAAAGTCTGTACACATCATCTAAAGCTATGTGATGCTGTAATAATATCTTGTCAGCGAAACAACATAAATGTATATCTTTTTAACAAATGCCCATTTTTATTAGACATCATGGAGAGCTAAACATGTCACAGCTCGGCTAGATTGCTGACAAAATGATTAGCTTTTATTACTATATTTGTTTTACTATTTAAAAATGGTTCTACTCTGTTTCAGCTGACAGCAAACACTGTTTATTAATAAATAATATTTTAAAAGAAAACAAATATGGTATAGTGATGATTTAGTATCGGTATCGTGATATTTGATTTAGGTATTGTATCAAAGTCTAAATTTTTGTATCGTGCAACACTAATATATATATATATATATATATATATATATATATATATATATATATATATATATATATATATATATATATATATATATCTATATATATATATATACAGACCCCCTATTTTTTCAGGATTTTTTTTTGTGCTTTTTTGCGATAAAAATGACTAATTTTGTGGTGGCAATTCCCAGAAATTTGCGGACATTTTTGCGATTAAAAAAATATCTAAAAATGTACAACATTTTATTTATTTATCAAATTAGGTTGCCTACTATGTTAGTGTGCAATCTGACACAATGACACAAATCTTCTTTATTCTGCTCTCAAGATCTGAAACAGTAGGGATTAAGCCAAAGGTAGGTTATATACCTCTTACTTTTATCCACGATCTTACTTACTCTCAGATTTCGCTCACCGGAGCATCTGACATGTACCTCACTCAGGACATGCGTTAGGGCTTCCCCTACAGTAATACACCTAAATCACGGATTGCCGTAAGACTCGTCAATGGCAGGGAGGTCTCCACCTGTTTGTTCCAATGCTCCGTTTGCTCACACTTTCTTTTGCAGTCTGAATCGCGTCAAACATACAAAATGCCCTATTCGCATCACAAGATGTCTATATCTCATCTTTGCTATGACTTCACATGTAAATCACTCGCGCTTCATCTGCGTCTGCTTACTGCACAAGCTAAAAACTCTCCCCTGCCCCCCATTCAATGTAATGTAATGATTGTGAGGGCTCCAGTGGTGGAAAGAGTACTGAAAAATCATACTCAAGTAAAAGTATCATTACTTGCCTAAAAATGTAGTGCAAGTACAGTAAAAGTATTTGCTGGGATTATTACTTAAAGTGTGAGTAAAAAGCAGCCCTTTTAAAAGTACTCAAGAGTAGTGAGTAGTGAGTATTACGCTGCAGCAGGCAGACAACGTCATAAGACGTTAATATTAGGTTAGATTTGGGTTGTGATATCAGGTGACCAAAATTCAATGTCTAGCCAGCGTCTAAGGACAATGTTATTTTGATGTCCAATAATGACGTTGATATTTGGCTGATTTTAGGTTGTTAGAAAGTGACCAAAATCCAACGTCGAGCCAACATCTTAAACCAACGTCATATTGACGTCATATACTGACATTTATTCATCAGGTACGGCAACCAAAATCCAACATCTAATAGACGTCACAGTGGTAACGTCCACACAACGTCAAGCTATTACATCGTTAGATGTTGATAATTGGTTGGTTTTAGGTTGTTAGAATGTGACCAAAATCCAACGTCGAGCCAACATCTTAAACCAACGTCATATTGACATCAAATACTGACATTTATTCATCAGGTATGGCAACCAAAATCCAACATCTAATAGACGTCACAGTGGTAACGTCCACACAACGTCAAGCTATTACATCATTAGACATTGATATTTGGTTGGTTTTAGGTTGTTAGAATGTGACCAAAATCCAACGTCGAGCCAACATCTTAAACCAATGTCATATTGACGTCATATACTGACATTTATTCATCAGGTACGGCAACCAAAATCCAACATCTAATAGACGTCACAGTGGTAACGTCCACACAACGTCAAGCTATAACATCGTTAGATGTTGATATTTGGTTGGTTTTAGGTTGTTAGAAAGTGACCAAAATCCAACGTCGAGCCAACATCTTAAACCAACGTCATATTGACGTCATATACTGACATTTATTCATCAGGTACGGCAACCAAAATCCAACATCTAATAGACGTCACAGTGGTAACGTCCACACAACGTCAAGCTATAACATCGTTAGATGTTGATATTTGGTTGGTTTTAGGTTGTTAGAAAGTGACCAAAATCCAACGTCGAGCCAACATCTTAAACCAACGTCATATTGACATCAAATACTGACATTTATGCATCAGGTACGGCAACCAAAATCCAACATCTAATAGACGTCACAGTGGTAACGTCCACACAACATCAAGCTATTACATCGTTAGATGTTGATATTTGGTTGGTTTTAGGTTGTTAGAAACTGACCAAAATCCAACGTCGAGCCAACATCTTAAACCAACGTCATATTGACGTCATATACTGACATTTATTCATCAGGTACGGCAACCAAAATCCAACATCTAATAGACGTCACAGTGGTAACGTCCACACAACGTCAAGCTATTACATCGTTAGATGTTGATAATTGGTTGGTTTTAGGTTGTTAGAATGTGACCAAAATCCAACGTCGAGCCAACATCTTAAACCAACGTCATATTGACATCAAATACTGACATTTATTCATCAGGTATGGCAACCAAAATCCAACATCTAATAGACGTCACAGTGGTAACGTCCACACAACGTCAAGCTATTACATCATTAGACATTGATATTTGGTTGGTTTTAGGTTGTTAGAATGTGACCAAAATCCAACGTCGAGCCAACATCTTAAACCAATGTCATATTGACGTCATATACTGACATTTATGCATCAGGTACGGCAACCAAAATCCAACATCTAATAGACGTCACAGTGGTAACGTCCACACAACATCAAGCTATTACATCGTTAGATGTTGATGGTTGGTTTTAGGTTGTTAGAAAGTGACCAAAATCCAACATCGAGCCAACATCTTAAACCAACGTCATATTGACGTCAGATATTGATGTTTATTCATCAGGTATGGCAACTGAAATCCAACATCTAATAGACGTCACAGTGGTAACATCCACACAACGTCAAGCTATTACATCATTAGATGTTGATATTTGGTTGGATTTAGGTTGTTAGAAAGTGACCAAAATCCAACGTCGAGCCAACATCTTAAACTAACATCATATTGACGTCAAATACTGACATTTATTCATCAGGTACGGCAACCAAAATCCAACATCTAATAGACGTCACAGTGGTAACGTCCACACAACGTCAAGCTATTACATCGTTAGATGTTGATATTTGGTTGGTTTTAGGTTGTTAGAAAGTGACCAAAATCCAGTGTCGAGCCAACATCTTAAACCAACGTCATATTGACATCAAATACTGACATTTATTCATCAGGTACGGCAACCAAAATCCAACATCTAATAGACGTCACAGTGGTAACATCCACACAACATCAAGCTATTACATCATTAGATGTTGATATTTGGTTGGTTTTAGGTTGGATGTTGGACATAGACGTTGAATTCTTATGTCAACCTTATTTTCATTTCCAAACAAAATGCAGCGTCCCCATAACTTTACGATACAACATCAATCTTACATCCTACATGTCTTGAGGTAGTTCATTATGATGCAAATTACCTTCTACGTGCGATTTGATTGGACGGGAATCACAGGACTGATTTTTCTAATCCCCATAGACAAGAACAAATAAAGTAGTGACTGCAGGTTGAAGAAAAATAGTGGAGTAAAAGTACCGACACTGCACTAAACATGTACTCAAGGAGAAGTAAAAGTACACATTTATAAAACTACTTAGTAAAGTACAATTCCTGAGAAACACTACTCAATTACAGTCATTTGAGTATTTGTAATTAGTTACTTTACACCACTGGAGGGCGCAGGTGAGATTCTATTTTTCAGGAGACACTCAAATACATCACGTGCGCTGCGTATGCGACGTCTATAAGTCATGTTAAACAATTTATTGCAAACTGAAATGAATGTTATTTGATTATATGGTTTGGAACTGGATGTTTTATAAGATTATTTAGATTTTTTTGCAATTACTTTGCGTTTAAATTAAGAATTTTGCAGGATCGGACAAATTCGCGACTTTTTGTTGATTTGGTGTTGGATTCAGCGAAAACTAGGGTGTCTGTATATATATATCTATATATACTACTGGATTAAAAGTGTGGGGTCAGTTTTTTTTCAGGTTTAAAAAAAAAAAAAGATTCTTTCTAAAGGCGCCATTTATTAAATGTAAAAAAAAAAAAGTTCAATTGTTAAATAGTTATTAAAATTTTTAATAACTGCTTTCTTATTGTATGTAGTTTCAAATGAAATTATTACTCCAGTCATTATTGCTTTTATTACTATTATCATTAATAATAATACTGATTAATATTAGAGTTTAGCTCTCTGAAGGATCATGTGACTCTGAAATTTCATCTTTCAAATCACTGGAAAAAAAAATTATTTAATAATAAATTCAATTATGAACTACTTTTGATCAGTTATTTTATATTGCAATAACATTTCACAATTTTACAATGTGTACTGTATTTCTGATGAAATAAATTTAGCCTTGGTGAGCAGGAGAAGCTTATTTTAAAACATTTAAAAATCCTACTGACCCAAAACTCTTGACCGCTAGTGTATATATATGTATATGCTTTAGAAATGCAAATTTTAATAAAATAAGAGCATTTTAATGGTCTCTTACCGTCACTAACAACAGGAACCACTAAAAATCCATGGAGGGAAAAAAGTCAGACTTTATTTGACATACTTTACTGTATTTCACATATACTGTACATTTGAAGACTACATTATTAGACCTCCTGTGAAATTATATTTATTCAAGTATTTTCCCAGTATTTGATATTATTATTATTGTTATTTATTTTCTGGAGAAAGTCTTAATTCTTTTCCTTTTTTAATTAAAAAAATATAAGAACTGCTGTGGTCAATATTATTAGCCCCCCTCATAAATATTTGTTTTCGATTGTCGACAGAACAAACACACACACACACACACGCACACGCACACGCACACGCACACACACACACACACACACACACACACACACAATTAAAATGATCTCTTACAACTTTCCACTGCTGCATTTGGTAGAGCCACTGTAGAAAAATCACAAATATGGACTGATTTGCAGAATATTATTAGCACACATTATTGAAAAACAACAGATGTAGTATGTTTATATGACAAAAACACATTTGGTCTTTTACTTTACACTAAGCAAGCAAAATTAAGGAGACCCGGAGGGGACGTGATGGTGGAAAAAAAAACTGAGTGGGAGAAAAAAAAAAATGGGTGGGAGAAAAAAAAACAGTGATAGGAAAATATATATTTTTAAAAGTTTTTGCGTTCCCTCGCAAAACTGTTTTTCCACAAACACTTCCTGTTCACTTCATACATGTCAACCCTCCCGTTTTTGCCTGGATTATCCCGTATTTTACAATTCTATCCTGCTATCATCACATTATTCATTATTTTCCCATATTTCTCGTGTATTTTTAATCCTGAAAACATGCTGAAATGAATATAAAAATGTCTTCATTCACTTTCTTTCCGTACAGAAGCTGATCTGGAATCAGTTTATCATACGGAGAGCTTCTGTCAGTCAGCGCTTATACCAGTCATTGGCTCATACATGCATTCGCTGACTCAGAGGTTGCATATGAAGGGTGATGATCGACGCACAGCTTTAATGGAAAGAAAGTGAAAGCAGACATTTTTATATTCATTTCAGCGTGTTTTCAGGATTAAAAATACATGAGAAAGATGGGAAAATAATGAATAATGTGATGATAGCAGGATAGAATTGTAAAATACGGGATAATCCAGGCAAAAACGGGAGGGTTGACATGTATGAAGTGAACAGGAAGTGTTTGTGGAAAAACATTTTTGCGAGGGAACGCAATCTTTGGGAGGGAACGCAAAAACTTTTAAAAATATATATTTTCCTATCACTGTTTTTTTTTCTCCCACCCATTTTTTTTTCTCCCACTCAGTTTTTTTTTCCACCATCACGTCCCCTCCGGGTCTCCGTACTACGTAAATACACTGTTGACTAATAATAATAATAAAAAAAATGGCCTCTTACGTTTTTCTACAGCCTCTTCTCGGACTGTGAAAATCCCTGTGGAAAAAAAGGATTGCACTGTTTTCAGAAAATATACAGATTTATACACATATAATTCAAGATCATTTATTTATAGAGCAAATTTAACAATAGTGTCTAAAGTGCAGTACTGTACATACAAACAAATGATATAATATTACACAATAATAATACATTAAGTCAAATCTCAAAGTGCTACAGAAAAAAACCTAACGAGATAAAACAAAAGGACAAGTTAAAAAAAATCAATTTAAACATTAAAAAACATCTTAAAAAGATATATTTTTAAGTCCCCTTTAAAACCATCCGAGGTTTGTATAGCACAAATGTTCTGGGAGATCAATAATAATAATAAATAATAATAATGATGATAATAAAACACATTGAAATCAAGAGCCAAGAGAAATAACAGATGAACATTTAGAGACACACTAATAGTCATATAGCACTTATATTAGACATGTTTAATGTTGGTTTTACCCAGTAGGAGAAGCAGACACTTGTTGAGTCCCTTCATTTCCGACAGAAAAACACTGATAAAAGAAAAATGAAGTTTAGATTTCCCAAAAATGCCAGTGTAAAGCATAAAGATGTTAAGCAGAGTGAAAAAACCTTGGTTGTGTTGAAATTATACTGTGCGTGTGTGTGCTGTATACTTACTGTACATCACATGACTGAGATTCTCCACCCATTGCTCATATGCATCACCATTGCACTGGAAAGAAGAGCTTATCTAGGTTTTATTATTGAATTTTGGGGCGGTTCATTTCTCTGTGGCGACCACAGATTAATAAAGGGACTAAGCCGAAAAGAAAATGAATGAATGTTGAATTTTGGGAGCATAAACTAACATTGACTAACATTGACAATGACTAAATAAAGCAAGCAGATTTCTGAAAGTAATGCATTTTCTAGATCTGTACATACAGTTGAAGTCTTTATCAAATATTTCCCAAATGATGTTTAGCAGATTCAGGAATTTTTCACAGTATGTCTGATAATAGTTTTTCTTCTGGAGAAAGTCTTATTTGTTTTATTTCGTCAAGGATAAAAGCAGTTTTTGATTTTTTAAAACCATTTTAAGGTCAATATTATTAGCCCTCCTTAAGCAATATTTGATTTGGATTGTCTCCAGAACAAACCACTGCTATACAATGACTTGCCTAATTACCCTAACTTTAACCTGATAGGCTAGTTGCACAAGATGGCGCCAGTGAGCTTCCGAGATGCAAGTGTTTGCGTGTTGCATACCTCAGTGCACTAATTTCAACTATAAATACGCTCATATATAATTTCTCTGGCGCCATCTCGTGCAACTAGCCCATTAACCTATTTAGTTATGCCCAATGACTGTGTAAAATATGGACGTCGCGACAGCGCCATTTCCTATTGACCGCTGTGAAGGAAAAAAACGCCTCGTGACGGGCACAAACTGTCGCAAAACACTGCTGAAATTAGAGCCTGGGCATGCGCAGAAGGACTGCCTGATGGAGCCAGAGGAGGAGCTGCGGAATCCAACTTCCAACCAAACGCTTGTACATCAAATCAGCCACGCACCCTGAACTTCTCTCTTGACCGCCGGCGTCTGCACTATAACGAAGGCTCGCTTATGTACACTTTGCGTTTACATAGTAGCCTGCGTTTGCTGTTTTATAAACACAAATGATTATAATAACGTTAACAAAGGTGAGGTTTATATAATGAAGATTTAATCACGCCAGCTCCGGGCCACAGTGCACATTACTCACGGGCTGATTCCGGCTTGGATGCGGCAGCGTCGGCTCGCTAAAGGCCGCCGCATCTGGCCCTATTGACTCGGGCAGAGAGTCCATAGGCATCCGGCCTGAGTAGGTACAGCAGACGGAGTCGGGCCGAGGGGTACGTTTCCGGCAGGCGAGAGTCTAGCCGGAACTGGCCCGAGTGTATTTTGCTATCCGGGTGGTTAGGCGTGTATCAGCAAACTGATAAAGCCCTGACCTTACCGAATGAACAGTGTTCCATCAGATCCTGTAAGTCAGAAAGTATAGTTTAATGCTGAACAACTCATTTAATCATGGTAAAATAACACAGAAATGGAATAATAACACTTCAGTCTCCTCCCCAAGCCTTTGACGTCTGCTTTGAGAATCTGTCAATCACAGCTGTCAATCACGATGCCACGCCCAGCATTAAATTACTGCTCAAAACATACTCTTTACAGAAATGAAGATCTGCACCTATATCAGCTGATAACCAGTGCCTTAACTGACCAGAACTGTCTTTCGGGACATTTTATTGCAAGTGTAATTCATTTTTTTCAAGTCTCCTTCATTATTTATGACTTTATGACTTGTACTGCAGCCAGACCCCAGGGGGCGATCTAACGGCCGAGACCTTCACTCAAAAGCTGGCTTATGGCACACTTGGTTAAGCCTTTAAATGTCACTTTAAGCTGTATAGAAGTGTCTTGAAGAATATCTAGTCTAATATTATTTACTGTCATCATGACAAAGAGAAAATAAATCAGTTATTAGAGATGAGTTATTAAAACTATTATGATTAGAAATGTGTTGAGAAAATCTCTTTATTAGACAGAAATTGGTTTAAAATAAACAGGAGGGGGGGGGGGTAATTAAACTATATTGGTATATATTATGCTGTATATATTTTTCTTTGCAGATTGATTTGTTTAGTGTTCAAAGGAGTTCCTCAAAGGAGTGCCCTGCCTACATACTTTGGAGTAGACGAATGAAATTGATCTTATTTGAAAGAAACCCCTCTAAATTTTAAGATGGATGTAAAATATTGCATATTTATTATTGTATTATTTCATAATTATACAATAATCACACAAAATGTCAGATTTTTAAACTTTTTATTTTATTTTATTATCAGGCATCTGTTTATGTACGTTTCTTTTTTTGGTGTCATTTTCTTCCACCAGGTGGCAGTAAAACGTGAAATATTTAACTGATGTTAGGAAGAGAGTACTTTTAATGTCCATATATTTGTTTTTTGCACAAATGACATACCCAAGTTTGAAAGCCACCTACACATGCATACATTAGAATAAATGTATGAAAATGGTCTTGCTTTACAGAAAACACTCTAAACTTAAAATAAATGCAATCATGAATCATGCAATCATGAATTATTTATTCATTCATTCATTTTCTTTTCGGCTTAGTCCCTTTATTAATCTGGGGAATGAACCGCCAACTTATCCAGCACGTTTTTACGCAGCAGATGCCCTTCCAGCCGCAACCCATCTCTAGGAAACATCCACACACTCATTCACACTCATACACTACGGACAATTTAGCCTACCCAATTCCCCTGTACTGCATGTGTTTGGACTGTAGGGGAAACCGGAGCACCCGGAGGAAACCCACACGAACGCAGGGAGAACATGCAAACTCCACACAGAATCGCCAACTGACCCAGCCGAAGCTCGAACCAGCGACCTTCTTGACTGAAAATGGGCTCATTTCAAAGAAAACAAGACAAGTGGGTAGCACTGTCGCCTCACAGCAAGGTTGCTGGTTTGAGTCCCAGCTGGGTCAGTTGGCGTTTCTGTGTGGAGTTTGCATGTTCTCCTCGTGTTGGCGTGGGTTTCCTCTGAGTGCTCCGGTTTCCCCTACAGTCCAAACACATGCGCTATAGGGGAATTGATGAACTAAATTGGCCTTTGTGTATGAGTGTGTGTGTCTGAATGAGTGTGTATGGGTGTTTCCCAGTGATGTGTTGCAGCTGGAAGGGCATAAAACATATGCTGGATAAGTTGGTGGTTCATTCCGCTGTGTTGACCCCTGATCAATAAAGGGACTAAGCCGAACAGAAAATGAATGAATGAGTAAGTGTTCAGAGGCCAGTCTGATTGGTGCTTTTGTCTATTGTATGGATTTAATTTTCCAGACGCACATGTGTATTGGAGTAGAACAACCTAACTTTGATGTGGGAGATCTCAGTCTGTCATTGGCTGACAGGGTTGATCGACGTGTCTCTGGACTAATGAGATCATTAGCTTTAAATGGTCACGAAACCCCAAAACACATGTGTTGAGCTGTTGACAGTCATATATGTGTCTTACGCCACTATAAACACTATTAGGACTCATATGCTGCACTAAAAAGTGAAAATTGGTTGTTTTTGCGTTATTTTGAGCAAATTCGTTCTTCCGGTTTGAAACTAATTTCTGAAGCTGTGTTATGGCGATTAGATCTTTGCATGTTATCCAGCATGGAGAGTGGATGTTTGTATCGGCCAGTACATCATGACGTCTCTGAGTGTGCAGCATTAATTCATGAAAAAGACTTGGTTCAAACCAATCAGCGCGCTCTATTGTGAATGAGGTGCAACTCCCCGAGAGCTTTTCGCATCTGGAAATTGTGAAATCCGGATTTGCTGCTTGTTTCCTTTTTAAAAAGACGTGGCTCCAGTTGGTGTTGATTGTCCTGACTCTACAGATTTGGTAAGTGTAAGATGGCTAAACCTCTCCAGTATGTCAGATCCTGAGAGCTGATATAGAATTTCATGAGATGCAATAAAACAACAAACTCTCGGGTCTAAGAAGATAAGGAAACCAGCTGTTCAACTGTTCTATTCAAATCACTGTTGACAATCCAAACGCAGGCTGAAGACTCAGGGCTCCACCTTTCCAGGGGGTAATGCGAGAAAGATCTCCCCTCTCATTTCACCTCAAGCCCCTTCTTGACCTTTCCTCCATCAGAGCACATTCCACATAAAATGCTCAAGGTTTTAATATGATGTATGTTATAGCACTGTATTCATGTTTGGTATCATTTTAAATGTCTCTGTGTGATTGGTAAAGTGGTCTTAATTTCACTATGATATTTCATTTATATATGTTGATTTGGTTTTTGACTTTGATAAAATCTCTGCCAGATGCTGCCCCCTCTCGAGATGATTAACTTCTCAAATTCACCAGGCAAGAGTGTCTGTGACGTTTCTATTGTCTTGAATTTATGACTGTTTGTTCTGAGATCATATATAAGGGAAAGGTGTGATAGAGTTCGGGGGAAATCTTGTAGCCAAGACCCCCATTGCAGTAACTCGTGTGCTGCAATGTATTTCTCTGGTCAGGTATGCATCTTTAATTCTTTAATCTATATTTGAGTTAATGGATGTTATATTGTTACAGATATCATCTCTGAATTGGCTTGATGATTGTTTTATTATATAATTGGCATTATACAATTTTACCTGACGAATAAAATGTTAAGTTTTGACTCATTCTGAATTCTCCTGAAATCTTTTATATCCAGTAGATTACGTGAAGCCATTTTCGCTACCTTTATGATCGGCATAATTTTGGAATTATTAGACATATAGATTACACGTAGTATGGCACACGGTATCATAGAGATCTTTTAATTTCTTAACCACTGAAACTAGTAAGTACGGATCTTGATTAAGTGAGATGTTTTTTTTGGCATGAGTAAGCATAGTGCAACCAGCCTAATTAAATATTAATTCATCCCGTATCCTCTGACTAATTTCAGAGTGTCGACATACTGATCGTGAGCGCTGACGCATCCCGGGGCGTGAAACTCTGAGCGGCGTATGGCCACTAATGAACGTATAAATTGAAGAGTATGGGAACAGATAGATCAAAACTCAAAATTAAGTCATAAATGATTATTGTGATCCGTTCCTATAATTAGAAATACAGTCTAAATATTACGATCACTTAAAAATGAAGTCAGATAAAATTCGGAGCTAGAAAATGAGTATAAATAAACTCTAATAAATAACAGAATTCTTTTCAGAAGCACTGGAAAAGGCTTACATGCATTTAACCTTCGACCATGCTGTTAGTTTCGTCATTGGGCTAATAGATGGACTTTTACATAAGTCTGTGGGATCAGTGGTCTTTGTTTGTTTATTCAGATGGCAAAGTTGGTTTGTATCGTCAGCAGTGCTCTTTCAGTTTTTAAAGACATACCTTAGTGAAAATGATTTAGTTACTAAGTTTACAGTACGTTAATATCACTGCAATATTATAGTACATTATTATAGACTGAAAGATCTGCTGTAAATGCTGCTCTCCGAGTGTAAACATGTAAACACAACAATCAAACTATTACCGTTTTGTAGGATTTTCACCGCATTTCGTGACAGGATAGTCTATATACACACAGCTTTCTGACGCTAACTACCGAGTGCATCTAAGTTACCAATAAATGCAGAGTTTTTTTCTTTTATTCGCCGTGCGGTATCAAACATTGCATTAAAACTCCACTCTCCAGCAGTTCCTCAAATCCAAAATCTCGTTTGTCACAGGGGGCATGCAGGAAATGTTCCTGAATGAAAGTGAAAGTACTGAACTGCAGTTAAAGTCGACAAATTAATAATTTGGCAAATAATTTGATTACTGATGTCCATGTAAACACAGTCACTGTCTTTCTCTCCTGTGTCTGTGTTTGTTTTGCCTCTGTGAAAATCAGTACGTGCCCAAACGGAAGCTCCCAATTTTTTGCAAAATCTTCCCTCTTTCCCTCCCCCGACACTCCCACCTAAACAGAGATGGACACACCCACTTTCCTGACTTTTTCCAAACTAGAGGTGTGAAAACACCCTGCTGAGACAGGGGGGGTTTTGTGGCCCTTTAAAACCATGTCACGTCATCCGTGATGACATCATCAGGATCAGAAGAGTATTCAGTGAAAACTTATCTAAAACACAGTTATCTCTAAAATAAGCACATGCCTTTATTTTAGACTTTATTTTTAAAATTCAGCTAGTAATGCAGCCGCCAGAGTTCTTACTAGGTCTAGAAAATATGATCATATCACCCCAATTTTATCCTCCTTACACTGGCTGCCTGTTAAGCTTTGTTTTGATTATAAAGTATTGCTTTTTACCTTTAAAGCTTTAAATAATCGAGCTCCTGTTTATCTAACCGACCTTCTGTCTCGCCACAACCCGCTCTTTAAGATCTCAAAACTCAGGGCTTCTGGTAGTACCGAGAATATCAAAGTCGAGTAAAGGAGGTCGAGCCTTCTCATTTATGGCCCCTAAACTCTGGAATAGCCTTCCTGATAATGTCCGAGGCTCAGACACACTCTCGTTCTTCAAAACTAGATTAAAGACCTATCTTTTTAGCAAAGCATACACTCAGTGCGCTACATAGTGGTATGAGGCATGATGTGCCCCACACATGATTTTGCTTCTCGTTTATATACACTATGAACAGCAGCGACGCTAATTATTCTCCTTATTCTGTATTTCCACCTGGGGGTGCTCATCTTGAGGCCCTCAGACTACGCAGTGCCACTGACGCAATCCAAGACCAGCGAAGAGATGATCCCAAGGTTTTCTGGACCAGGCCGTATCCTGAGCAGCTGCTGTGGTGGTCATCGTGGAGTGAGAACATAGCCTTCCTGATAATGTCCGAGGCTCAGACACACTCTCGCTCTTCAACACTAGATTAAAGACCTATCTTTTTAACAAAGCATACACTCAGTGCAGTACATAGCGGTATGATGCATGATGTGCCCCACACATGATTTTGCATTATTTGCAATTATTCTCTTTATTCTCTATTTCCACCTCATCCCGAGGCTCTCAGACTATGCTGCACAACTGATGCGATCCAAGACCAGCGAAGAGATGATCCCATTCATAATCCTGGACCAGGCCGTATCCTGAGCAGCTGCTGTGGTGGTCATGGAGGAGTGGAGAGCAGGAGACTGATTCCTATGACGCTCCAGGGACAGACGAGTCTTCGCTGAGGTCCAGCATTCTCCGCCTCCGGCGCCTAGACTGCAGCTCTGCACAAGACGTTTGGCCATAGGGGAAATGGTGGTGCCCAACTGAGCCTGGTTTCTCTCGAGGTTTTTAAATTCTTCACTTTCGCCAATTGGTGAAGTTTTTTCCTCGCCGCTGTCGCCACTGGCTTGCATGGTTCGGGATCTGTAGAGCTGAGCAACGATGGATTTGCTCGTCAGTGTTTGGACTCTCAGTAGTGATTATTAACCCACACTGAACTGAGCTAAACTGAACTGAACTTAAACACTGAAAACTGAACTGACACTGTTTACATTCACTATAATCTTTATGTGAAACTGCTTAAACACAATCTACATTGTAAAAGCGCTATAGAAATAAAAGTGAATTGAATTGAAATATTTGATGGGTCCCACTTGGTCATGCAAGCTCAGAGAAAAGTGAAAATAGGCTCGTTTTGAAGAAAACAACCTAAGGAAAATGGCGATATGGGATTTTAGGGTTGTAACTTTCCAGGGAGGCAAGTATCGGTCAAAGTTCATGCGTGCGTATTTTGGCCCTTTCGTGTTTCTGCCGCTAGGTAGTCACGCTTCCTTTCATTTACAATAGCAGATCTCGGGGTATGTTTTGGCTAGAGACTTCATTGAAATATCATCAGCTCAAGTAGACACTCCCCTTTTGTGTCATAGGATGCATGATGTCATCACGTGGTAGATTAGTTTGTTTTGGATTTTTTTCCTTGTTTTTTTATTAATTGATGTTTGTTCCATATACTATTACTTGATGCTAATGTTTGCAAAATCTGTTTTTCATACAAGAAAATCACACGATCATCGCATGTCAAAATCAGCCACTGTCAAACCAAAATATCATGAAGTTGAAACTGAATTCTGCATTTGCTTGCATGTTTTATCTTATAGATATATACACTAGATGTCGCCTACCCTGCTGTTGTCTATTAGAACGAATGCGTCAATAGAGCCGCCATTTTAGTACAGGGTAGCGCTCCTTTGAAATGAATGCAGGACCAAGGTGAAGTGGAGGACTGTGGCCATCTAAAGCCAGAGAAATACACATATACACATATATCTATGATCGGGAGTTTCCCCGGTGGTCAGTATGCAAATATTTTTTTAAATTACGAAATATTATAATTTGACATCACTTTTCTACATTGATGGATGTGACCGCACGGGCATTCCTGACAAAGAGTGAGTGTTTGTGTGCATGGAAATGCATTATCCTCCTTCCCTGTTTAATTTGATCTAATCCATGTCCTGAAACACACCCCCTCTCCTGCTTTCACTTCTCATTCTGACGGAGGGAGCGATTCGTTTGTGAATGAATCTCCGTTATGAACGACTCGTTCACTTAGCTGACAATAACACAAGTTTCTAGCACGGCAGCATCTTCTTGTCATATTTCATAACATTGTTTGCTTATTTTATTCAACAAAACTAGCATAAGTCTAGAATTTAGTGCGAGTTGGTGCTACTTTGCCTTATGGTCAGTGCAGTAAGAGACTGTATTATCATCAATAACATTACTTGTTAAGCACAAAAGTTCATAACATACAAAAACATAAAAAACGAAACCTTACCTATGAAATGATCTGCCTTTGTGCTTTGTTTTCTTTGTTTGCTCATTACTACAACGCAAACACATCGCTAAAGTCCAGCATCTTCACATTGGCACACTGTCTTGACTAATGCGGTTGAATGACGTTTGTCCTAGAAGCACTGTACCAATGTGGCGGCGCTATTGACGCATGCTCAGGGTCCCTATGCGATATCTAGTGTATATATCCATGGTTTTATCCATTTAATTGCATTTCAAGTACAGTGAAATGTGCTAAATTAAAATGATTCCTTTACAAATGTAACTTACAGTGTGGTTTACTCAAACACCATTGATTGATAGGAATCATTATTATTGTGAAGCAATATTTTCTCCCTCGTGGAGTCAGTTTTGAGTATGGGGTGAATAATGAATGAGATGCAGGGATGCACAACTTTTACTACACACTCTCATGTTACACACTTAATGACAGAGGTGTAAAGAGTACCTGAAAACCATACTTGAGTAAAAGTACAGATACCTTACTGTAAAAATTACTCCATTACAAGTTACAAGTCACCAATTCCAATAAGACTTGAGTAAAAGTATTAAAGTATCCGATTTTAAAAGAACTTAAGTATTTTACTCATACTGAATGTAGGCTCAAAGAACACCAAGAAAGGTTTAATTTTCCTAATATATAAATTAAATTTAACACCTTAATGTTTCAAAATGGCAGAACAAAATATATTTAAAAAATAGAACAAAAAGTCTCAAACTCAAATGTTCAAAAAAGGCACAAACAATTTATCAAAAAAAAAAAAAAGTAGTAAAACGTAGTAAAAAAAATCAGAGCTGACTTTGATGTGATTCACCTCTCAGTATCAGAGGGGGGCAATATTTTTATTTTGAGTAGTTTTTCAATTGATTACGATGTTTTCTCTGTATTAAAATTAAGCAAAGAGGAGCACTGTTATTTTTCAACTTAGTAAACTACATATAAATTCAAGCTTCGGCTTCATCACCTGGTATTAGGCAAGCTGCTAAATTACGTTCACATGATTTAGCTCATAAATAACATACAGTACCTTCAGCACCCTGCAGATGGCGATATCGCCTCATGCGCCCAACAAATTAGCCGTGGTTGATAAAGATGCCGACTTGTCGTGAACAATAACAATGTAATGAGTAACGGTAAGCATCTGTTCAAATGTAGTGGAGTAAAAAGTACATATATTTAATCAAAAATGTAGTCAAGTAGAGAGGAAAAGTTGCTTATATTTTTGATACTCAGTACAAGTACAAAGTAGCCAAAAAAATACTTAAGTAAAGTAACGAAGTTCATTTACTCAAGTACTTTACACCACTGCTTAATGAACAGGACTTTATGAGAAGCAGTCGCGCATTATTTGAGAAAACATGCTAAGAAAATGAGCTAATCTTCTAAATTCATGTTTATGTATGAAAAATCAGTAACACTTCCCACAATTTACTACTTGTTTATTACCTGACTATTATCATGATATGAACTGTTTATTAGCACTTGTAAAGCTTATTTCTTATTTTACTGCATTACTAACTATTAATAAGCAGCTTATTAGTAGTTTATTGAGCTAAAAGTCTTAATGGCGTGAATTGTACGTTAAAATATTTTTTTTTTTTTTCACGGAGCATCACTGTGGAGGTTTT
The DNA here is from genome assembly GCA_903798195.1 of Danio kyathit. Taxonomy (NCBI): domain Eukaryota; kingdom Metazoa; phylum Chordata; class Actinopteri; order Cypriniformes; family Danionidae; genus Danio; species Danio kyathit. The sequence continues at coordinate 71,877 of CAIGQS010000035.1, forward strand.
GTGGATCCAGGTTATGGTATTCTTAGACACTGACCTGTAAATAAAGCACAGTGAGACTCTCATAATCACATATTAAACCAATAATCACTGTTCAAGAGCTGTTTTGTGTAAATAATAATAATGTACCTTTGTCTTCATCTCGTTTCACCTCAGGCTGGGGAGGTTTAATCCAGGACACTTTGAATTTAATGAATCCTCTTACTTCCAGACTAGACTGCAGCTAAAAAAATAAATCATCATTTTAGTGTACGCTTTAAATACTCCCGCAAATTTCACTGTTACAGAAATATTTGTACACTGATGTTTTTGCTACTGCTGTACTGTTTGATAGACATATAGATAGGATTGGGTGATATGGCAAAAAATTAAAATATAAATTATTTGTTTCCTAAAGAGGGGCAACGCAGTGGTGCAGTAGGTAGTGCTGTTGCCTCACAGCAAGAACGTCGCTGGGTCGCAGGTTCGAACCTCGGCTGGGCTGGGTCAGTTGGCGTTTCTGTGTGGAGTTTGCATGTTCTCCCTGTGTTTGCGTGGGTTTCCTCCGGGTGCTCCGGTTTCCCCCACAGTCCAAAGACATGCAGTACAGGTGAATTGGGTAGGCTAAATTGTCCGTAGTGTATGAGTGTGAATGAGTGTGTGGAAGTTCCCAGAGATGGGTTGCGGCTGGAAGGGCATCCGCTGCGTAAAATCGTGCTGGATAAGTTGGTGGTTCATTCCGCTGTGGCGACCCCGCAAGGGACAAAGCCGACAAGAAAATGAATGAATGAATGAATGTTTCCTAAAGTTTGACCGATACACAATTTTGATTTATATTTTGATCAATTTTTTGTGCAACTAGTCACAGGGCTTGCAATTTTCTTTTTTTTAGGAGCACCCACCAAACAATTATTACTAGAAAACAACACCAATCGGAACTAACATAACCCAGCAACAATATTCTAACTTCATTTCTATAAAAATGCTTTTCTTACTTGTAGTTTTTGTCTGGTTTCTAATCCAAATATCTAAAGATTCTTAACCTCTTAAGGCCCAAGGTGTTTTTTTACATGCATTTTTTATTTCGCTTATTGGAACCTAATTAGAATAAAACCCAAGTATCATCTTTTGATATGATGTACTTTTAGAGAGAAATGATGTCCATATATGTGGACTCGTGGTCCCAATTTACATAAAACACAATAAAGTCACTTTTGTGTAATAGAATAAAAAACTCTTTATTTCTGCCTTGAACAAGGCAGTTTCTTTTCCTGCATTAATAACACATACACACACATTTTTTGACTATCAGTAAAAACCTTTTTTTTTGTTGCCCATTTTGGACAGTTAAAATAGTGTTTGGGACATTTCATATGCTGCAAAACAGTTGCAAGATGACACTGTATGTCTGAAACAAAATATAAGACATAAGAGCTAAAATGTTCTGTCCACGTATGTGGCCACTAAGCCCTAGCAAGTTAAATCCAGAAGCATTTTCTAGACAAGTACAAAATATTGCTTTGTTTTCAGAAATAATAAGTCAATATTAAGGACGTTTTTTTCCTTAAAACAAGCAAAATAATCTGCCAATGGGGTAAGGAAAATGAGCTAACTTCAAAGCAAAAGCAATATTATTTTGCTTGTTTTAAGGAAAAAAACATACTTAATAATAATAAGCATGACCTCTCTGGTCAGAAATTTAAAACATGGAGCAATCGCTCGCTATTTTTAAATGTCTAATCATCTTGTTTAATCCCGCCCCTTTTCGCAGCGCCGTACGACAGAATTTCGCAAGCTCAAACTCTAGTGTGACTGCAGCTATATGCTGCGTCCCAATTCGCATACTTATACTACGACCTAAAAGTATGCACTTTTTTGTGGAGGAAAAATATATACTTTTGAGTGAGTAACAGAAAAGTATGCAGGCTTTGGGACATACTACTTCCTCGTTACACAGATCGTTGTGTTGCTTCGTTAAGAGCCCTGTCAATCATCCACATTTCTGTCGTATTTAATTTCCTACCTTATTGGAGAAGCAGCAGCAGGATAATCTCCCATTCACGAGTCTTTCATGCAGAGAAATCTCCTCAGGTCTTTGGATAATTTTGCATTCAGACAGTAATGTCCAAACACGTCTTTATATAAGTTCAGTATTGTTGTTGCAGATGAAATATAACACAGACAACGCTATTTAAATATTCTCCAGTGGGCTAGATATTATTAACAGTCATACAAACATCTGTACCGAAGCCTCTCTGCTTGACGGTTGGTCTCGCGCGTCCATCATGTTTGTAGTTTGTTTACATTTTTCACCCGCGTTTTGTAGTTCTAATCGAATTCACGTCCAACGCGCAATGTACTGTGGGCGATATCAGCGGTTAGAGTATGGACGCTTCTACACTTAAAATTTTGACCGGAAATAGTAAACCATCCGGGAATTTTTGGCATACTCTTTTCAACATACTACGATTTGGGACATACTAATTCTATTTTCACATACTATTTAGGATGGATAGTATGCGGATTGGATGGCAACCCAGTGGCGCAGTAGGTAGTGCTGTTGCCTCACAGCAAGAACGTCGCTGGGTCGCAGGTTCGAACCTCGGCTGGGCTGGGTCAGTTGGCGTTTCTGTGTGGAGTTTGCATGTTCTCTCCCGGGTGCTCCGGTTTCCCCCACAGTCCAAAGACATGCAGTACAGGTGAATTGGGTAAGCTAAATTGTCCATAGTGTATGAGTGTGAATGTGTGTGTGGAAGTTCCCAGAGATGGGTTGCGGCTGGAAGGGCATCCGCTGCGTAAAATCGTGCTGGATAAGTTGGCGGTTCATTCCGCTGTGGCGACCCCGCAAGGGACAAAGCCGACAAGAAAATGAATGAATGAATGAGTATGCGGATTGGGACGCACCTATAGTCTACTCAGACTTGATTGACCTAACTCAGATCAGCTGTTCTGAAACCCAAAACTCATAGGTATTAATCTCTCTGTAGATCAACTCAGAGTTCAATTTTAAACTCCGAGTTGGTTGAACCTCCTTACTGAAACAGGCCCCAGAACTGTGAGTAAAGTAAACAGTTTACAGAATGACCAAACAGAGTCTATTGCAGCTTGGAAGTGGAGATGTGGATCGATGATATGAAGGAACGGTTGTTGCTAGATTGGATATGGTTGCGGCCGGAAGTTAACGAGAATTATTTATATTATTTATTAAATTTCCCATTTATTGGATTTTATTAATGTCTACCCCCACCCCAACCCTAAACCCAACCGTCACAGTACTGTAAAAACAGTAGTTGCACCAAGTATTACTTATGTTATCTATTAAATTACCCAATAAATTGTATTTTTTAATGCCTACCCCCACCCCAACCCTAAACCCAACTGTCAAAGTACTGTAAAATATTAATTATTGTTATACAGTGTCATAAAAAAATGCTGCTATAATGATGTGCCTATCACACTTCCAGCCGGCCGCGTATCCGATCTAGACTTTACCGAAATGGATGGATGAGCAACCAGGTTCACTTAGGGCAGGGGTGCTCAACCCTATTCCTGGAGATCTACCTTCCTGCAAAGTTCAGCTTCCACCCTGATCAAACAAACCTGAACCAATTAATCAGGACCTGAACATCACTTGATAATTACAGGCAGGTGTGCTTCATATGGGTTGCAACAGAAATCTGCAGGAAGGAAGATCTCCAAGAACAGGGTTGAGCACCCCTGACCTAAGCTGCGGTCACACTGGACTTTTCTCCCCATAGACTTCCATTCATACGCATGCGTCAGACCAGAAACGCAGGGTCATGCGTCAGGTTTCGCAGGTTGCTGCGGTGCAAAGTTCAAGCTTGGTGAACTCTGACCTGCGAAATCGCATCACTTGACTGCGTGAGACCAATCCAGGATCAAAACATGACCTCTCTGAACAGAAATTTAAAACATGGAGCAATCGCTCGCTTTATTAATGTCTAATCATCTTGTTTAATCCCGCCCCTTTTCACAGCGCCGTACGACAGAATTTCGCAAGCTCAAACTCTAGTGTGACTGCAGCTTTAGGGAATCGGGAGACAGACACAAGACGAGACCAAGAGGGAATCACACTTTGGAAAGAGAGAGACAGGGAACACTGGAGATAACAGGGAAACAGGACAGGTAAGTAACTTTCAGAAGTGCTAGATATCATTGACCGTGAGAATTTGTCCTTCTGTCTAATGAAGAGGCCAGACACTGAGTGAGATGACGTGCAGGTATTTATGGGATTGGCGTGAATGGCTGGGAATGATGTGCAGTTTGCGGGGGCCTAATCAAAACTCAGGTGAGGGTGATCGGAGTGATTGGGGTGACGGTGAGCGGGGAGAACCTGGCCTGGCTGTTACAGTACTTGTCTTGAAAATGCTTCTTGATTTAAGAAATTTTAGATGTTTGGACAAAAAAAAGACAAAAACTCTAAGTAAGAAAAGCATTTTTTTTTTTTTTTGTAAGGTAGACCACAGTCTGACTTTAATTGACCTTTTTGAGGGGTGTAAACACTAACAATGGCCCCGACCTACATTTTTAATTTCCATAGCTTCCGAGAATACAAAAAGGTCCACATATTGACAAATAATGTCATGTAGCTGCTTTAACATAAAGCTATGTTCAAATTGCCTCTTGTACCAATTGTGAAGTAGTTTGACAACAAGCAAGAAATGTTCCTGTGTCATGTATGGGGGACGTGTCGTCTCATAATCATACCTGTCAACATTGGGATGTGAAAATAAGATAACCTAAATGACTAAATATGCTTGTCTGGAGTTGTTTCATTGTAAATAAATAGTTGAAACGATCAGTAACAAATTATTATTATTATTATTATTTACATAGCATATAATAAATAGTATACATTACAAAAATCTGCAAATAAATTAAACAGTTTAGCCTATTAAAATAAATAGCTATTATAAAGAAATTGAATCGTTATCAATTCTCATTAGCCTTTTCTTTACTGTAAAACTTAAACATTCTGATTAAAGAGCAGCGAATGAATCTCTCATTTAGATTTTTTATTTGATTACAATAAATAACAGGTGTCATTTAAAAAATGCACAGATCTATAATGAAACCATTTAATTGCTTTCCTGACTGTTTACGCTCACTTAAGACTAAATTTGTTGTGTTTAAAAGAAAATCCGGTCCCACTTTATATTGTCGCTTATACCTGTGAACTTACATGGTAATTAGATGTGTAAGTAGTATGTAACTACAGTGTATGTACACACTGGTACAGAGTATTTACTTGTGTATACTGGTGTAACTACACTCATGTAACAACCAGCTGAATAGTATGTGTAAGTACAAATGTGTAACAGGACATTGGTAACAACACTAGGAAAGTACACATCTGTAACAAGAATTATGTAAGTGCATTGTGTAACAACAATATGTACTTGCAGATGTTTTCCCACTTCCACACCTGTTTGCGGATCATGTACTTGTGAACACTGTATGGCTGCATTAGAAGGTTTCACCTTGTGATACCAGTGTACTTGCATGGTAAATCCACAGGATCCACTCAATATAAAGTGTAAAATGGTCACAAATTACTGTTCATACATTCATTCATTTTCTTTTCGGCTTAGATGGGTTGCAGCTGGAAGGGCATTCACTGTGTAAAACATATGCTGGAGAAGTTGGCGGTTCATTCCGCTGTGGCGACCCCAGATTAATAAAAGGACTAGGCCGAAACGAAAATGAATTTTATTTTAAACTTTATATTGTGGACTGTTCCTGTGGAGTTACCATGTAACTACACTGTTATTAAAGTGTTGCATAGAAGATATTTCTACAAGTTACACAGTAATTTGTGACCATTTTACACTTTATATTAAGTGGACAGTTCCTGTGGAGTTACCATGTAAGTACACTGGTATCACAAGGTGAAACCTTCTAATGCAGCATTAGTTCTGCCATACAGTGTTCACAAGTACATGATCTGCAAACAGGTGTGGAAGTGGGAAAACATCTGCAAGTACATATTGTTGTTACGCAATGCACTTACATAATTCTTGTTACAGATGTGTACTTTCCTAGTGTTGTTACCAATGTCCTGTTACACATTTGTACTTACACATGCTATTCAGTGGGTTGTTACATGAGTGTAGTTACACCAGTAATACAAAAGTAAATACTATGTAAACGTCTGTACATACACTGTAGTTACATACTACTTACACATCTATTTACCATGTAAGTTCACAGGTATAAGCGACACAATATAAAGTGGGACCGAAAATCCTACCAAGATTGACATGGTTACATTATTATGCATATACAGTTGAAGACAGAATTATTAGCCCCCCTTTGAATTTATTAATTTTTAAAAAATATTTCCCAAATGATGTTTTACAGAGGGGCAACGCAGTGGCGCAGTAGGTAGTGCTGTTGCCTCACAGCAAGAACATCGCTGGGTCACAGGTTCGAACCTCAGCTGGGCTGGGTCAGTTGGCGTTTCTGTGTGGAGTTTGCATGTTCTTCCTGCGTTCGCGTGGGTTTCCTCCGGGTGCTCCGGTTTCCCCCACAGTCCAAAGACATGCAGTACAGGTGAATTGGGTAAGCTAAAATTGTCCATAGTCCTAAAATTGTCCATTGTCCTAAAATTGTCCATAGTGTATGATTTGATTTGATTTGATTTGATTTGAGTGTGAATGTGTGTGCGGAAGTTCCCAGAGATGGGTTGCGGCTGGAAGGGCATCCGCTGTGTAAAATCACGCTGGATAAGTTGGTAGTTCATTCCGCTGTGGTGACCCCGCAAGGGACAAAGCCGACAAGAAAATGAATGAATGAATGTTTCACAGATTCAGGAAATTTTCACAGTATGTCTGATAATATGTTTTTCTTCTGGAGAAAGTCTTGTTTGTTTTATTTCGGCTAGAATAAGAGCAGTTTTTAATTTTTTAAACACCATTTTAAGGTCAATATTATTAGCCCCTTTAAGCTATATTATTTTCTGATAATCTACAGAACAAACCATCATTATACAATAACTTGCCTAATTACCCTAACCTGCCTAGTTACCCTAATTACCCTAGTTAAGCCTTTAAATGTCTCTTTAAGCTGTATAGAAGTGTCTTGAAGAATATCTAGTCTAATATTATTTACTGTCATCATGACAAAGAGAAAATAAATCAGTTATTAGAAATGAGTTATTAAAACTATCATGTTTAGAAATGTGCTGAAGAAATCTGCTCTCCATTAAACAGAAATTGGGGAATAAAATAAACAGGGGGGCTAATAAATCTGACTTCAACTGTATGTCTGTTCAAACACACACCTAAAACCCAGAATATTAACTTTTGCTCCGCTTCTATTTGCATGTACAGAGTCCGTTTGGGAAACAGCATCTATTTATTAATATGGAGCGCGTCTGACAGTCATGCACCGCTTACATGAACTGTTTTGAGGATTGCATAAAAGGGGCGAAGGTCCCTGTAATGGAAAGGAAGGGAATCCTGCCATTTTTATATTTATTTTAAAATGTTTTCATGGCTAAATAAAATGAAAGCACAGAACAAATTCACGTTTAAGAGAAAGGGGCGCTCCTGGTGGTTCGGCAGTATGGGTTATGTATGGGGAGGATTGGCTCTTTAATGTTTAATGCCACCCTTTGATTGAAAATATGGGGGAAATATGGGAGAAACACCTTTATGGTATGATAGCAGGATAGAATTAGAAAATCTATGCTGCTAATGTAAAATCTGCACATAATGTTATAATTATTGCATTATATTTGTAATCAAATGTTTGAAATGTTTCTCACAACATAACAAAATAGTAAGCTCATATTGTAAAAACAGTTATTTCATTATGAGAAATGTATTCGATTCATCGTTCGTATGATCAATATCTCTGGTTCAGAATTTCATAGAGATATGTGGACTGGCGACTAGCTACATGCTAATAACAATTAACTACATGCATAACTATATGAAGCATGTTGGCATTGTGTTAGCATAATGTTAGCAACATGCTCATCTAGTTCAACAGAATAAAAAACAACAACTCATAAAGTTTGGAAGCACTTGGGAATGAGTAAATAGTGAGTAATTGTTCATTTTGGATGAACTATCCCTTTAATATTGAACAGAGAGACCATGTTCATGAATGGTAAATCATGCTCTTTCTAACCTGAGAGAGGAGTTTGTCGCTCTCTGGACCAGCCAGATCAGAACTGGAGACTAATTTCATCTTCACAGAGTTTTTCCTCACTGAAAAACAAATTAGCACAATGAAGAGACACAAGCTTTTCAGGAGAGTCGAATTTGACATGATTTAACAAACTGTACAAAATAAAAAGTGTCCAATTTTTGTATGCACTTTTAGAGGCTTCAAAATAAAAGTCACTATCCAACACAAACTAAATTTAGTTTGACATGATTTCACAAACTGTACAGAATAACAAGCATCCTATTTATTCATGCACCTTCAGAAGCTTTTGGATTTATGCACTCAAGCTTACAAATAAGTCACTCTCCACCACTATTATTGAATTAAATTTAGTTTGACGTGATTTATGAAATTGTACAAAATAACATGTGTCCCATTTATTTATGCACTTATGAAAGCTTTTGGATTTACGCACTTTTGAAAGCTTTGAAATAAAAGTCGCTATCCAACATCATAATGCGTAATTTTCGACTCCACACTCTCCTTTCAGTCTCACATTAAATCTGTTATTAAATCCGCATTTTTTCATTTACGTCGCATTTCCCAACTACGTCCCTTCATCAGTAGCAAGGATGCTGAGGCTGTCGTCCATGCATTTGTCTCTTCACGAATTGACTACTGTAATGCCCTTTTCATCGGCCTGCCTGCCAGCCTCATCTCCAAATTACAGTATATCCAAAACTCTGCTGCTAGAATCCTCACTCATACCAAACGTTCTGCTCATATAACCCCAATCCTGTACGACCTCCATTGGCTCCCAGTTGCATACCGCATTAAATTCAAAATTCTCCTCCTTGCATTTAGATCCCTAAATAGCCAAGCTCCCTCTTATCTCTGCAATATGCTTGTCCCCTACACCCCACTCGCTCATTACGTTCCGCTGACTCTGGCCTTCTCGCTGTCCCTCGGTACCGTCTTTCTTCAATGGGGGGCAGATCATTTAGTGTTATTGCACCCAAACTCTGGAACTCTTTACCACGCTCACTCCGTTCTGCTAATAATATCTCTGAATTCAAATCTCTACTTAAAACTCACTTATTCTCTGAATGTTTCATTTCTGAACTGACAAACAGACCACTTTATCTGATCCACCTGCACTCTGTTTATTTGTCTCTTAGGTCTTGTTTTAGTATTTCCAGTTTGTTGTATTTGATTTCATTTATGTTTGTCTATCGATTGTTGCTGACATTTATTTGCTTGTATTATCTTTTCTTGTCGCATTTTTGTAAAGTGTCCTTGAGCTCTGGAAAGGCGCTATATAAATAAAAATTATTATTATTATTATTATCATTATACAGCATAGAAGAGCCAGGATAAAATCTAAAACAATATTCAGACTGTGCTACTCAGACAGAAAAAAAAAAAAACTTTAACATTGTGAATGTAAATTATGGGCTAATTTAAATTTTGGGATGAACTATTGTTTTGAGCATAGATTAATATTGTCTATTTTAAGGCTGACATGCTGGGCATTCATTTATATTTTCAGATTTGATTTGATTCAAGTCTCAAATCTGGATTCAATTAAACTAAAATAGCATAACAAACATTTTTATTTCAGGTGCAGATGAGTACGATAAAGCAAACATCTATTTCAGATGCATGCAGCGTGTAGTTTGATTCTGAGAATATGAAAAATGACAAACCACCAGTTACCAGTGTATTTAAAACCAGTGTATATGTATTGTGTGTGAATTTATTATTGTAGCTATGGGGCTGCACAAAATATCGTAATTTTTTTGTTATCTTAGTAATAGTATATGCACAATACATGTTGCAGACATGTGTAATAAATGACATTTATTTTATGCATTGTTATTTTAGGCAAACCCAGAGCAGAAAATAAATACTTATAATGACAACAGAGTCAAAATATCTGCACAGGTTTTCCCTCACTCATAGGGACAGTTTCACAAACAGGGCTTAGCTTAAGCCAGGACTAGATCTTAGATAAATTAGGCTATTTAAGCCACATTTATAAAATCAGCCTTAGAAAAATACATTACTGGTGTGCACCTGTAGACAAAAAATGACACTGACATATTTTAAGACATCTCACTGCAAGTTATTTTGAGTTTATACAGCTCAAACATGCAATTTAATCCATGACTAGCCTTAAACCTTGTTTGTGAAACCGGGGAATAGTGTTTTAAAGACTAAGGGCTCTATTTTAATGATCTAAGCGCAAAGTCTGAAGCGCATGGAGGAAAAGCATTAAGGGCGTGTCTGAATCCACTTTTGCTATTTTAAGGATGGAGAAATACACTCTGCGCCCCGGCGTATGGTCTAACAGGGCTGTGCTTATTCTCTTAATGAGTTCTGGGTGTGTTTTGAGCATAACGTGCATTAAACCAATCAGAGTCTCGTCTCTCATTCCCTTTAAGAGTCAGTTGTGTCGCTCCATGGTGCATTTGTTATTTACATGGCTACTTTGTAAGTGTAAAAACTGAACTCTACACTAGTGAGAAAACAGTTAAACAGAGCATCTGCAGCGCGAGGATAAAGAACGAGCCTCCTCCATTCAGCCTCTTTACTTTACTTTTACTCTTTACTCCTTTACTTTGGTGGAGTAAGGAAATGGTGGAAACTCACTCCACTGAACACATCCATCAGCCCACATATTTACCCCCGGTTTCACAAACAAGGTTTAAGGCTAGTCAAAATAAAATTGTATGTTTGAGCTGTCTCAACTCAAAATAACTTGCAGTGAGATGTCTTAAAATACGTCAGTGTCATTTTTTGTCTCCAGGTGCACACCAGTAATATATTTTTCTAAGGCCATTTTATAAATGTGGCTTCAATAGCCTAATTTATCTAAGATCTAGTCCTGGCTTAATCTAAGCGCTGTTTGTGAAACTGGGCCAAAATTTCCTTTGTTAAGCACAAAGGTTTGTGTCTAAACTATTTCTAAATTCAGCTCTAATCTCCAGCAAAGGAATAAATGAACAATAATAATGAAGTGTGGTCAAACAACTGAGTTATATCCAAACACACGTCCTGTTCTTATGCCCCATATGGTGATGCAGACGTCTCCAAAACCCCACAGGTGGACAAATCTAAACTAGTTTTATTAAAACTAATATAAATCTGCACATAATAAATAATAAAGCTGATGATAATAACAATAACAAAAAAGCCCCCCGAGGTGAAGAAGGCATGGAGGCAGTGGTGTTTATATTGATGTAGAAAATAATCATTCCTGTATCATTTTAATCCTTTAATTGTTTTCATCTGTAAAGATATGTGTGTGTTGCTGTTTATCCTGTGTGTATTCAGCAGTGTGTAAGTGTTTGGACCTGCATAGGCGCATACCTAACGCGCTCTGCTGGACTTTAGAGTAGCTTTTAGTTGGTCAATGGTGCGGTCAACTACTTCAGTTCCTCAAAATAGCAACGCGACAACAATGCGCCTTAACACACCTCCTGTTCAGACCAGCACACCCATGAGGCCACAAAGTGGCACGAATGGATTTGCTATTTAAACAATCTGGTGCAAAATGTGAAGATTAAGGTTGCTATGGTCTGAAAATAGCAACAAATCATGGCAAACACATCTTGTGCCAGATGTATGATAGGGCCCTAAATGTTTCCACCTTGACAGTTTTTTTTCTGACTTAGATCTGAAAACAATATCTTTTTACGTGTTTTTACCTGATATTTATTTTAATATTATATAAATAAATGATTTAAAACATAGCTAACAAAAATACCCTTTTTTATAGGAAAATATTTTTATTATATATTTCTAGAGAAATGTTACATCATAAGAAACATTTTTTTAGCAATACTCAACAACATCCTCACATATTTTTGTGTATTATCGTGCAGTCTAAAATGTAGCCTACATTTTGTATTAATATATTTATATATTGAATTACCCCACAACTTCTGATAGACTTCAACCTCACACAGCGTAAGAAACCTGTTATTTCCAGGAGCAATGATGCTCACATAACGTCCCTCCATTGCAGGACACGAGAACCTGTAAGAAGCTCCTAATGGCATACTAGGAATCACTGCGCATCTAGAGAGAGTCAAAGAGATGAGAGAAAAAGCAAAAACACTTCAGTAATATTGCATTTAAAGGTTGGATCAAATTTAGAAGTTAAAAAAAAAGTATTTCTCTTCAAACGAACAATTTCTAAATATTATCCTAATAATATATGACCATACTTCTTCCAACGAGCTGTTAGAGCCCTCAATTCCAATCATCTTACCCCTCTCTGAAATATTATCCAGAATCCCAGCTCCCAAAACTAGGACCCCCTCTCCTCTCTATCACACTACACGAAAACCCTGAAACATTATGCAATTCTGAGTGTGCCTCGCACAGGTGAGTGGGTTTGACAAACCACCTTTAGAAAACACTCTTTAATCTCTCTGACATTTTAACCAACAGTTTTGCACATTTGCACCAGACACTTTCTTAATCACTCCATATCTCTATAAAAACATTGTGTGTTTCTCAGTGTGCCTCACACAGGTGAGTGGGCTTGACAAACCACCTGTAGAAACTCCATCCTACAAGGAATACAAAAGAAGTATAATGTTCACATGTGAATGTACCACACATCATGTTGCACTACTTTTTTTCTTCATTTTTCTATTTCTTTTTTATCCTTAAATACATTCATTGCACAATATTGCTCTGTCTGTTAAACAGTACTTGTTTAAGGTTCGTGTAGTCTTTGGTTATGTGTATAGTTCAGTATGTACACTCAGAAATAAAGGTACAGGAGCTGTTACTGGGGTGGTACCTTTTCAAAAGGTACACATTTGTACTTGAAGGGTCCATATTGGAACCTCAGAAGTATATATTAGTACCTACAAGTTATAAGATGAACACTTTTGTACTTTTTAGGCACTAATATGTACCCTTGAGGTATTAATATGGACCTTTTAGGCACAAATTTGTACCTTTTGAAAAGGAACCACCCCAGTAACAACTCGAGTACCTTTATTTCTGAGAGTGTATAATACATGCCATGGGTGTCCAAACTCAGTCCTGAAGGGCCAGTGTCCTGCTGAGTTTAGCTGCTACTAGCTCCAACACACCTGCCAGGAAGTTTCTAGTATATTTAGTAAGAGCTTGATTGGCTGGTTCAGGTGTGTTTGATTAGGGATGAACCTAAACTCTCCACGACACCGACCATCCAGGACAGAGTTTGGACACCCCTGGTATATGCTGTGGGAATATAAATTTATATAATCTAGTTCCAAAATTAGCAATAATCTATGTTCTTTTTTTTTTTTCAATTTGCTCATTTTATTCAAAATTCTAGCTAGGGTGTGAAAGACCTTAAAATCTCTTGGTTTCCTGAGCACTGACTGTGCCAAAGTGATGCAAATGATAAAGGCATCGTCTCAACGACTTTTCTTTTGTCTTTGGGTGATACTTTCAAGCTGGCCAAGTGGCAGGACAGGTTCTGTCTCCAGTACTTCATTTGCATGCTTTGTTTTCATGCTAAAATGTATCATGAATGGGTACTTATCAAGGTTATTATAGTTAACGAAAACCAACGATGGAACGAGAGTTTTTTAAAAAACTAGAACTAACTAAAAGGGTATTGTGTACATACAAAACTAACTGAAACTAACTAAAATTATAGCAAAAATCTCCTTAGTTTTGGTATTTGTGAATGTATTTAATACAAAATGTTACTGTAATGCTGCGTTCACACCAGACGCGGAAGAAGCGTCAAGCGCGAGTGATTTACATTTTAAGTCAATGCAAACGCGCGAATAGGCATCCTGCGGCACGTTACACGCGAATGGCGCGGCGCGAATGACGCGAATTGCGCGAATGGTGCGGCGCGGATGGCGCAGGCACGGATGGCGCGATACGTGCGAATGCTGCGATACGCGCGAATGCCGCAGGCGCAAATTGAGCGTTTTGCGCAAATCACGCAAATCGTTCGAGTTCAAAAATCTAAACTTTAGCGGACATTCGCGCCGCGTTAACCAATCAGGAGCTTGCTCTTGTGGGGGCATGATTGTGACGTCGCACCTGTTGTTGGTGTCCCGGGGGAAATCCTCCAGCCGACACCGACAACAGTTCATCAAACTGGGCTCGGCTCAGTCAGAAGCACCGCTGAAAGCCTCCGTCATCCAGGTTAAGTTTCTGGAGGAGTTTATGAGCTCACAGAGCTGGTTTCACCTCAGAATGTATCGAGTGGACTCAGACACTGGTCCAAACGTATCAACGCTGTTTTTCAGCCTTCATAAAGCACATAAACACACCTCTGACTCGAAAGAATGCAGTATATACTCTTACTCAGTTATTAGAACAGTAACGTTACACTGAGATCAAATTTGAGAAGCGGTGAACCGATAATACTGTGCATGCGTGATTCAGTGAACCAAACACAAGCAGTACACGACAGCCTGCTGTGACTGAACTAAACTTGAACAACTGCATCGCGGGTAAATCGAGGGCTTAATGAGAGGATCTGGTGAAAAAACGTAAGTTTATTTCATAACAGAACATCGTATTGGAATTTAAATAAGTGAATCAGGATTCAGTTGGGTTGCAAAACTTTACTGTAAGATTTTTTTTCAGATCATAGTGATGTTTTAACTGACTGAAATGACTATTGCTGACTACATAATTTTGGTATGTTGAGTCCAAACATCCCCATTAAATATCTGAACTTCCCATCACTACTGTGTATCTAACCTCAGAGCAGCCTTGCACACATATTGTACTTAAGGCTGCTGTCTTGTGGGCTGTTGTATTTGAATTTGAGGATGGGCAGATGGTATTGGTAGATGATAGTGTTCATGTATCCTCTAAATACAGGTTTCAAAAAATGTATGGCTGAGTTTTTATTATACAATTTTTATTCTGTTGAATAATATATTCTGTTTTGAATCTTGCATCCAACAAATATCCTTTAGAAAAAAAAAAACTAAAACTAACGCTGAAACTAATAAAAACGAATAAATCTGTCTCTAAAACTAATTCAAACGAACTGAATTTGAAAACAAAAAGTCAAAACGAAATAAAAAAAATAAAAAAATAAAAACTAAAGCTAATGAAAAATCTAAAACTATTATAACCTTGGTACTTATATGCTGATGTGTTCATATTTATGATTATGTTTATTTATGTATCCCCGAGACATGAAGTTTCATTGTACTGTAAGTCCACACGCAGTAGGTAGTGCTGTCGCCTCACAGCAAGAACGTCGCTGGGTCGCAGGTTCGAACCTCGGCTGGGCTGGGTCAGTTGGCGTTTCTGTGTGGAGTTTGCATGTTCTCCCTGCGTTCGCGTGGGTTTCCTCCGGGTGCTCCGGTTTCCCCCACAGTCCAAACACATGCAGTACAGGTGAATTGGGTAAGCTAAACTGTCCGTAGTGTATGAGTGTGAATGAGTGTGTGGATGTTCCCAGAGATGGGTTGCAGCTGGAAGGGCATCCGCTGCGTAAAATCGTGCTGGATAAGTTGGTGGTTCATTCCGCTGTGGTGACTCCAAATTAATAAAGGGACTAAGCCGACAAGAAAATGAATGAATGAATGTATGTCCACATATCCAGTGCATCGACAATGAAGCTCATATATAATGCTCAAAAAATCATCACAACACCTCAATAGTTGAAAATCACAGACTGGTCTTTCTCCTTCGTTTTATTAACAAAACCTATGGTAAGGGTTGTTTTTAACCAAATTTCCATATTTTATCTCACAATAACCTGCTGGATGCAAACCAGTCAGGCTTCAGAAGTGCTCATTCACTGAGACTGCAATACGTTCAGTCACTGAAGCCCTGCAGATTACCAAAGAAAGTTCTTAACCATCAACTCTGCTTTTACTGGACCTGTCTGCTGCTTTTTATATAGTGAATCATCAGATCCTACTGTCCACCTTCTCCTCCATGGGCATCACTGGAACCCCACTCAGCTGGCTGGAGTCTTATCTCACCGGCAGATCATTCAGGGTTGCCTGGAGTGGAGAGGTATCCAAAGCTCATCAGCTGGCCACTGGAGTACATCAGGGATCTGTACTATGTCCCGTACTATTCTCTTTTTACACCACATCACTGGGAACCATCATCCATTCACATGGTTTCTCTTATCATTGTTATGCTGAGGACATCCATCTCTATCTTTCATTTTATCTGGATGACCTTAAGGTAGCTGCAAGGATCTCACACTGCCTGGAGGATATCTCAGCTTGGATGAACAACCACCACCTACTGCTTAATCGGGCAAAACTGAACTTCTCGTCTTCACTGCAACTCCACACAATTAACATAATTTTTCAAACCAGCTGGGATCATCCACCATTACCCCATGTAGTAGTAATAATAATAATAATTCGTTACATTTATATAGCACTTTTCTGGACACTCAAAGCGATTTACACATTGAGGGGGGAATCTCCTCATCCACCACCAGTGTGCGGGATCCACCTGGATGTTGGGACGGCAGCCATATTGCGCCATACCGCACACCACACACCAGCTGATTGTTGGAGAGGAGACAGAGTGATGAAGCCAATTATGATATGGGGAGGGTTAGGAGGCCATGATGGACAGAGGGCAGATTTGGCCAGGATGCCAGGGTTAAACCCATACTCTTTTTCAAAGGACATCCTGGGATTTTTAACTACCACAGAGAGTCAGGATTTAACGTCTCATCCGAAAGACGGCGCTCACTGAGCAGTATAGAGTCCCCGTCACTATACTGGGGCATTAGGACCCACACAGACCGCAAGTTGAGCGCCCCCTGCTGGCCTCACTAACACCACTTCCGGCAGCAACCTAGCTTTCCCATGTGGTCTCCCATCCAGGTACTGACAGGGCGCAGCCCTGCGTAGCTTCAGTGGGTGACCATGTGAGAGTTGCAGAGAGCTAGCTGCCGTTGTTGTTAAGGAATCTTGAGGTAATCCTGGATGATCAGCTGTCCTTCAACCAGCACACTGCTAACACAGCTCTATCATGCAGGTGTGCACTCTTCAACATCAGAAAAATCTAATTTTTCCTAACAGATCTGAACTTTTAGTCCAAGCTCTTGCCAAGCTGGACTCCCATCCTGCACCCTTAAGCCTTTAAAGATGATCCAGAACACCACAGCTTGTCTTCAATGAGCCCAAGAGAGCCCATGTAACACCTCTCTTTATCTCACTGCATTAACAGTCGAAGCTCGTATCAAGTTTAAGTCATTGATGTTTGCTTACAGGACTGCCACTGGCACTGGCACTGCTCCTAAAGGTCTACATCCCCTCCAGGAGCCTTGGGGAGTGAGCACCACCTTGTGGTAACATCACAGAAAGGCTATAAGTCACTTTTCAAAACCTTTTCATTAACTGTTCCTCACTTGTGTGATCTTCCCATTCCCACACAGATTCACTGGTATCATTCAAATGACAACTAAAAACCATCTTTTCCAAGATCACCTGTGAACCCCCCACCCCCACCCCCAAGACCCCTCCTTTCTTCCCCACCTCACCACATTACAACCTCAAAACATTTTCAATTCTGAGTGTGCCTCACACAAGCGAGTGGGCTTGACAATTCACCTGTAGAAAACACACTCTGTCATCTCTCTGACACTTTAATCAACACTTGCACCGATTTGTGCATTTATGATTGTGCCTCACACAGGTGAGTGGGCTTGACCTGTTGAAACACTCTTCTCTCTCTCTCTATATAAATACCTCCTTACTCTAGTACAGGGGTGCTCAACCCTATACGCTTATTTCACGCGACCGCCATTTTAGAACACGAAAGCGAGGCTGCGGTGGGAAGAAAGCCGGAAGTATAGGATCAGCACTGTAAACATTGCAACAATATGCTGTGTGCTATAAACCTCCAGCTGTTGCTGCGACTTCAAAATGCAGAAATGGTGTAAACATCACTTTAATATCATTCAGTTCAGTTTAATATAAACAATTAAAACATATTAGGCATCAAACAACATCATAATCTCTTTAAGAGTAATACGCTTAAGTGTCCTCCTAGACTTCAGTCCAGGGCAGCAGGTAAACACCGTGGGGACGCTTCCCTGCTTCAGCCTATGTAACCCGGTGAGTGATAAAACACTGCAGTCCTCTGTAGCACATCTTCGTGTTGTCTTTAACAGTGTTGTCCCGGTACTGAAGTTTTAAAAACGTCAATTTCCCGCTAACATTTACGCGCCGCTGAGCACGCTCATAAACATCGCTGATTTGCCGTAGTATTCACCAGTGCTCAACAGAATGACTGTGAAGGTTATCAGTTCACCGCTCTTCACAGATTGAAAACACACATAGACGGATATTGGAGCGTTTTAAAGCCGTGAAGATCAGTCGATTCATCAGCGGATCGCTCGTCTGTGTTTGCACTCAGTAAACAGCGGTGAGGTGAACTGATGACCTTTACAGCCAATCAGAGTGATTTCTGTTGAGCACCTGAACACAATGGCCAATCAGCACTGTTTAAGAACTCCATGAACAGTGTCTTAAATGTTAAGGAGAAATTGGCGTTTTTTTACATTTCATTACGGAAATTTTGTATCGTGACTAGTCTAATATAGTTAAAGAATCAGTTCATTAACTTGAGTTTGATGAATGGCATCTAAAATGTGTGTTTGGGAAAGAAAACGTTAGCTGAGTAGTGCCATTTCCCTTAACTTAGCTGAACATGAGGTCAAATATCCCTTTTTATTTTCACTATTCATTCAGAACGGACCTTAGGGTCACTCGGAAAGCGCTGAAATTATAAATTTGTGTCACTTTCTCTTCGCTGATAAGATATACAGCCAGGTACACAATATTCCTGTGTGACTCAGTCTATACTTCCGGGTTTCTTCCCACCGCTGCCTCGATTTCGCTGTTAATAATGGCGGCCGCGTGAAATCAGTCTATTCCTGGAGATTGACCTTCCTGCAGTTTTCAGCCCTTATCAAACACACCTGCTTGTAATTATCAAGTGCTCCTCAGGTTCTAATTAATTGGTTCAGGTGTGTTTGATCAGGGTTGGAGCTGAAATCCGCAGGAAGGTCAATCTCCAGGAACAGGTTTGGTCACCCATGCTCTACTACCTAACTCTCTGAGCACTAACAGTTCCTTTGTATAATTAACAATTCTTGTGTGTATTGCCTCTTCTTGTTGAATTTCTGAATCCCTCCTCAATTGTGTATCATGTTGGACAAAAGCGTCTGCTAAATAACAGTGTAAATGTGATGACAGATAAGATTATTCTGTGGTAACAACCTCCTGGATGTACTTTATCCCTAACATTCCTTCATTCGATTTCTTTCTATCCCTGTAAGCACAGTATTGTCATTATTGTTTATTTATTTAAATACATTTTAAATCTTAAATCACAGACACCTTAAAAATAGTTACATTTTTCTATTGAGAACCATCTGTAACATTCAAATCTTCTCACATGGGATTGTTGTTGCCGTTGTTTTCCGTCGAGTTTCCGATGTGAATCTCGGCTCCGTTGATTCTTTTGGCGCAGCAGTCGGCTCTGTTTGTGATGGTTACAAAACTCACAAAGTAGGTGTCCAGCAGATCCAGCATCCACCACGGGTTCGTATCTGCGTTTGTATGGGTGCAAAATGAAGCCTGGCCTGGTGCGAATTTTATTCCATCGTTACCTCTTTGAGCATGCCAGTATTCATATGTAGATGATTGAACAGCATTTCCATATAACTGAACGTTACCTGGAAGATGAAGAAGCTGCACGTCAGGACACATTATAAGCATGCCTAATAAACAGGCATGCCAACAATTCAAAAGTTGGGAAGGTATGACTTTACTTGATGGGGGTGTTCATAAGACTGTCATTAAATATGAAGTGCCATTCGCTCAGTTATGTCCTTTTAGAAGCTAAGATGACATTTTGAAATGTCTTTGTTGTGACAACTTGAAATAAACTTTGTTTTCTGTCTTGGAAATGTCAAGTTGTCATGCCAAAGGCAACATAGCTTGTCATAAATCTGTCATTATAATTATAAAGGCTACTATAATTGTGTCATGGATTTATTAGCATATTTTTCTTAACACAGTAGTGCAAATTAAAATTGTCATTAAATGTTGTTATAAAATTACGAATATTGACACCTTTACTGAGGAATATTAATGACAAATTAATTCTGTTCCACTGCTTGTTTATAGCTCCTTGCTTCGCTAGCTGGCCTCTGCTATACTTATTGCTCCCTATTCTAGCCGCCATGCGTTTCCCCCAGTGAATGAGAGGGTCAACTTTGACTTATGTCTTTGCCATAATCTGTGCTTAATTTATAAGTTGCGAGGTCCCAGAACAGATTGGGGTAACAGATCCGGCATGTTACCAAAGGAGGGATAGGGGGTAATGGGGTGTCATGGACGAAAGTAAAGAGGGTTGGGGAGTTGTGGAAGAAAGTGAAGAGCGGGGTGGGATGGGGGTGCGTGTGAGGAGGGGTAAAATGTGGTGCTGGATCAGATTTCAGAGGTGCCAGATCAAGACCCAGTTTGTTCCAGCACAAATTAAGCCCTGGCCATAATGCCAGGAAATAATATTTGATTAGATATTTTTTGATGACACTACTATTCAGCTTAAAGCGACATTTAAAGGCTTAACTAGGTTAATTAGGTTAACTAGGCGAGTCATTGGACAGCAGTGGTTTGTTTTGTAGACAATCAAAGCACATTTGTATGGGAGCTAAAATGTAAAACTGCTTTTATTCCGATCAAACTAAAAGAAATAAGAAAAAATATAGGAAATTCTGTGAAAATCTTGCTCTGTTAAACCCTAGTCGAGCATCCACGGGTTAATATATATTGTTTTATTTGTGTGATGTAATGTATAGTAGTGTTTTTAAGTGTCAGAAGCACCTGTGGTATAGACCATCAGTTCACACAGAGTCAGATTCTTGGAGTCTCCAGGATTGAACACATTCAGGTAACGGCCTTGCAGTCCAGCACATGAATACAAGACAGACTCACCTGCTGAAAGACCAGAAATCTCCGCACATCTAGAGAGAAAATATAAAACAATAGGAAGTTAACATGAACTTCTGCAATATCAGACTAAGGCCTCTGTTTTAATAATCTAAGTGCATAATCTAAAGCCACTGACAGGTTCACATAGTGCTTAAGGGCTCATTCACACCAAATTTGTTGTTGCTTCTAAAAATGCAAGAGACAACAATTCTCAATGGTTTAAAAAAAAAGCACAGCATAAAGCCCGAGGGTATCTGGACACCTTCGAGCAATTTTGATGGTCAACTGTGAAAGATGAAGATCTTTTACTTGACAAAGCATCTAAAAAAACGTGCCGCTCATGTTTGTGGTACTTAAAAACACACAAGACGCGAGCATAACAGTAACATACGCATCTGTCAAGTGCGTGTTTACAGTGATAAACAATAAAAACAGTAGCACATTGGAAAGGAAAAACACATTCTGTGTAAATAGCTCCATAGTGTCTGAATTTACTGTTGCTATTTTAAAGATGGGAAAAACAATCAGTGTGCCAGGCGCATAGTCTAAGAGAGTTTTCTTATTTTCTCAGGCCAGCTCCACACTAATACGTTTTCATCTAAAAATGCATATTTTTCTCTCTGTTTTGACCTTCCATCCACATTTTGTCCCTATTTGTAAACACTGTGCATAGTGGATCAATTTGAAAATGCCATTTTGTGTTGCAATGTGGACTTCAGGATGAAATCATGCCCCGCCCTACATTTTTGTTTCTAATTCAGGACCATTTCAATTGGATTTACGTTATGATAAAGGAGTAAAGCCGCATTCACACTAGAGTTTGAGTTTGCGAAATTCTATCGTACGGCGCTGTGAAAAGGGGCGGGATTAAACAAGATGATTAGACATTAAAAAAAGCAAGAGATTGCTCCATGTTTTAAATTCTGTTCAGAGAGGTCATGTTTTGATCCTGGATTGGTCTCACGCAGTCAAGTGATGTTATTTCGCAGGTCAGAGTTCACCAAGCTTGAACTTTGCACCGCAGCAACCTGCGAAACTCGACGCATGACCCTGCGTTTCCGGTCTGACGCATTCGCGTGCGTATGAAAGTCTATGGGGAGGTAAGTCCAGTGTGACCGCAGCTTAAAGGACAATCTTAACATTTGTTTCATACAAAATTTGACACACCTCCTTGCTATTTCAAGAGTTCACACTTGGATATGGATTGACTATTTTAGCAGGTTTGGCATGCTGTTTCGAGAACCCTGAGCTCGGAGATAGATGAGCCCAAGGGACCTGCCCGGTCAATGAGCATTTAGAGGGATACGAGATAAGGTAGTTCTCGAGAGCTCCCCCGATTCGTTTAGCCTATACTTTGATTAATAAGATAGCTCTATGGGAATAGACTGCTAAACACACCAGTGTGTACACATTAAGTGCTTGTGACTATTACTATTATTTAATTCACTTGTGTCAGATGTCTTTAGACTGTGGGAGGAAACCGGAGTACTCGGGGAAAACCCACGTGAACACATGGAAAACGTGTAAACTCTGCACAGAAAGTACCGACTGGCTCAGCTAGGACTAGAACCAGTGACCTTGCTGTGAGGCAGCAGTGCTAGCCACTGAGCCGCCATGTCGCCTGATACTAGAATTGAGGAGGAGAGAGAAGGGATGAATGGGGAAAGGGGTCTTCCAAAACGAAGATAGGGAATGAAGTAAAGCTGCAGTCACACTAGAGTTTGAGCTTGCGAAATTCTGTCGTACGGCGCTGCGAAAAGGGGCGGGATTAAACAAGATGATTAGACATTAAAAAAAGCAAGCGATTGCTCCATATTTTAAATTTCTGTTCAGAGAGGTCATGTTTTGATCCTGGATTGGTCTCACGCAGTCAAGTGATGCGATTTCGCAGGTCAGAGTTCACCAAGCTTGAACTTTGCACCGCAGCAACCTGCGAAACTCGACGCATGACCCTGCGTTTCCGGTCTGACGCATTCGCGTGCGTATGAAAGTCTATGGGGAGGTAAGTCCAGTGTGACCGCAGCTTAAAGGACAATCTTAACATTTGTTTCATACAAAAATTGACACACCTCCTTGCTATTTCAAGAGTTTACACTTAGATATGGGTTGACTCTTTTAGCAGGTTTGGCATGGTGTCCCGGGAGAGAACCCTGAGATCGGAGATAGATGAGCCCAAGGGACCTGCCTGGTCAATGAGCATTTAGAGGGATACGAGATAAGGTAGTTCTCGAGAGCTCCCCCGATTCGTTTAGCCTATACTTTGATTAAAAAGATAGCTCTATGGGAATAGACCGCTAAGCACACCAGTGTGTACGCATTAAGTGCTTGTGACTATTACTATTATTTAATTCACTTGTGTCAGATGTCTTTAGACTGTGGGAGGAAACCGGAGTACCCGGGGAAAACCCACGTGAACACGGGGAAAACATGTAAACTCTGCACAGAAAGTACCGACTGGCTCAGCTAGGACTAGAACCAGTGACCTTGCTGTGAGGCAGCAGTGCTACCCGCTATGTCGCCTGATCCTAGAATTGAGGAGGAGGGAGAAGGGATGAATGGGGGGGAGGGTGGTCTTCCAAAACGAAGATAGGGAATGAAGTAAAGCTGCGGTCACACTAGAGTTTGAGCTTGCGAAATTCTGTCGTATGGCGCGGCGGAAAGGGGCGAGATTAAACAGGATGTTTGACATTAAAAAAGCGAGCGATTGCTCCATATTTAAAATTCCTGTTCAGAGAGGTCATGTTTTGATCCTGGATTGGTCTCACGCAGTCAAGTGATGCGATTTCACAGGTCAGAGTTCACCAAGCTTGAACTTTGCACCGCAGCGAACTGCAAAACCTGACGCATGACCTTGGCTCAGCTAGGACTAGAACCAGTGACCTTGCTGTGAGGCAGCAGTGCTAGCCACTGAGCCGCTATGTCGCCTGATCCTAGAATTGAGGAGGAGAGAGAAGGGATGAATGGGGGAGGGGGGGGGGGGGGGGGTCTTCTAAAACGAAGATAGGGAATGAAGTAAAGCTGCCGTCACACTAGAGTTTGAGCTTGCGAAATTCTGTCGTACGGCGCTGTGAAAAGGGGCGGGATTAAACAAGATGATTAGACATTAAAAAAAGTGAGCGATTGCTCCATGTTTTACATTCCTGTACAGAGAGGTCATGTTTTGATCCTCGATTGGTCTCACGCAGTCAAGTGATGCGATTTCACAGGTCAGAGTTCACCAAGCTTGAACTTTGCACCGCAGCGAACTGCAAAACCTGACGCATGACCTTTAGTTTCCGGTCTGACACATTCGCATACGTATGAATGGAAGTCTATGGGGAGAAAAATCCAGTGTGACCGCAGCTTTAGGCTGAATATTTATGTTAAGTTTGGAATAATCCGATTGGCTATCTAATGATTACCAATAGGGACCAGCTGTGGTCAATCATATCAGGTGCTCCTCTCGAAATTAGTTTGTGAAACTTCACTTAAACAATGTGGCACAGAACATGAATATAAAACCTGCGCTAGGCTGAAACTAGAAAAATAACCCCACTTGTGTTGTGCCTGGTGCCACTTTGTGCTGGGTTTATGATAGGGCCCCGTTAGTTTCATTGTCTATTAAAATCTTTTAAAATAATAATACTGGACAGCACCTACATTTACATTTACTCATTTAGTAGATGCTTTTATCCAAAGCGACAATTGAGCAGTGTATAAATGCTATGACAAGTCTTAGTTTTTTGCTTCTAAACACCATTTTATGCATTAAATGTATTACACAAAGCAATGCAAATGTAAATTGCATGTAAAAAAAATTTGACGCAAAAGTAAATATTCTTGTCACTTGGAGTTGTTGTTGCCGTTGTTCACCAGGGAGTCTCCGATGAGAATCTGGGCTCCGTCTATTAGTCCTGGACAGCAGTCGACTCGGTTAATGAACACAACGTTTCCAAGGCTGAACGAATTCATCAGGTCCAGTCTCCACCATGGGTTTGTTTCAGTTTTAGTGTGTGTGCAGCTGGTGGAAATACCATCCATGGCAAAACTAGGTGGTGCAACAAATGTAGACGACTGTACAGCCTGTCCTCTGAGTGCAAGATCCTCTGGAAAGGGAAACGAGAAACACAAATCACCATGTTTGTTTACTTTATAATTCACCTTTAGTGGAAATCCAGAATCACTAAAGTGTGTTTGTTGGAGATGAGAATTTTTACAACATGTGCTTATTGGAAATACATGCCCTGGGCTACATTAACCGTGAAATATGTGCTGCACGCCAAAATAAATACAGTTTCAGGTGTGTGTAATTTAAAGGGTCCTAGTTATACAACAAAACTCTGCCAATCCCACTAACTTTTTAGCAACAACAACAACTTCTTATTCTGTTTCTCACTCTCGCTTACACCTTTTTTTTCTGCTGGAGCCCTCTACAGTTAGATCGTTAGAATAACACACTGCCTAAAGCTGCGGTCACACTTGACTTTGAGTTTGCGAAATTCTGTCGTACGGCGCTGCGAAAAGGGGCGGGATTAAACAAGATGATTAGACATTAAAAAAAGCGAGCGATTGCTCCATGTTTTACATTTCTGTCCAGAGAGGTCATGTTTTGATCCTGGATTGGTCTCACGCAGTCATGTGATACGATTTTGCAGGTCAGAGTTCACCAAGCTTGAACTTTCGAACGCAGCGAACTAGGAAACTTGTCACATTCGGTCTGAGGCATTCGCGTGTGTATGAATGGAAGTCTATGGGGAGAAAAGTGAAGTGTGACCGCAGCATTAATCCCAACAGATGAAAGAGATTTATTTATTAACCCTGTAATGAACTTAGATCACATCACTATTAGGGTTGGGCGATGTTGACAAATTTGGCATCGTACGAAGTCTAATGCGAACATCGGCGATGGTATCGTCGTCGTAGGCGGGGTGGGGGTCTTTGTTGTTAAATATCAATTAATTCATAACGAATTTAATAATTGTAGCCTATCGTTTTCACTACCTGACCCACATGGTCTTTGCTTTACCCATGACCAAAACATAAATAAATAAAGTTATACACAAATTACCACCTGTCAATCACTTTTTTCCGCGGGACTCTGGCGTGATCAGGCGGAGTGATCTGTGTCCTTATATATTGGCTTTTCCCCACAGCAGGTGGCGGAGACGAGACGAGAGTTCGTTTGGAGTTCACTGTAATTTGTATTGTGATTAATGATAACTTCCTTATTTTATTATTATTATGAGGACATAATAACGAGTAAAGATGCTATAGGGCTCTACCATTTTGGTCACACTTGCGCCTGATATTTTATGCGACCTAAAATATGCATTTGAAAGCATTTGTGCTAGTGCATACATATTTACCGTGCGACCTGTTTTCACTGCAAAATCCTCACTGCGTGCGCAGATTTAGGAGACATTTATGCAGAATGCATCTTTGCACCTAAAGACGCCAAACGCATCGCTCAGGAACAGATTAAAACAGTTTTTATGCGATTGAGAACTTGCTGAAGTAAAAAAAGCCCGGAATGCTTGCCCCGCCTTTGCGCTAGAACTGAACGCGAATGGATTGGTTAATTTCAGCTGTCAATCACTCAGTCAACGCCTTCTGCCTTCACATGACAGGAGCAACAGCCGCGGAAATGTGACGCGCTGAAGATGAGAGAATGAAAATAACACTGACAGATTTAGTTTTAGAAAGCACCTAAAGTTACTAATAATGGCACATCTTATTAGTGATCATGTGCTGAATGTTAATCCACCATTTACACTTTTCCAAGAGTGGATAAAAGACTTCCAGTGGCTTCAAGTCCGCTATGAAAATAACTAAAGCCATTCACTGTACAGTCTGTGGGACGGGGTTTGCAGGTAACAGCGTTTGCCACTGAATCTACACATTTTAAGCGCGAGAGGTGCTGTATAATCCTCACGATGTATTTAATCCTCACGATGCTGTCAGCCGTGCAAACAGCAGCTATAAGTAAAATAAAACACAGCTCATGAAAAGACTGTTATTGCTATTAAGATGACAAATAATAAGTTATACATCAATATAAATGTGGGGCGGGGCGATGGATCACGATGCCGGCTCAGCATCGTGAAGTTTATCAGCCATCGACGATGGACGATGACATCGTCTATCGGCCCAACCCTAATCACTATCACTAGGAACTAGTCATAGAAGATTTGCAGAGGGTACTCTGTACACTGTAAAAACAATCTGTAATTTTACGGTTTATTTCCGGCAGCTGGATAACGGCTGTTAAATTACAGCAATTTACTGTAAAATAACAGACATTAAATAAATTTCTGTCATTCAACCTCTATTATTTTACAGTAAATTTCTGTAATTTAACAACCGTTATCCAGCTGTCGGAAATAAATCGCTCTGGTTACTAAAGTAACCCTCGTTCCCCGAGGGGGGGAACGGAAATGCTATGTGGAAAAACTTCCACTATGGGGATTTCGTCAGAATCCAATCATCTGAAAGAGTATAAAAACGGGCCAATGAAATGCCAATGAGTTGGCGGCGTCAGCGTGCACAGCTGTCTTGAATGACAATCAGCCTGGCATAAAAGGCTAGCATGTGCTCAGCAACGACATCCTTTTCTAGCTGAAGAGGCTTTCACACGCAACAGCTAAGGGACAATCGTTGTGGCGAAGGAACATAGCATTTCCGTTCCCCCCCTCGGGGAACGAGGGTTACTTTAGTAACCAGAGCGTTCCCCTTCGGAAGGGGAACTTCAATGCTATGTGGAAAAACTTCCACTATGGGGAAATTTATGGAAAGCGCCACAACGAAAGAACCTTACCATGTCTCCAGTGAGGGGCGCGCCACGCAGCAGTACGAGCGCACCTGCATCGCTGGAGACACAGTCCTCCAACGTGTCCCCTGGCCCTTACTTACCTTACTTACCTTTTCTGGTTTAGATATATTTTTCGGGGAGTCGTAAAAATACACCTAGTTAGTTTCTAGGAATTTTAAAATACGACAGTACGTTGGGAAAGCGTTCAGTCCCGATAGGGAGGACGCTGCGGAGGCCACCTGCTGCCCGGAGGGGGAGACCTGGTGGCAAAATAGCATATGGACTAGCCCTGAGAAGGGGGAGTGCACATATGAAGAGGTGGTTAGCGGGGAGGGAAGACACGAGCCCGCCTAGGAGGGGGGACTACATCGTGGCTGAGTGAGCGTATGGGATCGCCAGCGGGGATCGCACATAGCAGGCACCTATACCCAGAACGCGGGATGACCAGCGGGCATACTTACAACGTAATGGGCCAACATTTGACTCCTCCGCTGAGTCAGATGCTGGGGGCCTCGGTGGAACTCTGCAGGGTTCGCCGAGTGGGGAACTCAACTGACAAAGCGAGAAAAGCGCACGTATCTCTGTGTTAGAGAGAAAGGCGCAGCAAGCGTTTTACAACACCTAACCGAATTTCCTCATTCACCGCTCGTGAGGAAATCAGTTCACTCGAAGATAAATCTCACAAATGCTCAGGTGTCGCCCAGCCCGCAGCTCTACAATGTCTGTTAGAGAGGCGCCGCGTGCTAATGCCCAAAAGGATGCGCGCTCCGAGTGGAGTGCGCTCTCACTCCTGGGGGACACGGCTCGCCCTGGCTCGATAAGCGAGGGAGATGGCATTCACTGTTCAGTGGGCTTAACCTCTGTTTAGATACGGCACTTCCCTTCTGCCGATCACCGTAACAGATAAAGAGCTGCTCAGAGGATCTAAGCTCTGAGTACGGTCCGTATAATGCGCAAAGCGCGAACAGGACACTGCAATAATGGCAGCGCTTGCAGGTTCACTACATAGTTTAAACGAGCGCTGTAGGAACCTAGGGCACCTAGGTGGGCCAGGGTCTCAGGTAAACGTGAGAGTGGGCCGGCCCAAAACGCTGGCACATTTCGCTGACCGAAAATGCCTCCAGATACCCGCCCATTTGACCGATGCCAACGCGACCAGCAGAGCTGTCTACCTGGACAGAAATCATATAGATACTGAGTCGAGTGATCGAGCAGACCTCTCCTAAGAGAGATCTTCAAATGGGTAAGAGAGGGGACAGAATATATATCCACGTCTCGCGCCTCTGGGGACTGGATGATGAGGCGAAGCTTTCCCAGCGCGCCGCCATCGCCGCGTCCTCAGAGCGGGGATGATCGCAACGCCAACCCCTCAGTGCGGAGGGGACAGCCTTGGCTCCAGCCAACTGAAGGAGGATAGCATCACACTGATCTGGCATGTTTGGGGTATCCTTCTCGGAGAGAAGTACACCACACAGCGAATAGACTCCACATCAGGGCATAGGCATGCCTCATAGAGGGTGCTCTAGGCCTGAGTGATGGTGTTAACCACCTAACGGTAGGTCACCTAAGTCCTCCGCGCTCCATCTATGGGCCACACGTGATGTCCATAGATCTGGGCGCGGGTGCCAAACGGTGCCTGTCCCCAAAGAAGAAGTTTCTTCCAGGGGACATGCCAGGGAGGGGCCATCACGAGGAGAGAGCTGGAATACAGGTTTGATTGGGCCTGAGAGGCGCAATGCATAGACCTGTTCCTCGTCCTCCCTGACTTTACACAGCATCTGTGCGAGTAGGCTCACTGGAGAAATGCGTATTACGCACGCCCCGGGGCCAGCTGTGTAGCCAGTGCGCAGAACGCACCCATAACAGCTGGACAGTCGGGGGTGGAGCCTCCATTCTCCCAGGCGAACTGCCGTGAGAGCGCAGCGGCTGCACGGTTGAGCTCGGCGGGGAAAAAATGGAATGCAGCGATTGTGCCGCGTATGACTCCGGGGGAGCAGACGGCGAGCGAGCTGAGACATGCGGCGACAGCGAATGTCTCCCTTGCGGTTGAGATACACCATCGCCACCGTGCTGTTCGTCCTGACCAGCACGTGTTTCCCTTCTAACACCGGTAAAAACGGTGCAGCGTGAGATACACTGCCAACAGCTCCAGGCAGTTAAGATGCCAATGCAACCAGCTTCCTACCACGGAACCACAGCTGCATGCCCGCAACACACGGCCCCCCAGCGCGTACTGGAAGCATCCGTCAAACGACGACATGCCTGGACGCTTGTTCTAGAGGCCCGCGGGCCTGTAGAACCCAGGGTCCATCCAGAGGCTGAGGGCGCGGCGACACAGCGGAGTGACAGTCACCCGGTGAGCGCTCGCGTGCCATGCGCGTCTAGGGACCCGATCGTGAAGCAAATGCCGAAGTGGTCTCATATGGAGCATCTGAGCGGCGAGACCGCGGCTGCGGATGTCATATGCTCCAGGAGCCTCTGAAATAATATCAGTGGGACCACATTTTCCTGTCGAACTCTCTCAGACAGGCCAGCATCAGCCCGGCGCGCTCTCGGGGGAGGCGCGCCGTCATGGTGATCGAGTCCAGCTCCAACCCGAGAAAAGAGTTGCTCTGCACGGGGGTGAGGCTGCTCTTTTCTCGGTTGACCTGAAACCCCAATTGCTCGAAGTGCCGAAACACCCTGTCTCTGTGCGTAATCAATTAATCCCGCGAGCGCGCTGAAATCAGCCAGTCGCTTGAGACAATTGAGTATGCGGATGCCCGCACGCCGAAGCTGGGGCACCCTCCGCGAGCTTGGTGAAAACCCGCGGAGACAGAGAGAGCCAAAAGGGGAGGACTTGTACCGCCAGGCTCGACTTCAGACGCAAACCGCAGGAAACTGACGGTGGCGTGGAAGTATGGAGACATGAAAGTACGCGTCCTTCAGGTCTACTGCTGCAGACCAATCCCGAGGACGAACGCTCCGGAGGGTGCGCTTCTGCGTAAGCATTCTGAACGGCAGCTTGTGAAGCCAGCGGTTCAAAACGCGCAGATCGAGGATTGGCCGTAGCCCACCGCTCTTTTTGGGTACGATGAAGTGCGGGCTGTAAACCCGCTCTCCATCCCGGCTGGAGGGACCGGTTCGATTGCATCCTTCGCCAGGAGGACAGCAATCTCCTCTCGCAAGACAGGGGCGGACGCAGGGCTGACCCTGGTGAAATACACACCCGTGAACTTGGGAGGCCGTTTCGCGAACTGAATCGCGTAGCCGAGTCTGATCGCGCGGATGAGCCATTGCGATGGGCTGGCCCGCGCTAACCAGGCAGGCAGAGCCCTCGCAAGTGGCTTCGTCCGCACGATCGCTGACGTACCAGCGGTGGGGCAGCGCGGAGTGGGTGGGCTCAACCGGGGAGCACTGGGGTCCCACAGGAGAGCAGGAGGCAAGAGCTTCACTCTTGTCTCGCACCCGTACTCCGGAGGTGGGGCTGGGAGGGGGAGAGAAAGGAGACCGTTCTCTCTCGCTCCGCGAGCCACTGGCGAAGTGCACCGATCCTGCGAGCTGGAAAGCATAGCGTCCCAGACTGGCAGTGTTCGGGCTGTCACATCCGGGGAAGGGAAAAAATGCTCTTTCTCTGAGGTTTTGATAGCGTTTTTTAACGCTGTTTAGAAGAAGAGCCCCGCCCTCCAGCGGGGAAAGAGCAAATTTCCTCCTCTCCAGATGGCCCGTCTCAGGGACGCTTCGCGGTTCGTTTACCGAACTTAGCGGCGCCCTGGGGCGGGGAGCGCTGGTTGCCTGCGAGATGCTCGGCGCAGCCGCTTGGCCAGAGGCGCAGGCGGGGGCGACCGAGCAAAGCCGCAGGCGGGCGCTCTCGGCGTGAAGCAGTGGATGTGGATGGCTCGGCGGGGAGGAGCGGTTTTACGATCCCGCCGAGAGATGGTATTACCCATCGCCTCCGACTGCTCGCTCACCGGCGTGAATTCCTGGGCGAATTCACTGACGGTGTCGCCGAACAGGCCAGCCTGGGATATGGGTGAGCTAAGAAAGCGAACTTTGTCAGCATCACGCAGATGTAATGTAATGTAATGTAATGTAATGTGTATTTATATAGCGCATTTATTGTGTATGGCCATACACCCAAAGCGCTTCACAATCATGAGGGAAGTCTCTCCACTCCACCACCAGATCACCAGGTTTAGCCCGTGGTGGCGTTCCTGGGCCACTAATGTGACCATCGTCCTTCCCAGGGGCACACACAGCCGACTTCAGTCGATTGCTGTGCCGAGCTCATGCTCAGTCCTGGGTCGGAACCATCCCTGCGCAGCTGGGCCAGCGCCTGCGCTAGGGGAGCGCTGGTAGGTGGCCGTAGCATGCATGGTGAGGGCGGAGGCGCACGCAGCGCACTGCGTGGGCTTCCTGTGCACATCCAGGAAGAAGGGGATGTGGAGGCTTAGAAGGTCTTGCCTTCTTTATCTCCTCCACATCACACCGCTCTAGTCGGTCCGTCCGCGGGGCTGGGGGATAAACCATCTCCAGACCCACGGCCGAAACAGCCTGGGAAGCACGGCTGCAAAGTC
The DNA here is from genome assembly GCA_903798195.1 of Danio kyathit. Lineage (NCBI taxonomy): Eukaryota > Metazoa > Chordata > Actinopteri > Cypriniformes > Danionidae > Danio > Danio kyathit. The sequence continues at coordinate 104,303 of CAIGQS010000035.1, forward strand.
TGCTTCTGGATTCGACGCCACGCTCATCATCCCAGAGGGAAAGAGCGGGTTCGAATCCTCATCAGACAATGACAACCAACCCTCCAAGGATGGTGAGGATGAAAGCGCACGCAGATCGGGCAGAAAAAAGTGCCCTCCAAGACTGCGTGAGCTTACTGCGCACTTTCCGGGAAGAAGGGGACGGAAGGCTTAGAAGGTCTTGCCTTCTTATATCCTCCACATAACACCCATCTAGTCGGTCCGGCCGCGGGGCTGGGGGATAAACCATCACCAGACCCACGGCCGAAACAGCCCGGGAAGCACGGCCATCATGTCTGCTTTTTAGATGCCAACACCGTGCTCTCCACCCCGGAGGGAGGGAGCGAGCGGGTTCGCATCCTCATCAGACAATGACAGCCCATCCTCCGATGCAGCGATGGACATCTGATCCTCGGTGTCATCAAGTGAGAGGGCGACCACCCGAGGATGGAGCGCTTCTCTCACCTGAAGCTTGGATGGAGCGCGTGGAGGAGCGAGAGGTCCGCGAGCCCGAGGGCGGCGGATTTACTCCCACTGAAACCCTCAGATCTGCCTGAGTGCCAACCGCAGTGCGGGGGACAACTGGGGTGGGTCGCTCTTTTGCAAGAGCGAGCCGCGATCTTAACTGCGCAGCAGACATGACATCACAATGATGGCATGCACTGCCCGCGAGCACCGCATCAACATGCTGGACCCCCAGACATGAAACGCAGTGCTCGTGCCCATCATCCGGGGACAGGAAACCACCGCAACCAGAAACGCACGGTCGGAGCGACGTCTTGAAAAAGACGCGCTGCACAACCGTGTTGCTCTTTTAGGAAACTTGCTTCCTATATACATACCGCTCTTGGAGGACCGGACCCAAAGGACGCCAGGCAAGGGAGAACAACCCAGCTCGACCATCTGCCACTGCGTATACGCGCTCTGGACCGGGAGAAGCTGCTTCTCGATCTCCCTCTGTAGACACAGGTTGGAGATACCCTCATAGACTCTCTCAGAAGCTCGTGAAAGGCTCTGAAAGCGAAAAGGATGTCGTTGCTGAGCACATGCTAGCCTTTTATGCCAGGCTGATTGTCATTCAAGACAGCTGTGCACGCTGACGCCGCCAACTCATTGGCATTTCATTGGCCCATTTTTATACTCTTTCAGATGATTGGATTCTGACGAAATCCCCATAGTGGAAGTTTTTCCACATAGCATTGAAGTTCCCCTCCCGAAGGGGAACGTAAAATTACGGATTTTTTAAAATTAAAAAACATTCATATGTATGTATACTGTTATTATCAGCCCTACGTATGCCTGGAGGTACGTCTGGCTGCATTTTGTGTATAAAATGAACACTAGGGGGCATTGTGATTCTGCCAACAACAACCTCTGTTCCTTTTTATGCTACCACTGACCATTTAACTCAGTGTGGACAACTTTTTTGCGTGGTCAGTTTGCTCGGTAGCTCACCTTGTACGGTGTCAGACTTGAGAAGGACAGCTCCAGAAACCAAAACACCGCCACCCACCCCACACAAAAAACCCCAAAACAATTCGAAATCATGTTAAAAGCATGTGGCCGCAATGCACTTTTCTCTTTTAGTTTGCTTTTGAAAAAACTTCACTGTGTTTAGTGGAGAGGCTGGGCTGAGATTGAGGGGTTGAGATAATCAGAAATGTATACAATCGCCTTCTGGTGGATTTTATGAGAAATGGCATGTATGACAAAACGGACACAAGTAACGTATTTGAAATTGTCATAAATGTACACAGCACCCTCTAGTGGTTTTACAAGAAATGGAACGAATACCCCAGTAACATATTTGAGATTGCAATAAAGCAATATACGAACGTATATTTGCTATTTTACCTGTTAAAGTAATCCTCTCTTGCAGTTTAAGGTAATATTGAGATAATATGGTGATAAATTTTCAAAAGTTCATCGCAACTAGAAAATTTGATAGCATCAGAAGACTATTTGGTATCTACAGTGGATTGGTGTCATTACAGAACATGTTCATCTGAAAATATATTCAAGTATAGAGTAAAGAAACCATGCATACCTTGTATGTAATCTGTGCTGCTGTGAATAGGAGTGGAGCCTGTTGCAGAAATAAAAAAGGAAATAGTTCAATATCTGAAATAATTCCACAGAAAGAAAACTTATGCACACGCGCAGACAAAAGTTAACAAACTATTACAAAATCTCTGCTTATATTTCTAGCAGGCATACAGGTTAAAAGACATTCGTGCCTAAATGTCATACTAATATCAGCTCTGTCTGTTATATTGTATGTGGATTGAGAAAATAGATCGCAACAAGTTTTTTTTTAATGCTCATCAACTAACTGCATATCATTATGTACTAGTAGACCAGCGCATGCTCAGCGGCCACTTTATTAGGTACACCTGATTAGTACCGGATTGGAACTTTTGCCTTCAGATCTTCCTTAATCCTTCGTGGTATAGCTTCAACAAGGTACTGGAAATATTCCTCAGAGATTTTGCTTTATATTGACATGATAGCATCTCGCAGTTGCTGCAGATTTGTCGGCTGCACATCCATGATGTGAATCTCCCGTTCCACCACATCCCAAAGGTGCTCTATTGGATTGAGCTCTGGTGACTGAGGAGGCCATTTGAGTACAGTGAACTCATTGTCATGTTCAAGAAACCAGTCTGAGATGATTGGCGCTTTATAACATGGTGCGTTATCCTGCTGGAAGTAGCCATCAGAAGATGGAGACACTGTGGTCATAAAGGGATGGACACGGTCAGCAACAATACTGTGGCGTTGACACGATGCTCAATTGGAACCAATGGGCCCAAAGTGTGCCAAGAAAACATCCCCCACACCATTACACCACCACCACCAGCCTGAACTGCTGATACAAGGCAGGATGATCCATGCTTTCATGTTGTTGGGGCCAAATTCTGACCCGACCATCCGAATGTGGCAGCAGAAATGGAGACTCATCAGACCAGGCAACGTTTCTCCAATCTTCTATTGTCCAGTTTTGGTGACCCTGTGTGAATTGTAGCCTCAGTTTCCTGTTCTTAGCTGACAGGAGTGGCACCCGGTGCGGTCTTCTGCTGCTGTAGCCCATCCGCCTCAAGGTTGGACGTGTTGTGTGTTCAGAGATGCTCTTCTGCAGACCTCGGTTGTAACGAGTGCTTATTTGAGTTACTGTTGCCTTTCTATCAGCTGGAACCAGTCTGGCCATTCTCCTCTGGCATCAACAAGGCATTTGCGCCCACAGAACTGCCGCTCACTGGATATTTCATCTAATAATTTCTCTCTTATATTGCTCTTATCAGGCACGTGCACACATAGGGCTCAACCTGTGCAGTGTACATGCCCCTTTGAGTCTGGGATATAAAGTGGCCTTCCAAAATGAACGTAAATGCCCCCCCACCCCTGCTCTTCAGTTCACAATCTCTACCCAACCCACGCAACTCCAACTCCCCCCCCACCTTCAGTTCACGATCTCTACTACAATCAAACCCCCAACCCCCCCAGCCCCCCCGCTCTTCAGTTAACGATCTTCTACTCTGCACATGCCCTTTGGAAAGCCTCTGCACGGGCCTGGCTCTTATGCTCTTAAATGATAAATGAAACTATAGTGGTCGATCTGCTATAAAACAAAAATATGATTGTTTCTGCTTCAAACATTAAATTTTTGTTGTACTTCCGTTGATTTTTGGTGGTCGATCTGACAAAAATGAAAATGGGATTGTTTTTGCTTTTAAATGTTGATTGTTTTATTTTACTTGATTTTTTTTATTTTTTTTCTGGTGGCGCAGTAGGTAGTGCTGTCGCCTCACAGCAAGAAGGTCGCTGGTTCGAGCCTCAGCTGGGTCATTTGTCATTTCTGTGTAGAGTTTGCATGTTCTCCCCGCATTCGCGTGGGTTTCTTCCAGGTGCTCCGGTTTCCCCCACAGTCCACACACATGTGGTTCAGGTGAACTGGGTATACTAAAATTGTCCGTAGTGCATGTGTGTGAATGAGAGTGTATGAGTGTTTCCCAGTGATGGGTTGCAGCTGATAGAGCATCCGCTGCATGAAACATGTGCTGGATAAGTTGGTTGTTCATTCCGCTGTTGCGACCCCAGATTAATAAAGAAACTAAGCCGAAAAAGAAAATGAATGAATGAATGATTTCTTTCTCATATCTGGCACCTAAACTCTGGAACAGCCTTCCTAGCACAGTTGGGGAAGCAGACACACTCTGTCAGTGTAAAACTAGATTAAAGACACATCTCCCTGCATTAGCATACACATAAAACACAAATGCTGTTGAAATCCAAATCCTCTAAAGGATTGTTAGGCTGCATTATTTAGGGCAACCGGAGCCGGGAACACTTCCCTAAAGACATTATAATGTGAACGGCATCTGCGCTTATGTTGGTCTGTTTTTCCTTATCCCCGAGGTCTCCATAATCCTGGATCAGGCCATATCCTGAGCAGATGCTGTGGTGGTCATGGTGGAGTGGAGAGCATGAAACTGATTCCTGTAAGACCCCAGTGACAGACAAGTCCCCGCATTGATCCTGAAGGGCCAGCCTGTACACCAGCCGGTGACCTCTCCCACCTGCAGCTTCTCCACGATGGACGTCCAGCGTTCTCCAGTCTCCGCCGCCTAGACTGCAGCTCTGCACAAGACGTTTGGCCATAGGGGAAATGGTGGTGCTCAACTGAGCCTGGTTTCTCTGGAGGTTTTTCCTTCACTTTGGTCAATTGGTGAAGTTTGTTCCTCCACTGTCGCCACTGGCTTGCTTGGTGTGGGACTTGTCTTCAAAAAAGCTGAAATGGTATTTTCTTTTCATAGAGCACATTCAGTCTAATATTACGGGCGACACAGTTGCGCAGTAGGTAGTGCTGTCACCTCACAGCAAGAAGGTCGCTGGGTCGCAGGTTCGAACCTCGGCTGGGTCAGTTGGCGTTTCTGTGTGGAGTTTGCATGTTCTCCCTGTGTTCGCGTGGGTTTCCTCTGGGTGCTCCGGTTTCCCCCACAGTTCAAAGACATGCGGTACAGGTGAATTGGGTAGACTAAATTGTCCATAGTGGATGAGTGTACGGATGTTTCCCAGAGATGGGTTGCGGCTGGAAGGGCATCCGCTGCGTAAAAATGTGCTGGATAAGTTGGCGGTTCATTCCGCTGTGGTGTCCCCAGATTAATAAAGGGACTAAGCTAACAAGAAAATGAATGAATGATTTGTTTACTGCGCTAACCAACGAACACTTTATTATAATGCTACATTTAACTAAAGCTTTTCATAGTCAAGTGATGATCGAACAACTTCAAACTTTTACTAATGAATACTTTTACTTTTAATCATGATAACAAGAGCTTAATTGACCTCGGCAGATCTTTTAGCCCATTTATTTATTTAGGTAATTTAATGTGTGCAAATATGAGATTAAATTCAGTAATATTATGAATAATATGCAAATGTTGATATGATTGATTTATAATACAATTTCTAAAGTAAAGCTTTATGTCTTTTAGTAGATATATTATATGAGAGGCTTGCTTTGTTCACCAAATAAGGGGATTTAATTGAATGTAATAATCTAATAAGTAATCTTTAGTTGTAGGTTTTAGGTGGGTGGAACACAAAGACATTGAGACAAAATGCTTAAAAATCAGCTCAGCTTTATTAGTATTTAGCTGAATAAGGGAGAAAAATAAAGCAGTTGGTGGTTGTTAAAATGAACTTACACTCTTGAGATTAACCACAAACTCGTGCGAAGAAATAATTTGCTTAAAAAACATTATTTGCAAAAGAGATTAACGTTAAACAAAGGTGGCACGCACAACGGATTAGGGCTGTGACAATACAATACTTACACATTATTTGACTAAATTTTGTAGTATAAAGAAGCATTGCATTCACACCAAAAATTATAAAACAAATAAGCGCACTGATAACACTTTATAACTACACCATGAAGCTTTTATTTAATAACCATTAGCAAACAGCTGATTCATTATATGTTAAACGTTACTCTACATTAATAGACAATAGTAAGTGCTGTATTTTCGACTTCTAAGCAGATGTAGAATGTGCTTAATGGTTATTTTGACGGTCTGTTTGTTGAATTTAAGTTACATTGCATCTACACGACAACTAATTCTCATTAGATTATAAGTAGAATGTTAGGTTAGGGTTAGTGTAAGTTGATGTACTTGTAAAGTTTCTTCTAGTCAGTGAAATGTCTGTTGAAGGAGCAGAATCAGCAGATATTAAGCAGACAGTCTACTAATACTCAAATGAGAAGTCATTGACATGCATTTGCAATGCAACTTTTAGAATCAGAATCTTTATTGTCATTGTACAAAATACAACGAAATTTGCGTTTGCCCTTCGCTTCAGTGCAGTCCTATTTATCTAAAACAACAACAATAATAACAAGCGATAAAAAGGAAAAATGACAACAATAATTAATTATAAAAGGAGTAACAGTACAATAGTGTACTAGAAGTGTGTGTAAAGTGTAAAGTACATTTTCTAGCAGCTTTTAAATTTAAAAGTAAATAAAATGTTGGATATAATGCAATTTAATGTCCATGCGTGTAAAGTGGCAAGTGTATTTCCTAGCAGCTTTCAATTTAAAAAGTGAATAAGATTAAAAAGTGAGTACAATTTTGGCCAGAAACACCCTCAATTTAATGTCCATTCATTAATGCAACGGCGCTTGAATATGTACTATTTTTTAGTCTGTTTGTTTTGGCTTTTATGGTCCTGTATCGTCTCCCCGAAGGTAACATTTGAAATAGGTGGTATGCTGGATGGATGAGTCCTTCAGGATGCCGCGTGCTTTGCTGTAGCAGCGGGTCCTAAACAACTCCTCTAAAGAGGGAAGGGTGCAGCTCATGATTTTATGTGCTTTGTTGATAACCCTTTGGAGAGCAGCTTTTTCCTGGGCAGTACAGCTGGAATACCACACTGGGATGCAGTACGACAGCACACTTTCAATAGTGCATCTGTAAAAGGACACTAGCAGTTCTTGGGCTAAGTTATTGTTTTTTAGCACCCTCAGGAAATGGAGTCGCTGCTGTGCCTAGTCAACAAAATGTGCAATAGGAACCATCAAAATAAAGCCTTACCATTGTTTTCATACTTTGTTAATGATTCATTTTTCATTACTGTATTAAATATTGCATTATTTACGAAGCAGTTATTTAAGAATAGTTGGTGGTTTTCATTTAAGTAAATGATTAATAAACTATTCAAATTAACATTTATAAATCTTATTATTCAGACATTTATTAATATTTACTTTGTATGCTAATAATTGCTTTATTAACTCAACTCACCTGACTTCATCTAAAGTGAGGACAATTTATGCTTTATAATTTCTTTATAAATGATACATTTAAGTATTACAAACGCTTTATAAATCCTGTTCACAGCTTTGATCATCCACACAGCAAAAACGCTTTTCTTACTTAGAGTTTTTGTCTAGTTTTGAGTCCAAATATCTACACAATTTTAAATCAAGAAGCATTTTTTTGGCAAGCAAAACATATTGTATTGTTTTAAGAAATAATACTGCCAAAATGAAGTGAGTTTTACCCTAAAACAAGCAAAGGAATCTGCCAATAGGGTAAGCAACGTGCTTTCTTTTTAGGTATTATTTTAAATTATTTGTATTATCTTGTTTTAAGGAAAAACTTGTTAATTTTGGTCAATTGTTTCTGAAAACCCAACAGTATTTCTTGCTTGTCTAGAAAATGCTTCTTGATTATTTACAAAAAAAATATTTAAATTGATTTAAATTAGAAACAATAAAACTCTCAGTAAGAAAGGCATTTTTGTTTTGCAGTGTATTGACATGGTTACCTAACCCATTTCTACATTATTGTCACTCAATTACAAACCTCCTCTTAGTTGTGCATTTAAGAAAAAGAAAATTCTGGAAAAAAATATTAGATGACATTATCATGAGAGATACTCACAGAGAAATAAAAGCAGACATCCAAACATCCACGTCATCTTGTTTAGCAACCATACAACCATAGATGAACGAAGATCACTTTAGCTGATGATTTGTCCTTATATCTTGATGTAGCAAAGACTGTTTTCCTTAATTTGTTCACGTAATTTAAAGTCTTGACGCTCTCTTGTTTTCTTCACTCTCCTCTGTCTCAGTTTTTCTCTTTTAATTCTTTAGCCCCACCCACTTATATCAGCTTTGTTTTGATTGGCTGTGGTGTGTTTTCATTCAAGCCTGTTTATATATATATATATATATATATATATATATATATATATATATATATATATATATATATATATATATATATATATATAGGTGAAGTCAGAATTATTAGCCCCCTTCAAATTTTTTCTTTTTTTTTTTTAAATATTTCCCAAATGATGTTTAACAGAACAAGGAAATTTTCACAGTATGTCTGATAATATTTTTTCTTCTGGAGAAAGTCTTATTTGTTTTATTTTGGCAAGAATAAAAGCAGTTTTTAATTTTTTAAACACCATTTTAAGGTCAATATTATTAGCCCCTTTAAGCTATTTTATTTTTCAATAGTCTACAGAACAAACCATCGTTATACAATAACTTGCCTAATTACCCTAACCTGCCTAGTTACCCTAATTAACCTAGTTAAGCCTTTAAATGTCACTTTAAGCTGTATAGAAGTGTCTTGAAGAATATCTAGTCTAATATTATTTACTGTCATCATGACAAAGAGAAAATAAATCAGTTATTAGAGATGAGTTATTAAAACTATTATGATTAGAAATGTGTTGAAGAAATCTGCTCTCTGTTAAACAGAAATTGGGGTAAAAATAAACATGGGGGCTAATAATTCTGACTTCAACTGTATATATATATTCTGCATTGTTGTGATCATCAGATATACATTATGTACAGTATATATCGATTATCACGTAATATATAAACCAAGTACAATTATTTGAGAGTGGTTTGAAGGGCTGTCATTGGTCCTGTCAAACCTCTTGAAGATAAATTAACCATAACAAAAAGTCTCACCCTTAGGGGTATTTATGCAAATATGGATAAACTCAGCTCTATTAGTCCATTTCAGATGCAAAAGTGCTCATTTGAAAAGCAAAATGTGTCGTGAGTCTAATATAATTCCTAAATACTTAGAAGTGCATCATTGGTCATCTGTTTGTTTTTGGGATATTAGATCAGGATTAAAAACCTGGAGTTCTTGGAACATCGTTTACAAGTAGTACACTTTGCATTTGTTGCCTGCAGTGCAGCTTCGTTTAATTTGGCCTATTACTCTCAGTATCTATGTTTCCATCCACCTAGTTTTTGGAAACACATTTATGCTGCGTTCAGACTGCAGGATTTTCAGAGTAGTCTGGTCACAGATGTTTTCACACTGCATGACTATCTGGGGTAGCGTTTCGCCGCTGCTGTGTTCACACTGCAAGATGGATCGGTGACAGGGGGTTTCACACCACATGACTTTACAGCAGGAAGAATCATAGACAGCTTTGTCTTTGGTCCGCAGCTACGTCTCACAACCAAACTTACTTGGGAAGTGACATGGAAACAATAGAAGGTCACCTAGTATATCTTTTGTTATTAACTACATAATGGAAAACAAGCCTTTAGTGGGGTAGAAATGTACTTAATTTGCTCACCTGACCTTTGAATGGATTTTTTTTTCTTTTTTTTTGATAGGTCAAACAGACACGGTGCTCCTGCTAAATTTACACTAGTATTTCCTCCATTTCTTGCGTCCAAATAGACTGAAAAGAAGCCAGTGTTGACAGTGACAGAGTTGACGAAATGAGAGTTTAATTTAAAGTAGGCTGTTTATTAAAAAACAAAACAAAAACATTATCCTTCATTCATTCATTTTCTTTTTGGCTTATTCTCTTTATTGATCTGGGGTCGCCACAGCGGAATGAACTGCCAACTTCATCCGCTGCGTAAAACATGTGTTGGATAAGTTGGCGGTTCATTCTGCTGTGGCGACCCCAGATTAATAAAGGGACTAAGTTGAAAATAAAATAAATGAATGAATATATATATATTGTTTTTTTATGTCAACTTTTACAACTATGACACATTCAAACCACTGCAGAAATGTTCTAGCATATAGGCCCAATACAATATAATAGGCCCAATAATATAATAATTTCTTAATAAATAGCCTAGGCTACTATAAAGTATAAAACCATTAATGTACTGTGGGGAGTGTTCCAATGCAGCGTCGTCACAAGTCCAAACTGCCAACACCTGTCACCTCATCAGGACCGATCGCTACCTGAAGCTCATTAGTAGGCCCACATGGAATCTGCAAGCGCAGAATAACGCAGATTTTTAGCCCATCATTAATTCTGTTTATTTACTTACAGTTAACTATTTACGGTTAATCTAATTGGATTTGCATTTTAAACATTAAATAAAAGTTAAAAAGGTATTATTTTTTATCTCACATATTAAGGTTTTAGTTATGAGACTCCCAAAATAATTCCGCAGAATTTTACCAAAATTCTCAGCAGAAACAGCAAAAAAACGTCCGCAGATTCCGTCTGGCCCTGCTCATCACACAGCAAAAAAATCAGTGTACATTTAACTCAATTTGAGTTTAACTTAACAATCCTTGGGTGTACATATGACTCCCTCCATTTTGGAGTTAAAATAACACTTTCTAAAGTGTGAAATGTGTACATTACTCAGAGAGTTCAATTCAACACAGTAAGAGTTTATTTTTACATCAGACTGGAGTGTGTGTTACCCTTCAAAGTGTTAATATATTACCTTTTTTCTATATTATCAATTGGTGTGTGTGACAGATAACAGTGATCAAATATGTTGAAAATAGTTTTAATTTATTAAATGTTCATTAATCTTTTCAGAAATAATTTCAATACATTCAACTCTTTGCATTTTAAAATGCAACAAGACATGTTTCAAGTTTAAGTAAAACATACTGGTTTGATCACTGTTTGTCTGAATGAACCGGTTAGAGTAAAAAAACTGGACTTCCCATCACTTGTGGGAAATACACTGCATATTGGGTTAAAAGTTTTCACACTCGTGGATTAAAATGTACTCTGGTTTTAACACTGAACAACACCAAAAAAATCACACTGTATATTTAACACTGGAATTTTTGCTGTGTAGGAAGGGAGCAAATAAACAGAGAAAGAGGAGACTTTAGCTGTTTCTCAATTCCAAGAATGCACAGAACGCACTAGCATTCTTGTGGAGACCGGTCTTGCTAGGTCACCTCCGAAGAATGAACTCGGGAGACCACGAGAACAGAGAACTCGTCCTGTGAGAAATGAGATGCTGCGCTCTTCCTGATAGTTACATGACCTTCAGGCATCTTTAACTGAAAATTATTTAAATTATTTAATTATTTTAAAGCATTCATACAACGATTTATTGTGTTTCCCCTTTTTTAAAATATATACTCTGCATAAAAACATTATAAATATGCACAGCACAATATTAATAAAGCTGATTTTAATAGGAATTGTAGCAAATAAACACCCTTAATGTCTTTATTCCTTTATTAAGATGTTCATGGTGATGTTTTTATTCACCGTTTCATTTAGGGAAACTCCTGAGATAAATAAGTGATATCTCTGAACTTATATATATATATATAATAAATCTAAAGAAAATGCTGCGCCTCCCACCTCCAGTTGCAATGAATGCTGGGATTTCTCGAGCGAGTTCGGTGCTCAAGTCTGCATCGTTGCGTCCTCCATATCAAGAACACTTCCGGGAAGTTTCACGCGTCCTCTGTTCTTGTGGTCTTGAGTATTGGAACTTGACTTTGACAGCTGATGATGACTTAACACGAGGAAGCAAGACGCATATTGAGAAACAGCCACAGACTGAGCTTGATCTCTCTAGAACACGCTAAAGCTTCTTTCTCTCTATTCCCAGCAGCTAGCAGTGGCTAAATCGGCACCTCAGGCTCCTACCAAAGATCCAGCACTTCACCAGCCCAGAGGATTTTCCCCAATATCCAGCTAAAGGACGCCTACCTGCACGGCTTCCCTTTCCTCACCTCCTTACCTGGCACTGTAAATAAATAACCCTCCGGGTTGTTAAACCATATCTGTCTGTCTGCTCATGTTTTATCCCTCGTCTCGCCACATGTACATATATATTTTTGTTTTCACAAGCTTTGGAGACATAATGTAGATTCTACTTTTCATAGGTTTCGTCATGAGCCACTACTGCGCTCAAAATGGCATAAGTAATTTCAAAGTGCAATTGACCCTTCGATAAGCCCCGCCCTCCTTAGTTACTGTTGCTACTGTACAAGTCAAGTTTTCGTGCCTGGCATGTCTATTACAATATGTATGTGCCGGTGTCAGACATTTCCAGGGATATAATTAATTATAATTAAGTCATTTTTGGCGAACAGGTGAGATATCTAAGAAAGCCAGACAAAAAAGGCCTGCAGTATGCATTACAGCGGTATATTCACCCAACCTGATCTCACGAGGAAACATAAGTATTTTACGTTTTGTCAGTTTAGTGGCTAATTTAGTCGTACGATTTTAAAAAGGAGGCGTGGCACCCCACCCCTAACCCCAGCCGTCATTGGGTGATGAGCAAATCGCACTAAATTGTACGAATTAGATCGTATGAATTCATACGAATTAGCCACTAATTCAAAAAGTTACGAATTGCCGTGAGATTGCGTTGATTTACCACATAATAGGCAACCAATTAGAAAATATTTTAATAAAAATTGAAGCTAGGTTAAACCCCCAGAGGTCGAAGACCGCGTATACGCGTTTGACGTGTTTTCACATGAAAACGCCGAAAAAACTTCAATGACAGATATGAGCAATACATCAATCCAATCTGTTAGGTGTCTAGTTATTTTTGTGTACACTCACAATAACAACAAATGTGTGTGCTTTTGCAAAATAAGGAAAATAAACAGTGAAGGCACTTTCTCTTTTCTCTCTCCGTGAACAGTTTTTAGTAATATGCACTGAAACTCCACCAAAACTAAACACACAGACATGAGACACATATCTATAGAAAGCTTGAAGTGTCTACTTTTAAATGCAGCATGTTGAAAACAAATATTGCTTGATAAAGTAATCAGTATGAAATAAGGGTGTGACAAGATCTCGGGCTTAGAGATCTCGCGAGTCTAAATCGCGGGAAGATTTCTCGTTGAGGTGAAAAGTTGGCTCGTGATGTTATGATGGAGCGTGAGGGTGAATTTAGCACTGAATATTGGACACTGGATTGGATTTGAACAACACATCAAGTGCTTTGCACACACCTGGCAATGCAGGCTGGCCTCGGAGTTGCGCGGCACTCGTTTGCTTGGTAAGTGTGACGTAACCGCTCGGAGTTCAAAGGTTGCCGCGTCCAAAAGCAGAGGCTGCTACAACAGCCACACACATTAACCACGGCTCATAACTAGGGCCAGACGGAATCTGCGGACATTTTTTGCTGTTTCTGCGGAGAATTTTGGTAAAAATCTGCGGATTTCTGCGGAATTATTTTGGGAGTATCATAACTAAAACCTTAATATGTTAAATAAAAATTAATATCTTTTCAACTTGTATTTAATGTTTAAAATGCAAATCCAATTAGATTAATTGTAAATAGTTAACTTTAAGTAAATAAACAGAATTAATGATGGGCTAAAAATCTGCAGAAAATCTGCGGAATTCTGCGCGCGCAGATTCCGTGTGGGCCTACTCATAACATGTGATGGAATAGCACTTTAGATATGCTTAAAGCCATAATCGTCATAAACACAAATCGAGTTGGACATGTGGAGTATTCCTATTTCAGTCGTACTATTGAAGTACAGTACAGACATGTAAACACGGTAATCAAACTATTATAGTTGTGTAGGACTTTTAGCTGCATTTTGCGACAGGATAAGCCATACACACACACACACACACACACGGCTGTTTGACACTATTTTCTGCACCCATCGAGTCAGTAAAGGACCACAAGACACACACTTCTCCTCCGAGTGCACGCGCCGCACACACACAATGAACTCCTGGAGACACACACACACCCGTCGTCATCATCATTATCATCATCATCATCATCATCATCACCAAACACACGTTTATGCTGTCCAGAAAAAAACACGGCAGCTGACGCAGAATGAAAGTAAAACTGCTGAAAAATTAAAAACCAAAAATGACATGATTACATGCATAAAAAAAGTTCAATTTGTGGAAAAGAGTTTGATTCTCATGTGAAACTGTACAGGGGAGAAGCCAGTTGAGTTTATAGCAAAATATTTAGCAGTGTTTGCATGTAATTTATGGCATAATTCATTAAAATAAATGTAAAATAACATTCATTACAAGTTGATTATAAAAAACACTTAAATTGTTTAGCATTTTGTGATTTAGCATTTTTCAGTTAAATAAAAATCTATTTTCCAATCATATATTAGCAAATATTTAGCAGTGTTTGCATGTTCTTTACTGCCTAGAATTCATTAAAATAAATGTAAAATAACTTTCATTACAAGTTGATTTAAAAAAGCTTTTTTTCAGGTGAATAAAATATTTTCCATTCATGTATTTAATCATTGAAGATTTATTAAAAATAGTGTAAAAATCTCGTCTCGTCTCGTTCTCGTAAACCCAATCTCGTGTCTCGTCTCGTGGGGTAAGCGTCTCGTCACACCCCTAGTATGAAACCAACACTACGTCTAGCTTCTCTGTCGGAGCTCATTATTTTTAATGCGACCACGCCCACGAGGCTTTGTTATTACAATAGTCCACGTGAGACTCGCGCGACATGTAAACTGAGGTCAGAAAAAACAGCGGAATCTTCACAAATACATGAGACATACATATGACAGACATACCTGCATAAAGCTTGGAGGGTGAACTTTCCAACTCATTTTGAAAGCAAATGTTGTCTCGCTAGGTAATCCATACAGATCTCCCGGCAGAGCGTGCATCACGCCGGCTCTTCCCACTTCCGCCATTAATACAAACAATGACGTAAGCTGCCCACACGCCCACAGCGCGCTGGCTAGAACGTGACGCATGTTATATGTGTTATTAATTACATTGTTATTTATTTTACCGTAGTTGAACCTGTTAAAGTATGGAAAAAGTTAACTAAGGCTGCAACTATTTGGGCAAAATATATATAAAAGGTCTTAAAATATTATTTTGATTATTCTTGTGTTTTGTCATCATGCCAGAGTCATTCAGAGATCATTATTAAATACTGGATTAATGCACAAGAAAGTTTCAAATATTTCCCTCCATTTCTCAGTGAATATAGGCAGTGTATTTTGATGCATTTAAACAAAACAGATTTATTAAATGGATATATTTATTAAAATAATATTTTAGTCACCAAATATATTCAGAAATTGAAAGAGAATACAATAAAATTCAAGCAAAATATTGAAAAAAAATTACAACCTACAAAATTTTAACTAAATGTAACAAGCATTTAGTTTGGGCTAGCTTTTGCTGATGGATTTTGCTTTCCAATGTCCTTGATGGGTGAGTGGGGGAGTGTCTTTTGTCTCTCCAGGTGTGAATTATTCATGACCATTGTAACTCACGCATAGACCTGAGATGAGCCAAACAAACTTAACAAAATGTAAATCTTTACAATGTTTCCTTTGAATGAGAGAATAAAATAATTTTGACATAATTGTGAAGTAAATATTCTAGCCTACCAGACTGGTAACTCAAAAGTCTTGCTCAAGCACATTTAGAGTGTTTTTTTGGACCTTATCTCAGCTACATTTTTTTCTCTGGATCCTACTAACTACGCATAATATTTTTTTTCTAAAAAACAAAAGCATGTACATCAATATTTCTCAAATATTATTGTAGCACAGTTAGTGCTGAATACAAATAAAATACATGTTGGCCAATACCATGTAATAAGTAGCTGAAATTAGCACAAATGTCAGGGCATGTCAAAACATCTCAGGGGCCCCAAAATCACCTCAGACCCCTGAGGGTTAACCTAGCCGCCTCATACGCTGACCATTCAACAGCTTAGTTCATGCACAGCAGGAGAGGTAAAATTTAAAATGATCTAATAATAACTAATTAAACCGTGATTTATCTATTTTTAGCCAAAAAGCCTGATAGACTAATGTTGTGCAGTGAAATATAGCGTTACTAACCAATGAGGAAACATGCATGGACAGTGCTTCTACATAATTCACTCATAGAAAAGGCCAGAAAGGGGAAGTTGATGGATTTGTGCTGAATATGAGCATCATTGACCCATAACAATGTACAGGACCTATAACTGTCAGCATGTTTGTGTGCTTTTTATACAGTTTCTATTCTAATTTGCAGTTAAGTGGAAAAAAATAAACAGATTGAAATCCAAATTAAAGTATAAATAGCAGAAGTGGACAAATAGATTTTCCCTACCAGCAAATATTAATCTGACACCAAATATAAAAGTAGACACGGTATAACACCGTCACCAATGACTAAATGTCTAAAAGACGGACGAAAACATCGGTGAATTGTAGCTCTGACATGGACATGAGGGATATAAATCACTGATAAACAGCTGCGGGTGAAGTATATTGATCGCAAGTGCTCAGGGGTGCGTTTCCCAAACAACGACATTACTTGCGGCTGAACTATCATAGTACGATGCATCGTTTGGGAAAAGAACGATGTAGCGACAAGTGTTTCCTAAAACCCTTAGTTTCTCTGTCGCAGATCCATCGCTTGAACCACGTTAGTTATAACGTAAAACGCTTATAAAACGGGGTGGAGGAACAACTTCTTTAGAGAACAACCCCATCATTTCTTTGTGCAAATTATATTGTTTTACACAAACACGCATTTAAAATAAAATCCAATATTAGTTTAGGTAAAAACACGCACTCGCTTTCCATATTCATTGAAATATATGTAGATAGCACATATAGGGCCTGTGTTTGCTTTACTAATATTATTGAGAACATTACATATTCTATTCTAAAACATAAAATCACTTACAAAAGTTAACACGTATTCTAATCTCATATATAAATCATATAAATAAATAAATAATGAGGCGATTTATTAAGAAACTTAATTTAATATTTATTATTTATTAGAAAATTTAAAAAAAAATCCTGTTTTAATAATAGTATTAATGATGATGATGATTATTATTATTAAGTAGGATATTGTTTATTCATTTTTTGAAAAGTCTGCTTTTACAATTTTATCACGTGCAAACCACTGCAGATATGCTCTAACCAGCAGGCCCATGTCATATACAGTACAGATACTTCATAAATAACCCACTATAAATGAAAAGCATTAACGTATGCTGTGTTTTTTGTTTTCACAAGCTTTGGAGACGTAACATAAATTCCGCTTTTAAATGTCATGAGGCTGTGTTCAAAATGACATCAAAGTTTTCAAAGTGCACTGCGAAGGGAGCGCAATTGTAAACATGAAGATCACTAAAACTGTAAAAAATATTTTGAAAGCAAATTACACCTAAGAGAGATGACCTTAATGCTTTTTTATTTTTAATAATTCCAACTTTGAATGTTAGAATGTTCTAAATGAATAGGGCATAGGGGGGATAAGTGGGAATAGAACACAGCCAGGAACTATGCTTCTAACTACAGCTCCAGAGGTGTCGTTTCAAGTGCTCAAGTTTGCGACGCAGGTTATGAATGTTCGTTGGAACGATGGATTTGGGAAACGGCAAATCAAAGAACTATGTTTGTAACGACAGAACTTGCGACCTTAGTTGGCTAACGATGGTTTTGGGAAACGCACCCCAGATTGCGATCACATCTCGGTTTTGTTCTGTTGATATATAATCCAAATATTCATAGCTTGAAACAGATGGAAATATGACTGCTATTAGTATGACTACTATTGCGAGCGCTTAAACGAAGCAGTTCTCATAATATCGAGCGGAAAAAGAAAAAGACAGCTGTGAAACATAGCCTGCTTTGTATTTTTGTAGGAAACACAGTTTAGATCTTTTCACAGTAAGAGGTGTGTGAGTAATTGCCGTCTATCACTGAATGTGTCAGGAGTATCGAAAACAAAACCAACACACCCCTGTTCTTTTAGCGCCCCTCACAGAGCTTGATCCACGCTGGCCTTTCTTCTCTTGGGTTTTAGGTTTTGAATAGGGAAAAAATTCCACCACCCCGTCCAAACTTCAAGGATACCGGGTATCAGATTTGCACAATACATATGCAAAATGCTTTGGCTTGTTTCCCTCTCTTGAAAGCTCGACAGACCTCCTGCGCGTATCTACGATTGCTAAGCCGCGATTAGTGTGTGGCAGTTTTCGGGTGTGGCTTAGCGAAGGGTCAATATGAAGATCGTTAAAACTGAACTGTAAAAAATACATTGAAAAGCAAATTACACGTAAGAGAGATGACTTTAATGTTTGGTGGAACGTTTGAAAGGAATAGGGCATAAGGGGGATAACTGGGAATAGAACACAGCCAGGAACTATGATTCTAACTACAGCTCTAGAAGGTGTAGTTGCAAGCGTACAAGTTTGAGATGCAATTTGTGAATGTTTGTTGGAACGAAGGATTTGGGAAACATCAAATCAACAAACTATGCTTGTAACGACACAACTTGCGACCTTAGTTGGCTAACGATGGTTTTCGGAAATGCAGCTCAGGGGCAGCCCAAACAACAACGTAACTCGCGGCTGAACTATCATAGTACGATGCATTGTTTGGGGAAAGAACGATGTAGTGACGAGTGTTTCCCAAAACCCCTAGTTTCTCTGTCGCAGATCCATCGCTTGAACAACGTTAGTTATAATGTAAAACGCCCATAATGATGCTCTACACGGGGTGGAGTAACTTCTTTAGAGAAGAACCCCATCATTTCTTTGTGCAAAATATATTGTTTTACCAACACGCATTTAAAATAAAATCCAATATTAGTTTTGGTAAAAACACGCACTCGCTTTCCATATTAAATAAAATAAATGTAAATGGCACATATAGGGCCAATGTTTGCTTTACTAATATTATTGAGGAGTTGAACATTACATATTCTATTCTATAACATAAAATCACTTACAAAAGCTAACACTATTCTAATATCATATATAAATCATATAAATAAATAAATAATGAGGCGATATATTATAAATATATTTACTTTAATAATAATATTAATGATGATGATGATGATTATTATTTAGGATATTGTTTATTTATTTTTTAAAAATTACAATTTGACACATGCAAACCACAGCAGAAAGTTCTAACCAACAGACCCATGTCAAATACAGTAGAGATACTTAATGAATAACCCACTATAAAATAAAAGCATTAACGTATGCTGTGTTTTTTATTTTCACAAGCTTTGGAGACGTAACATAATTTCCGCTTTTAAATATACCTATAGCTTTCGCCATGAGGCTGTGTTCAAAATGATATCAATGTTTTCAAAGTGCACTGCAAAGGGAGCACAATTGTAAGCATGAAGATTGCCAAACCTGAACTGTAAAAATACTTTGAAAGCAAATTACACCTAAAATTCCAACTTTGAATGTTAGAATGTTCTAAATGAATAGGGCATAGGGGGATAAGTGGGAATAGAACACAGCCAGGAACTATGCTTCTAACTACAGCTCCAGAGGTGTCGTTTCAAGGGTTCAAGTTTGCGACGCAGTTTGCGAATGTTCGTTGGAGCGATGGATTTGGGAAACAGCAAATCAGCGAACTATGTTTATAACGACGGAACTTGCGACCTTAGTTGGCTAACGATGGTTTTGGGAAACGCATCCCAGGTCAATTAGGGCATCTCTACTAAAATAAATCAATTACATAGATTTCAAAGACATTTTAATGTTTGCCAAAGTGAAAATGAATGCTTTTATAAAAGTATATTACACACACACATTATTACAGTATATTCAACCACACACATTCTAATGTTACACACTTAACATTACAGAGAAGCAGTCGCTCATTATTTGTGAAAACATGCAGAGAAAATGAGCTAATCTTCTAAATTCATCTTTATGTATCAGCAATCAGTAACACTTTAGTTTAAGTAACGCTTCCCACCATTTACCACTGGCTTATTACCTGCCTATTATTAAGATATTAACTATTTATTAGCACTTATAAAGAATGATTTTAATCAACATCCCTAATCCATACCTGCCAACCTTTGGTTTGTAAATTCCAGGAGAGGGGGGTAATTACGTCATACGCTAATTTGCATATTACTGACGTCATCGCGTTCTACCATTTCTGTTTGTTTAACAGCCTAAGGTAAATAAATGGGGTATTTTATATTCGCACTATGCTTTATGTAAGCTTGTCAATTTAACTCAATTTATTGCTGTTTGAATACAGTATATCATTATAGATGAGTAGGGAATTTGCAGTAATCTCTTAGACGTAATAAACTCAGACAAGTTCTGAAACTCTCACTTAAAACATCTCTGATTGTGCAACAAGAATAAACGGTCAAATTAAATTGTTAAAATAAAGGAGAAGCAGATCGGGTTGACTGTACAAATACCTTCAAACTGCCACCTGTTCTAAATCATTTGCCGTTGGTACGCTGAGAGGTGCTCTGCTCTCAGGCTGCAGGGGAGGGGCCAGCGGCATCATCACCCGCAGCTCGTTGAGAAGAGTAGGGACGGTACAGTAATGGACAAACGACAGTCTATAAAAATCGCCAGTAACACACAAAAAAGTCGCTAGATTTGTCGCTAGTCGCTTTTTTGAAAATTTGTCGCTAAGTTGGCAACACTGGCGCAAACTGAAGAGCGGGAGGGGTGAGAGGTTTGGGGAGATGGGGGCGCGCGAACTGTAGCGCGCGCGACCGGAAGAGCACAAGCACCAAGTTTCAGCCCGGACTGTACCAAAATGCTGAGGAGCGGGGGGGGCGGGGAAATTCCGGGAGTTTACCGGGAGACAGAACAATACGGGAGACGGGTCTGAAATACGGGAGACTCCCGGGAAAAACGGGAGTGTTGGCAGGTATGCCCTAATCCTACCCAATACATAAACTCAACTACTACCTTACTAACTATTAATGAGCAGCTAATTAGCAGTTTATTGATCTAAAATTCTTAGCTAATGCTTTGTTAATGACGTGGAATTGTACATTACATAAAGTGTGACAGAAAAATCATAAATAAGTAAGTTTTTCATGGAGCATCACTGTGGAGGTTTTGTGGATCCAGGTTATGGTATTCTTAGACACTGACCTGTAAATAAAGCACAGTGAGACTCTCATAATCACATATTATACCAATAATCACTGTTCAAGAGTTGGTTTGTGTAAATAATAATTAATAATAATAATGTACCTTTGTCTTCATCTCGTTTCACCTCTGGCTGGGGAGGTTTAATCCAGCACAGGTTGAATTTATTGAATCCTCTTACTTCCAGATTAGACTGCAGCTAAACAATAAAACATCAGTTTAGTGTACGCTTTAAGGCCCAGTTTCACAAACAGGGTTTAGCTTAAGCCAGGACTAGACCTTAGTTAAATTAGGCTATTTAAGCCACATTTATAAAACAGCCTTAGAAAAATACATTACTGGTGTGCCCCTGTAGACAAAAAATGACTCTGCCATATTTTAAGACATGTCACTGCAAGTTATTTTCAGTTGAGACAGCTCAAACATGCAATTTAATCCAAGACTAGCCTTAAACCTTGTTTGTGAAACTGGGGGTGAATATACTCCCTCAAAACGTCACCATTACAGAAATATTACCAAAATTAGACCACAGTCTGATTTTAATATTCTGAGATAGGGATGCACAATATTGGGAAAATGTGAGATATTTTATTAAAAAAGACATATATGACATATATTGTGCTCAGAATTATTTCATTATGACAAACCCAGACTGTAAAAATGCATGCATTCACACAATTTCTTCATGTTGTCTCAACACAAATCGATTAAGTTAACCTAATTGTTTTTACAAATTTAAATAAATTGAACATAATTAAGTTGACTAAAACATAACTTCTCAATAATTGTGTTGATTCAGCTCCGTTTAAATAAGTAGATTGAAGAAGCAGCAAAAATCATTTTCTGAGTGTATTACATTATAAATGATCACATTTTCATACTGTATCAGTAAGTATTTTACACATAAGAAACATTTAAATGTTTTGGTAACACTTTATAATACCAGTACATGAATAATGATGTATTAATAAGTAAACTAAACATTACTTTATTATGAATTAATGATGAGTTAATGTATGCACTAATCATGAACTAACTTGAACTACAACATGAGTCACATGAGTTCATGTGTGAATTACGGCTATACCTTAATTACTTGTTAGTACATGATTGTTTGTTAATTAATGTATTAATTACCACATTAGTTTAGGCTTAATTTAACCATCATAAACTCATGATATGTTAATATATAATTATGTTGTGACTTTACTTGAAGGGGCACATCATTATTAACCCATTCTTAACTACTCATGAACTCCTTATGCACGTCCAACTAGTCAGTTTACACTGAATAACAATAGAAAAGTGTTCTGTCAACATCAGCATGAACAGGAGTTCATGAGTAGTTAAGGATGAGTTAATGATGATGTGCCCCTCCAAGTAAAGTCATGACATAATCATACATTAACAGCTCATGAGTTCATGTTGGTTACATTTAGCTTAAACTTAAATGTTAACTAATACATTAATTAACAACATGTACTAACAAGTAATTAAGGTAGCCGTTATTCACACATGAACTCATGTGACTCATGTTGTAGTTCAAGTTAGTTCATGATTAGTGCATACCTTAACTCATCATTAATTCATAATAAAGTGATGTTTAGTTTATTCATTAATACATCATTATTCATGTACTGTTATTGTAAAGTGTTACCAATGTTAGTTTAAACTACCTATGAAAAGCATCAGATTTACACATGCATGCTATGATAACCAGAAATGTTCATTTACTGACTGAATCATGAGTGACGCATCGTCAGTATCTCTAGATCAGAATTTCATAGTGACATGTGGATTGGCGTCTATTTGACTCATGACCTGATTCATGCTAATAACATTTAAGTAAGTGCTGTAATATGCTACATCCATGTGAAGTATGTGAGTGTAGTGATGCGACCGACCAGCCAGCATTAAGCATATTGTGGGTGGACCCTCTAATTAGGGTATTCGGGGTGTATAAAAGACTGCTCTGACCCCGAACTATGCTCTTGTCTTTGGGGAGTGACGTCATCTCCAGGGCGCCGTCAGAAAGGTAGGACCCATTTGTGTGGTGCGATTTGTTAGCTGGTTGAGTGGTATTAAAAATGCTTTTTCGACTCTGCGTACAGTGTGGCTCGAGGAGCGTTTAAGTGAGACATTGAAACGTTAAGTGAGGACTTGTGCACGCCATCAGTGGATGCGGTGGATTGCCACTTGCAGGTATTATTCAGTAACTTTACTAGTTTTCAGGGTGGCGTAGTCGTGCATGCTTAACCAGCCCCCCCTAATGCCACATTAGCATAACTTGTGTTAGCATACTGTTAGCGACATGCTTATCTAGTTCAAGAGAATTAAAAAAGGGTTAAAGGTTTGGAAACACTTAAGTGTTGAATAAATTAGATTTTTATTTTGGATGAACTATCCCTTTAATATTGAACAGAGAGACCATGTTCATGAATGGTAAATCATGCTCTTTCTAACCTGAGAGAGGAGTTTGTCGCTCTCTGGACCAGTAAGATCAGAACTGGAGACTAATTTCATCTTCACAGAGTTTTTTCTCACTGAAAAACAAATGAGCACAGTGAAAGTGAGAGAAATGATTCTTGGCATTTGTCAAGATAAATATCAAGCTTCCCATATGGATGTTCATTACAGGGAGTGCAGAATTATTAGGCAAGTTGTATTTTTGAGGATTACTTTTATTATTGAACAACAACCATGTTCTCAATGAACCCAAAAAACTCATTAATATCAAAGCTGAATATTTCTGGAAGTAGTTTTTAGTTTGTTTTTAGTTTGAGCTATTTTAGGAGGATATCTGTGTGTGCAGGTGACTATTACTGTGCACAATTATTAGGCAACTTAACAAAAAACAAATATATCCCCATCTCAATGATTTATTTTCACCAGTGAAACCAATATAACATCTCAACATTCACAAATATACATTTCTGACATTCAAAAACAAAACAAAAACAAATCAGTGACCAATATAGCCACCTTTCTTTGAGGACACTCAAAAGCCTGCCATCCATGGATTCTGTCAGTGTTTTGATCTGTTCACCATCAACATTGCGTGCAGCAGCAACCACAGCCTCCCAGACACTGTTCAGAGAGGTGTACTGTTTTCCCTCCTTGTAAATCTCACATTTGATGATGGACCACAGGTTCTCTATGGGGTTCAGTCAGGTGAACAAGGAGGCCATGTCATTAGTTTTTCTTCTTTTAGACCCTTTCTTGCCAGCCACACTGTGGAGTACTTGGACGCGTGTGATGGAGCATTGTCCTGCATGACAATCATGTTTTTCTGGAAGGATGCAGACTTCTTCCTGTACCACTGCTTGAAGGTGTCTTCCAGAAACTGGCAGTAGGACTGGGAGTTGAGCTTGACTCCATCCTCAACCCGAAAAGGCCCCACAAGCTCATCTTTGATAATACCAGCCCAAACCAGTACTCCACCTCCACCTTGCTGGCGTCTGAGTTGGACTGGAGCTCTCTGCCCTTTACCGATCCAGCCACGGGCACATCAAGACTCACTCTCATTTCATCAGTCCATAAAACCTTAGAAAAATCAGTCTTGAGATATTTCTTGGCCCAGTCTTGACGTTTCAGCTTGTGTGTCTTGTTCAGTGGTGGTGGTTTTTCAGCCTTTCTTACCTTGGCCATGTCTCTGAGTATTGCACACCTTGTGCTTTTGGGCACTCCAGTGATGTTGCAGCTCTGAAATATGGCAAAACTGGTGGCAAGTGGCATCTTGGCAGCTGCCACGCTTGACTTTTCTCAGTTCATGGGCAGTTATTTTGCGCCTTGGTTTTTCCACACGCTTCTTGCGACCCTGTTGACTATTTTGAATGAAACGCTTGATTGTTGGATGATCACGCTTCAGAAGCTTGGCAATTTTAAGAGTGCTGCATCCCTCTGCAAGATATCTCACTATTTTTGACTTTTCGGAGCCTGTCAAGTCCTTCTTTTGACCCATTTTGCCAAAGGAAAGGAAGTTGCCTAATAATTATGCACACCTGATATAGGGTGTTGATGTCATTAGACCACACCCCTTCTCATTACAGAGATGCACATCACCTAATATGCTTAATTGGTAGTAGGCTTTCGAGCCTATACAGCTTGGAGTAAGACAACATGCATAAAGAGGATGATGTGGTCAAAATACTCATTTGCATAATAATTCTGCACTGCCTGCATATCCACATATATGTGAAACGGTGATGAATGTATTGAAATATATTTTAAAATATAGATTTTCCAAATGCATAAAATTCACAACTAAATCTTTTATTTTCATGTTGCATGTATAAATAAATATATGTTCATAAAGAATGCTCAGTGTAAATGAGTACACGCCATTTTGAAAATGAATTTTTTATCAATTTTTCAGTGAATATAGGTCACATATTTTGGTCCAATTGAGCGAAAGAGATTTATTCAACACATATAGTTAATAATATAAATATTAAAATAATAATAATAATATTTTGTGCATATTTTCCCAGTATCGTGCAGCCCTAAATATAGTCTATGTTTAACATATTTATATATTGAATTACCCCACAACTGCTGATAGACTTCCACTTCACACAGAGTAAGAAGCTTGTTAACTCCAGGAAGAACCACGCTCACGTAACGTCCCTCCATACCACCACATGAGAATCTGTAAGAAGCTCCTAATGGCATACTAGTAATCACAGCACATCTAGAGAGAGTCAAAGAGATGAGAGAAAAACACTTAATGAATTTACAGGTTGGATCAAATCTGGAAATTTTAAAAACTTAAATGAAGGAATTTATCGACCTGCAAATGAACAAATTCTGAATATTATTCTAATAATTTATTATCATTGTGCACATCGACAGCTTCTTCCCTCAATATTTGGAGCATTTTTTGTGTAAAATATCAAAATGGCGTCATGATTTAAATCTTTTTATGTCCAATTTTAGAAAACACAATACCACTCTTTAAACTTCTGAAGATCTCGACGTTTGGTTGATGTTATATTAAACAGTATTTTTATTTTTAATATTACTGTATTACAGGACTGATTTCAACAGTGTAAAAGCAGAAACGACTTTCTTTTCTCTTTGACACTGATAATAATGTATAAGACATGTTTTTATGGCTTAAAAAAAATGCCTAAGAGCACAGAGTTTTATACATATCAAGTCAGAAAACACACCCCAAACCAGAAAAAGTAGTGATATCCAAATTTACTTTGACTTGTATTTCATTGCAGCAAATATGAACACAAAATATTTGAAGTTTTGTCTGGTCAACTTAATTTCATTTGTAAATATACATCCTGTCCTGTCATTCAGACCTGCAACACATTCCAACAAAAGTTGTGACAGGAGCAGTTTAGGGCTAGTGATCAGGTAAACTGGTGAAATGATGATGTGATGTGAAGCAGGTGATGTCAACAGGTGACTGTTATTATGATTTGGTATAAAAGCAACATCCAAGAAAGGTCTAGTCATTTAGGCGCAAAGATGGGTCGAGGATCGCCAGTTTGCCAACAAGTGTGGTTTATTTATAAACTAATTTCGAGAGGATCACGTGCTTATCATTGAACACAGCTGGTACCGCATTAACTCTGCACATTGCGCCAATCAGATGAACACTGACACACTATAAATTACCAGAGCTTTTTGCTCCAGTCATCTTCGTTTGAAGAATCCCCCCTTCCACCCCTACTCCTCCCCTTCACCGATAGGGCGGCACGTTGGCCAGTGGGTAGCACTGTTGCCTCACAGCAAGAACGCCGCTGGTCCGTTCCTCTCCGGGCCAGTTGGCGTTTCTGTGCGCAGTTTGCATGTCCTCCCCGTGTTCGCGTGGGTTTTCCTCGGGTTCTCCGGTTTCCTCCCACCATTCAAAGACAGGCACCATAGGTAAATTGACTAATCAAAATAGCATTCTAAGACAACATTTAGTCAGATATATCCCAGCAGTTCACAGTAGGGGAGTTCTCGAGACCCACCTGAGCTCAAACTCTCTTCTCGCCCTCCAAACAGGAGGGAGCCCCGGGCTCAAGGATATTCTGAGCTCAGGGCTCTCTCCGGGACAGCATGACAAACACGCTTTATTAACAATCATCAGCTAAGTGTGAACTCTTGAAGAACACGAGAAAATGATTGAAATGTTTAAAACTAATGTTCCTCAAAGTGAAGGACTACAATCCTATCTTCATATGGACTACAACTCCCTTCAGGCACCACACACACACACACACCTATTATGATTCTCATTTGATTACTCACATACAGCTGAAAACTGCTCAAGTATTTATTGCATGGACTATATATAGTGCACACTCACACACAGACTTGGCTGAGTCTTGTTTGGTTAAACCCTGTAACATTTTTAAGCATTTCCTGTGTCTAGTCTATCTGTGTTTGACCCTTGCCTTGTTCCCTTGTTTACGTTGTCTGCTGCCTGTATTGACCTTTTGCCTGTGATCTGACTACGCTTTTGTATTGTCCTCATGCTTTTGTTTGTTCCTGTTTACCAGTGCCTAACTGACTAAGCTTTCAATACTACATGTGGATCCTCAACCCCATTGTCCAGCACCCTTGTGTTACACAAAGAAAGATAGGAGGACATTTGGATATTTCACCTTCAGCAGTGCAGAACATCATGGCAAGATGTTCTCTAGGAATTTCAGTGGGTAAAGGACAAGAGCACAAGCCTAAACTACCATGATCTCAGAAACCTCTTAGGTGGCGCTGCATCAAGAATCCTTATTCATCTATAAGCCAGATCACCATATGGGCTCAGAACTACTGGGGCAAACCTTTGTCAAGTACCACAATACAGAGTTACATCCACAAATGCTAGTGAAAGCTGTACTGTGCCAAAAGAAAGCCCTATGTTAACAGTGTCCAGGGCCGGATTAACATAAGGGCTAGGTAGGGCTTAAGCCCCAGGGCTCACGGGAGAAAGGGGCCCTTGATTGGCTGATGAATTAATTTACGCTATGACGTGGGAAACGCCTCTTTGCATTATGCTTTCTCTCGTCGATAATGTGAAGTATTACTTTTGGTTTGCTGCTGTTCAAAAACAGTGACGCTGGTGCTAAACTGGGGCTCGAGTGGCTGTAGCCCAATTAGAATATCGAATAGCCCTGTTTTAGTCACCCATAAGGGTGATCAGATGTGCCAATTTTCCCAGGACAGTCCCTTATTTCGGCACTACCATGAGAACCGTGCAGTCAAAGGTAGATTAACCAAACTCGTAGTGGAAATAAATATTAAATTCAAACAGTCTTCATCATTGATACACTTGAACATGTAGTAACGGAAGCTGTGATAGGCGGAATCATACTGAATGAGTCATAACTAAAGCGCTGTCTCTCGCTGGACTCTAACCGGCGCGCAATCCTTCCATCACACAATATAACCGAGACTGTGCGAACGAATCCTACATGAGCAAAATATCAAAATGTCCATCGTTGCGGAGTATCTATCCCAAGTTAGTACACTCGGTTATTCTTTACAGTAAGTCTAACTGAACCTGTTAGAAAGCAAACTTTTTTTCATGAATGTTTATTTTGCCCCTTTTATGAAAACGACAGTAATGGAGCAATGAATATGGAGCAATGAACCCAGATAGCAAGCCGACATTGAATCAATGTCGATTATTGGTTATAAGCGTCAGTATCAGTCGTCGATCAAATTTCGACATTGAATCAATGTTCTTTATTTGGTCGGTACGTCGGAAGGTTATTACATCGAGAATAAAACATTGATTCAATGTCGAAATGAAGTTGACTCTTCAACATATAGGCTACCCGACGCATCTGGTCGAAATCATAACATTGATTCAATGTCGAAATGAAGTTGACTCTTTAACATATAGGCTACCCGACGCATCTGGTCGAAATCATAACATTGATTCAATGTCGAAATGAAGTTGACTCTTTAACATATAGGCTACCCGACGCATCTGGTCGAAATCATAACATTGATTCGATGTCGAAATGAAGTTGACTCTTTAACATATAGGCTACCCGACGCATCTGGTCGAAATCATAACACTGGTTCGATGTTGAAACTTGATTGGTGGACTCGGAGTCGGTTCTTCTGCGCGAGTCAGCGTGAGGCGCAGGTGCTGCTCATCATTTGAATCAACTAACAAACCGAAGGCAGCGGACGGAACTGTAAGGTAAGCACGTCGTATTCGACGTTTCACATGTTTTATTTGTCGTTTTCCCAAGAATTTATGTCAAAATGTAACTTTTTAGATGTGTAAATTAACACTTTACCACTTCCTATACGTTTTTTAGTAAGCCCATGTCGCCCTGTGCGTACCCAGGCTATTAACTGCAGCTGATCTATAAAGCTAACGTTAAGGTAAATGAAAAGCTGTTTTGGTTATTTAATTTTCGATTTCAACACGATTAACTTCACTTTATGACTTCAATGCTTTTTAACCTGTGTAAAAATATAAGATGATCTGTCAAATCGATTTGGAATGAGCATAAAAAAACACATGTAAGTTAATGTTGCTCTAGCTACCGTATAGGCTAAGTTATGAGAAACGGTTCGCAAATAACATTACGCATCATCGAGCTAACGTTAAACGAGATTTTTCAACACGTTATTACGCTAGCGAAGTGAATCGCTGTCAGTTTACTGTTTTGTTGCTCTATTTTTTTCTACATTTAGTGACGAACTCTTCGCCAGAGACGCTCCACAGCATTGAATGGGAAAAGCTTATAGAGGTAAAGTTGGTTTTATATTCGCACATTCGTTCATTTAGAAGTCTCTATATTGTTTACCATGTTACTTTGAATATTCGATCGAAATTAGCATGCAAGTGTGACTTCAAAACAACATAAACACTGTTTAGTTGACTGTAAACAATGTTGTACTTTGATAGTCATTTGCTGCTAATATGATTTCCCTATTTAGAATTTGCAAATAATACTTTTCTGACATTATATTATTGAGGAGAATGTCTGAATATCCGAATATAAAACCAACTTTACCTCAATTGTTCACAAACCATGCTTGTCTGTTTTTTTTCTGATTGTAGTGCTATGTTCTGGTGTGCATTTTTTTTTTATTTTTCTGTTTATTAAAACTTATTTTGTCTACATGCTTTTCTCTTGAGGTTACTGCAGTTTACTTGTGCAAGTATCTAAAACAAATGTTTGTAAACGCATTTATTTTGAAAAATATTTAATATCATTAAGCTTTTTAGAATTTCACAAGAAAATGAAATCCAAGATCATTTAATTTCTAACAAAATACCATGTTAACTTAATATTCTGTGTGAGGAGGAGTCAAAAATTGTGGCAATTTTATGGTACCAATACTGTGGGTTGAACTGAAAATTTACCTTGGAATTGTACTTTGTAATAGTAGATACTGTACCTGGTGAGATTTTCCTACTGAGTAACATGTTTTTTTTTTCTTACAATTTTTTTTAATGGCAGTTTCTCTGAAATCTCCAGTTGAAGACATCAAGATCTGTAACCTGTGCCTGGACAGACGTCTATTCCAGTTCTGCCTACACCACACTAATCTCTCTGCCTATGTATGGATCACTGACTATTATGTTCTCTGAAGGTATTACTGGAGCAAAAGAACAGCACCCATGACTGAAGTTTCTGTTAGTGACCAGTATATTTGAAGTCTGAGAAAGTTTTTTTTTTTTTTTTTAACAAGTTGCAAATGTTTTTTTTTTTTTCCTCTCTCACACAAAGAGACCAAACGACTCTGGTTGTGCCTATAGTACAGTGTACTGACAATCTTTTAGCGTTTTTATGGTTGTATTAAATGCATCTTTATTGTTAAAAAAATCTTAAGTAATTGTCACAACACAATGCACATTTGAGTTTTAAAGAGAAGGAGAATTACTCAACAGGGCTCAACACTTTAAAAAAAAAAAAAATTTACTGGCCTGGTGTGGAATTTAAATTTGAAATTAAGATGGAGAGCAGGAAGTAAAAAAACTGAATAGGAGACGTAAAGGAAAGTCCGTATTTTTTAAATTCATACCATATTACAAAGAAGAAATAAATAGAAATATTATGAAGAGGACCGTTTTCTACTGAAATAAAACATATGCTCAGCTCTGACGAGACAGTTTAAAGTAGTTTTGTTTTTTTACATATAGATTTTCATTGCTTTAAAATATTTTAATGTTTTTATATTTACAGTTTATATATAAAATGAACACTTAGCTTATTGTTCGCAGTGATCGTTATAATAGGATCATGTGCATTGCATATGATTATTCAGTATACGTTACATTCTTTGGTCGCAGCACTGTATTTTATTTATTGCATTTAGTCATTAAATAATGATATTTTGAAAAAAATAATAATAATTGTAATTAATAAACAAGCTTGCAGTTCTTACCGGTTGTTGTAATATTTGAAGCTTGTTCTCAGACAAGTGTCTGGGTCACTAATACTTCGTATTTCTGGAAAATCCGAGATGGAATTCTAGTAAATGGTGGCACTGTAGACGAATGGCTTCCCGATAGTTTCACACAACCTAAAATAATTTGTTTTTATTTATTGACCTTGCTAATCCAGCAAGAATATTTTTTCTATGGTTGCATCTGAATTTTAGTTTCTGTGATTGTATCTTTCTAAATTCATTAAATAAATGTTGTTCTTTAAACAGCTTAAACATTGTGATTTAAACCTGTGTTTTGACCCTAATAGTTAATTTTGTTATTATGCACATCTGCAATAAAATGCATTTTTTACTCTAATGAAAAATACATGTTGAAATAGAACACAAATAGACAAATGTATTTAATATTCTACAGTTTTACTTTTTGAGTAAATGGTTTTGACTATTTTAGTCAGTAATTTAAATGTTCTCTCTGTTTGTTTAAGTGTAGAAGGTTTGAATGAATTCATGCTCTCAACAGATATTCACAGCTGTGTGTTTGTATCAATAAAAAATGATGACAGATTGTGGTGTGTTTTGTCATATATACAGAATAAATTATAGTATGTATTCTTGTAAAAAAATGGTGATTAGGTCATATGGATTGGTTTAATGTTGAAAATGTTGTTTAAGCATTCATTTAAACGTTAAATCATTTAGATAGATTTTATGTTGAATATGTGTGGATTCTATGTTGTTCCAATCGACTTAAAATCAACATCGTTTCAACATTAGATAGACAAACTAATTAGGTTGATTATATGTTGAATATGTGTGGATTCTACGTTGTTCCAATCGATTATAAATCACCATCATTTCAACATCAGATAGACAAACCAATTAGGTCGATTATATGTTGAAAATGTGTGGATTCTACGTTGTTCCAATCAACTATAAATCAACATCATTTCAACGTCAGGTGGACAAACCAATTAGGTTGATTACCATACCTGCCAACACTCCCGTTTTTCCCGGGAGTCTCCCGTATTTCAGACCCGTCTCCCGTATTGGTCTGTCTCCCGGTAAACTCCCGGAATTCCCCCGCCCCCCGCTCCTCAGCATTTTGGTACAGTCCGGGCTGAAACTTGGCGCTTGTGCTCTTCCGGTGACGGTCGCGCGCTACAGTTCGCGCGCCCCCATCTCCCTAAACCTCCCTAAACCTCTCACTCCTCCACTTTCAAAAAAGCGACTAGCGACAAATCTAGCGACTTTTTTGTGTGTTACTGGCGATTTTTATATACTGTCGTTTGTCCATTACTGTACCGTCCCTACTCTTCTCAACGAGCCTCCCCTGCAGCCTGAGAGCAGAGCACCTCTCTGCGTACCGACGGCAAATGATTTAGAACAGGTGGCAGTTTGAAGGTATTTCCCTTGTACAGTCAACCCGATCTGCTTCTCCTTTATTTTAACAATTTATTTTGACTGTTTATTCTTGTTGCACAATCAGAGATGTTTTAAGGGAAAGTTTCAGAACTTGTCTGAGTATATTACGTCTGAGAGATTACTGCAAATTCCCTACTCATCTATAATGATATACTGTATTCAAACAGCAATACATTTAGTTAAATTGACAAGCTTACATAAAGCGTAGTGCGAATAAAAAATACCCCATTTATTTACCATAGGCTGTTAAACAAACAGAAATGGTAGAACGCGATGACGTCAGTAATATGCAAATTAGCGTATGACGTACCCCCCCCCCCCCCCCACGGGTGGTCTCCCGGAATTTACGAACCAAATGTTGGCAGGTATGTTGATTACATGTTGAAAATGTGTGGATTCTATAACGTCGTTTCGATCGACTGAATATCAACATCGATTCAACGTTGGGTAAGTAACCAATTGTGTCGATTTCAGGTTAGATTTGAATGGAGTGCCTGACGTCGTTTCAACATTACCCCGATGAGCAAAACGATGTTGAATCGATGTCAAAAGAAACGTTGATTTTAGGTTGAAATGATGTCATTTTGCTATCTGGGAAATAATGGCGCCGGCTTTCATCAGACAATATATCTGATGCAAAAAATATATAAATAAATAACTGAATAAAATAAGGATGCTAGACCAAAATAAGCTATTTTGGATATGAGAAGCATGGATATTAAAGATATCATATCATTAGGGATTTATAGTCAGCTGAAGTATTAAAAAACATTTTTAAAGGTAAACCCCTATTTAAAGTATTTAGGAAGTATTGCAAATGTTTTTTTGTTTTGTTGATTTTTGCTGCCTGTTTGATCTTTAAAGATTATGTCATTATTTAGTTTTGTATACTTGCAGGCCTGTTTTAATAAAATAGAAAAAATATACAATAATCAAATATAAATCAAATGGTGGAAAATTAGATAATATTAATTAGTAATTTAATAATTATAAATTAATTAATAATCTTAATAATAACAACAACAACAACATATATATATATACATACATATATATATATATATATATATATATATATATATATATATATATATATATATATATATATATATATATATATATATATACTTTTGTGAGGTAAAAAAAAAAATTAAAAGGGGGGGCCTTGGATTTGCTATAGCCCCAGGGCCCAATGTGTTCTTAATCCGGCCCTGACAGTGTCTAGAAGTAGTCAGTGGCGGAGCCAGAGGGGTGCCCCCCCAAAGGTGGCACCCCACAATTGTATTTGCTACTGGCAGTTTCTGATGCTGATTGACATCTCTTTGTCTAAAGAAGTTTTTAAATTTTGCCGGCAACGTTTAAGCTATTTTCAAATCAATGATGAGCCGAAGACAAGAGCATGGTTTCAAGTAAGACGAATAATAATAATACATCATAACGTAATATTTGAAATGCGCCTTATAGTTTATTGTAAAGTTTGTATGCTGAGGAACGTTTATTCGCTGCGTAAGTTAACGAGGTACCGACGACATCAGTTAACTTAATGAGAGAGAGATCAATTCGCTTTTTAGACAGTTAACGCTATACTTCATCTGTGCTAGTATTACATGCACATTCCATGTATGTAAGTTATTATATTTAATTTACGATGCTCAAATATTTTGTTAATATGGGGAAGCAATGTTAGGCTAGCTGTTTGTGAGTTAAATTTATTTGAAATGGAATAGCGAGCTCATATACTTTCTTCAGAAAAATGTTTTTTTTAGATCGGTTGTTGATTTTAATGTGCAGGTATGATCATGGATATTTTTAATTAGGATAAATGTGTTTCTAACTGGATCAGATGTAAACAGACAGTTACAATATTTTTGCACAGGGTCAATTAAACATAAAAAGAAACAGCGAGATATCAGACTTCTTTATAAAGTAACACAGACAGGCAGATCAGGTTCAAACATACCAGCTAGCCTGTGTTTCCATCCAAAATGCGAATGAACTTTATGCGCAAAACTGGATTATCGCATAAAAGATGTGCGAATAAAGCAGCGTTTCCATCCAACGAGTCAAAGAGAACAAAATTATCACTTCCTGATTAACTGGCGCCAAATATCAACAGTAAAATGGAATTTGCTGCGATAAGAGAAGCTGCAATAATCTTTTCTTTATGTAATAAATGATTTGCGCCTCAGAAGACAATCCTCACGCAGCAAACGTGCAGTGGCGTTTGAAGGAGTTTGTGAGGTGCGGAGCACAGACGCTCTTGATTCTGGAGGTCATTCATAATATAATAACACTAATACTGAAATGGTTAAGGCGTTTAACAATGACCAAAACAACATTTCAGATGTTTACAATGTGCTCAGCCTGCTGATTTGTCTATTCACACACATTTTTATCATCACATGATCTCTCATAACAAAATCACATGCCTTTTTTAATTCCATTGTAGTTTATGCACATCTTTTCTTATAGAATAAAAAAAGTTTATTCTACTCCGTTATGTGAATATGTTTTTATGCGCATGTTCAAAATTTATGTGCATCTTGGCGTTTCCATCAACTGTTTTTTATGCGCATATCCAAACTAGGTCAGACTTCAGGTCCACCAGCAGGTCAGAGCATCTACTAGGCAATTATGTTTTAACCAATGTTAGAAATCAAATCCTGTCATTACTTATTAACTAACAACTTCAAGAGTTCACACTTAGCTGATGATTGATTATAAAGCTAGTTTTGGCATGCTGTCCCGGGAGAGAGCCCTGAGCTCAAAAGGTCCTTGAGCCCTGGGCTCCCTCCCGTTTGCAGGGCGAGAGGGGAGCTTTGAGCTCAGGT
Organism: Danio kyathit; assembly: GCA_903798195.1. Taxonomy (NCBI): domain Eukaryota; kingdom Metazoa; phylum Chordata; class Actinopteri; order Cypriniformes; family Danionidae; genus Danio; species Danio kyathit. Next base: position 140,105 of record CAIGQS010000035.1, read on the forward strand.
AGATCTCGAGAACTCCCCTGTCGTAGTGATTGAAGAGCAGATAGTAATTCTCTTTAACGAGATAGTTACTAGGTAGGGAGCAAGTCTATAGTGTTGATTTAGACAATAACTTAGGTTGCATGTTTTTTAATCCGTGGGAGGAAACCGGTGAACCCGGGGGAAACCCACGTGAGCACGGGGAGAAGGTGCAAACTCCACACAGAAATGCCTGCTGGTTTGGTAAAGCCTAGAACCATTGACATTCTTGCTGTGAGGCAACAGCGCTAAGCACTGGGCCACCGTGTCACCCATCTAGGAAGGAGGAGGAGTAGGGGTGGAAGGAGGGGGGTTCTTCAAATCGAAGATGACTGTAGTAAGAAACCCTGGCTCTTTATAGTGGATTAGGGATCGTCTGATTGGATAGTCATGTGTGGTTAATGTGTAACCAGCCGTGTTCAATCAATCACCTGATCCTCTCGAAATTAGTTTATAACTAAACTCCACAAAGTGAGTAGATGATGAGAAAATTATTATATTTTCGTATTTTGAATTATATGGTGGTAATGAATTAGATTTGGGTTTTCTAAACACTTTCAGTGTGTGTGTTTGTGTGTGTGCATTTGTATTTGAGTACGTGTGTGTGTGCGTGAGTGTGTGTAAGGACTCCCTGAAATAGCAGTGGCCACCCCCTGGCCACCCCATGTAAAAAATTCTAGCTCCGGCACTGGAAGTACTATCAACTTCTCTGGGCTTGGAGACATCTAAAATGGACTATAACACGCTGGAAATGTGTGATCTGACTACGCTTTTGTATTGTCCTCATGCTTCTGTTTGTTCCTGTTTACCATTGCCTGCCTGACTAAGCTTTCAATAAACTGCATGTGGATCCTCAACCCCATTGTCCAGCGTGCTCTTCTGTGATGCACCATTAATGCTGATTCTGCAAACATTACAAAGTCCTGTTGTGGAGGAAGATGATACAGGCACTTGACTGGCCTGTCTGCAGTCCTGACCTGTCTCCAATAGAGAATGTCTGGCGCATTTGGAAGTGCAAAATGCAATAAAAGAAGACCCTGTGATTTTGCCCACCTTTTCCATATTGTCCCAACTTTTTCCTATTTGGGATTGTTATATTTAGTCATATAGCTGATAGTTTTATCCAAAGCTACTTACAAATGAAGCAAGCTCATCATAAAGAGACAATACTCACATCAAGTGCTACTAATACAAACTTTATGACATTGTTTTCATCATTAGATTTATGCGCAAAACTGGAATATGGCATAAAACATTTGAGAATAAATCAGAGCTTACATCCGATCAGGGATGCGTTTCCCATTGTTAGCCAACTAAGGTCGCAAGTTCCGTCGTTACATTTGCCTTTTCTCAAATCCATCGTTCCAACAAACATTCACAAACTGCGTCGCAAACTTGAGCACTTGAAACGACACCTCTGGAGCTGTAGTTAGAAACATAGTTCCTGGCTGAGTTTTACGTTATAACTAACGTGGTTCAATCAATGGATCTGCGACAGAGAAACTAGGGGTTTTGGGAAACACTCGTCACTACATCGTTCTTTTCCCAAATGATGCATCGAACTATGATACTTCAGCCGCCAGTTACGTTGTTGTTTGGGAAACGCACCCCAGTCAAAGAGAACAAAATTGTCACTTCCTCATAAACCAGCGGCAAATATCAGAACAATATAGTTGGGTGAACTTTATTCTTTTTTTTTAAAAATAGACCTCAAAGGCAGTGGCGGTTCTAGGGGAGGGCCAGGGGGGGGGCAGTGCCCCCGTGTCAATAAGCTTGGCCCCCCCTCTGGCCCCCCTAAATTTCAATAATATCACGCGTATTTTTGTGTCAAAACGCCACGGAAGGCGAGATCAGCCATCGGTGGCAGACTGCGGAGATATGACTGAGGCCAGTGTTGCCAGATGTAGCTGACTGATTCCAGCCCAAAAACTATCCAAAAAAACCCGCCGAAATGCACATACATGCATGCAATCGAAGTCAAAACCGCCCAGTTGGGTGGGAAACCGCCCAATCTGGCAACACTGACTGAGGCCTCTACGCTCTCGGTGTCGCGCGCACTCGCTCTCTCTGTCAGTGACGGTGCTGCGTGCATCAGTTCCCCGCATTCGTCAAAAGTGAACCCCCAAATTGACACAGGTAATAAAAAGATTCAGTCATGTTCATGTTGTGAAAAACATCAAAATGTCCACTATTGATTATGTCAGACTGCTGTTTTCAATAGCGATTTGAACACTTTTAATAGAGGAAGTCCTCTGCAGAGGCTATAATTAATCAGAAATTGAGTGTACATAGTTTTACGTTAGGAAATGCAGTCTTGAATTTACAAACAGTCAGCAAATACCGGAGAAATCAAATGATGTAACACAATGATTAAATGTAGTTTTCAGTCTCGCTCTTGTAAAAGTAATATTCAACTCGTTTAGTTGTGCCTTCATTCATTTTTGTTTTCAGTTGTGACATCAAACACAGGATTATTTACACACGTTTTTAAACAATAGTTTAATTTCTAATAACTACTTTTTTTATCTTTCGCATGGTGACAGTCAGTGCAGAATATTTGAGTTATTTTGCAAGTTGTATTCAGACAAAGTCCCTTTAAGTCTTCTGTAGTCTCAGATTAAAGTGTAATTTAAAGACTTGTTAACTAGGAAAGTTAGAATAATTAGTCAAGTTAATGTATAACTGGTTTGTTGTGTAGACAATCAAAAACTATACAGTCAATATTTCTTAAGGAGGCTAATAATACTGACCTTAAAGTTGTTTTTAAAAAAATTAAAAACTGCTTTTATTCAAGAAATAAACTAAAGAAATAAGACTTATTAAGACTGCAGAATATTTTAGTTAGTTTTATAGGGAATACTGTAAAAATCTCCTTGGTTTGTTAAAGATCACTTGGAAAACATTATTTTAAGTTAACGGGAGGGCAAAAAAGTTGACTTCAACTGCGTCTGTTAACCTCTTAAGGCCCACAGTGTTTTTTTACATGCATTTTTTTTTTTATTTCTGTTTGCTATTTGGGCTTATTGGAACCTAATTAGAATAAAAATCTAAGTATCATCTGTTGATATGTAGAGAAAAATGATGTCCATATATGTGGACTCGTGGTCTGAATTTACATAAAACACTTTTTCCCGAATTTTCTTTTATGCATATTTAACATCAAAGCAAGGTAAAAAATAAAATTCTATCAGAAAGTAAAAACATTTTTTTCCCATTTTGGACAGGTAAAATAGGGTTTGGGACATTTCATATGCTGCAAAACAGCTGCAGGATGACACTGTATGTCTGAAACAAAATATAAAACATTCAAAGTATTTTAAAGAGCCACTTAAGAGCTAAAATGTGCTGTCCACATTAGGGGTGTAACGGTTCACAAAAATCACGGTTCGGTTCGATACGACACAGTGGTGTCACGGTTCGGTATGTTTTCGATACAGCAAAAAAAAAAAAAAAAAAAAAAAAAACAGAGGATTTCTCTGATTGAAATCTTTTTATTGTATGAAAACTAACATAATAAAAGCATTATCTCTCTTTTTTTTTTTACTTTGAACTAGGGATTCAGTTTCTACAAAATCCAGTGATCAATGATCATTTAAATTAACGATCAATTAATCTATTAATCGCTCATTCTTATAAAAGATCCGTTTAAGTCTAGGCTACCAGCCTGTGTTGAGGCTACTGAAAAATGAGCCGAATATGCAATGCATTATGATCCTTGCTTAATCGTCACAACGAAAAAATCCCAAACTAGGCTACAGGCTGAGTAACCTATACATCAGAGGTGAATGCGGCACACGCTTCTGTTAAAGCTTCCGTGAAGAACGAAAGCGAAAGCAACTACTAAACACTGTTATGCCATAAAATTATTTCATTTTTAACAATCAATTAAATTACACAGCGGTTTTATATCAAAAGTTGATAATAATATAAAGTATACTACATTTTAATGGTAAAATAATGATTTAAACGGCGGCTGTTATTTCTTTCAGCATTCAAACATTAAATAACTAATGCAGCAAGTGAAATAAAAACGAATGTGAAACAACACATAGCAGGATTTAAAGCATATAAAGGACTATTATATTTAGCAAAATGCTGGTCTTTTTATCTTTGTATTTTTTATCATTTTATTTTTGTTATTTTTAATATTTTTTTGTCTTCATAATTAAAGCTATTGACAAATTCCTGCTTGACATTTTAGAAAATATTTTGCGTAGCAACCCAGTATATATTAAAGATCACCGAGAACAAAAAAACAAACACAAAAACATGTTACATGGCCCCATAAATGTCCAACTTATATTTAACTGAATCGTATAAATGATGAAAATTGCTCGTTCATTTTTAATAAAACATTTGTTATTTTTTTGAGTAAAAACAATATCGACATTTAAGAATCATTTTATTAATTCACTCATTCCTTTGACTTGTTTATTGGCGCATATATAGGCTATAATTTAAATCAAACAACAGTAAATTGGACCTCTACAATGCCACTAAGCTTTCAAACAAAAGTCCAAAAAATTAAAGAAAGATTGGACTTTATCCGGTGACGGCCGACACTGAGCTCAGTAAATGTTTTTGATAAGTTATTAATAATCTGTTCAATAATTCGTTAAAGCCAAAATGAATGGTAAATTGATATAGGCTATTTTAAAAAAAATTATAGCCTATATAATAAATATAGGCCTAACATATTTTTAAATAAAATAAAATAGGCTATTTTCTGAAAAATGCGCCTGTCTGTGTTTATCATTCCATCGAATTAATTTGATCGTAACACCTGTTATTCCAGAACAGAACATTTGAGCTGGTTTCAGTTCTTTTCATTTTCTTTTTTCTGTAGTTTCATTTTTACAAATAATTTTATTTAATTTGTTTGTTAATTAAATTTTGTTATTTAGCCTATTTTTTATGCAACAAAGTTGCAAATTAATGTGCTACGAGATGTGGCTGTGTATGGTAGTGCCAGCGCGCGTGAACTGCTGCTGAGAGAGAGAGAGAGAGAGAGAGAGAGAGAGCGCAATAGAAACAATTAAATTTTTGCATGCTGATTTATGTTAAATTGCGAATACATGACTATAATCGCATTGCAATTTTAAAAATTATTGTATTTTTTCCTTTAGGAGGAAAAGTCTATTTCAATTCATGCTAAAGACACGTGGTGCTGAAGTCCGAAAGTGCCGGTAATGTGAACAGCTGAAGCTGTCAAATTATTTTTAGTTTAGCCTATTTATTATTAATGATGATGATTAAAAATAATAATGCTATTTATTTTATTCAATAATGTAATTAAAACATGTAATATATCTACATTAATGCGAAACAAGCTAAATATCATCTTTAAAGTCGTCATATGTCTCAGCTCTCTGCAATATCTTTGCCTATATCCTCCTCAATACATGATATCCTCTATTAAATCAAGTAATTTGACCACAATTTTGCAGAACAGGCTTAACAAAATTCGCAGCACTGAACATGTTCCCAGACTGAAAGTGATTGATGATGAGAAAACTCAGAAACCTGTGAGAACGGAGATGTTTACCGCATATAGCTGTGAGGAGCGATTTTTTAAATGAAAGCATATTTGTGCTAGTCTGTCAAGATTGCTTAAAACACCTTAATATTTTAGAGTAAATAGTTAAAGTTTGCATCACCAATAATTGATCTTACCCACGCGTGACCCACTTATACTTAAATATCATGCAAACTATTTTTTGATTACCTGACTCGCGGATTAACGGCAGCACATGTGGATATAACCGAGATCTGCTTGATTTGACCGTCAACTGGGCAATGGGCTTATGAAGGAATAATGAAACGAGGCTCTATTACATTTAACATTTTCTTAAAACCCGAAATTTCCACTACCAATTAAGCATTAAGGTCTACAGGGAAACCAAAGTGCTCCCAAACGCCAGACCCGCTGTTGGTTATAGGAGGATTACATTAATGTTACTAGCCCTGTAGCTGTAGTGCAGTCAGTCCGCGGCGCGTTTCCACCCTTTCGTCCGCAACAAACCCTGCATCATCTCAGCGCCCCTCGGCCTTGGCTTTAGTCCGCGACAAACCCCGCATCATCTCAACACTCAGCTCCGCCAGCTTTTTTGGATTGAAAGCGGCATAACTTTCGGTTTGAGCGCCAGTAGCTTACTCCGACACTGAGTGCAGTGTGCCTGACTAGAGTAGCGTTTGGAGGTGGGCGGGGAAGGCAGATGTTGGCTGTCACGTCATTTGGGACTTATTCTCTTTTATCTTTTTAGATATTAGTCTGAATCGTTCGGTTCGTATGCGTACCGAACCGAAAGCCTCGTACCGAACGGTTCGATACGAATACGCGTATCGTTACACCCTTAGTCCACATATGTGCACACTCGGGCCCTAGGAGGTTATAGTTTACAGGTGCAAAAATGTGCCTTGATGTACTTGAATGTTAGAAATGTGTTATCCTGTTACAATACAAAGTGACCTGTCAAATAAATGAACATGGAAGATTATCTTGAGTTTAAGTTATTTAATTAGCTTGTTTATGAAGACTGCAGAGTGATACATGTAAACAATGACTTCGAATAATTGTTTAAGTATTTTGTGATGTAAGTTAAAGTGTGCCCCCTAAATGTACAAGTGGCCCCTGCCCGGCCCCCCCAGTTACGCTGGTCTAGAACCGCCACTGCTCAAAGGTGACCTATTATGCCCCATTTAACAAGCAGTAAAATGTGTCTCTGATGTCTCTAGAGTGCGTGTGAAGTTTCAGCTCAAATTAGCACACAAAAAATGTTTTCTAACTCTCTGAAACTGACCCTTTTAGGCTAATTGCCTAATTGTGGCGTTTTGGTCACTGTCACTTTAAACTCAAATGAGATTGTGCTCTTTTCAAAAGAGGGCGGAGCTACAAATGCCTGTGTGTCAGCATAGCGACAGACTGAAAACAGGTCTAGCGTTATTAGTGCTTGTCAGGTCCGCATGTGTGCTTCAGTGTCATTGTGTGAGAATCAGATTCTGTCTGTCTACGGAGACTCCTGTCGCTGTTCATTTGTGCTTCATCTAAAACTCCACATCTATAATACTCTTAGTCTATGCTGACATTATCTTCAGCAGCTCAAACACTCCAATTGGTAAAGGACAGACGGCTGCTTCTCTCTCAGGGCTATTTATGCTAATGAGGGTGAGATGGTCACTAGTAGGCGGGGCTTTCCACCTCTGACGACATGTACAAAGGGAGAATGTCAATCAAAGTGTTTCTGCAGACTGTTTTTATCAAGTCTGATTATAAACAATACAAATAATTCATGTTTACCATTAGATGCTTGATATATTCAATCACTGCTGCCACACAATTGTGTTTAAACCACTTATAAAAAAGTGATTTTTCCATTTTCAAATCTTAAACAATAGGCACTTTTAAAATATCTGTAAAGTTTATATTTTCTCACATGGGATTGTTGTAGGTGTTGTTTTCCAGTGAGTTTCCGATGTGAATCTCGGCTCCGTTGATTCTTTCGGGGCAGCAGTCGCCTCTGTTTGTGATAGTTACAAAACTTACAAAGTAAGTGTCCAGCAGATCCAGCATCCACCACGGGTTCGTATCTGCGTTTGTATGGGTGCAAAATGAAGCCTGGCCTGGTGCAAATTTTATTCCATCGTTACCGCTTTGGGCATGCCAGAATTCATATGTAGATGATTGAACAGCATTTCCAAGTAAGCGAACGTTACCTGGAGGATGAAGAAGCTGCACATCAGGACACATTATAAGCACGTCTGAAAAATATTTTAAGCTTTTACAGTCCCTGTTTTAGTGTTTATTTCTGTTTTGCCCTGTTCTCCCTGTCACTTTAGCTTTCCTCATTTTTTTAGTTACCCTTGTTAGTTGCCATGGTCATTTACTGTCTCCACATCCTTGTTTCTTAATTTTCTTATTATCCTATTGTCTGCATCTTGTCTTAAGCTACATTTACACTAATCCGGATAAATTGGTATCTAAAAACAATCCATGTCCACACCATGACTAAAAACACTTTCTTACATGTGCACAGACCTACGATGTTTTTACTTGCTCATATCTGCCTGCTTTTTATTTACTCTGTCTCTTTAAAATATTTCAATAAAATGTCATCTGTGGTTTGCATTCTGAACAACAGCTCCCAGTAACCATTCACTGTGCTTTGAAGTGAGGCAATATAGAGCATGAACAAACTGAAATTAAGCTTTAATAAAGCTGTCAAAATTAACAGCATCCAAAACGTTCTCCTTCAGTGGGAACTCTGATGTGTGTCTAACAAGACGCTATGGGAGATAAGTAGACAACCACTCAATCTGAACAGTAAGAAAATGGGCCAATGAGTTGGCAGAGCTCGGCTCCACAGGTGCCAGTGATTAATCATTATTAGAGTATATAACTGGAGCGTGTGGTTCCACTTTTGGATTCAGAGCCTCTCACATGAGACTGAAGAGATCTTCTGCTGAGCTGTTTCCTAAATAGTAATTCCACCAGTGCAGGCAATGACATACACAGCGGCAGTCGAACTGGGTTCCTTTACCATTTCCTGGGTGTTTCACTGATGGCTGAAAGAGGAGTTTCTACTAAAAGAGCAGAATCCCCTAAGAGAGCAACACGGTGGAACAACTTGTCTTTTTTAAAGATGTTATTCTAATCATGCGCTTTGAATGTAGTGGTTTTCTCTCCCAGGTTGACGGGCAGGAGTACTGCATCACATGTCGGGGGGCGGACAGTTTGTGCCCTCACTGCGGGGGCATGAGTCTTGCGCAAATGAGCTTGCGGCACACATTCTAGCCTTAGGGCGCGTCACCCCTGCTGCTGTCCGCAAGTTGGTTAGCACCTCAGCAAGCCTGAGGATCACAGTGGGGGCTCATCTGTCACCTTCTGGCCCACGGACCCCTCACTCCTCCACAGTGCACTCCATCCAAGCTTCCAGTGGGTGTGATGGTGCATCCTCCGGGATGGCCGTGCTCTCATTGAATGACACCGGGGACCAGGAGGGTGGGCTAACGTGTTCAGATGATGATTCGAACCCACTGCCACCCTCAGGGGTTGTCAGTTAGGTCTCAGATTTAGAATTGGCTGCTTCGGAGGTGGGGCTGGAGATGACTTGTCCCCCAGCTTGACCTCCGGACCGATTAGACGGGTATTACGTGGGGGCCAAGAAGAAGGTTAAACCTTCCAAGCCCCCTGTCCTCTTCTACTCGGAGGTGCATAGTGAGCTCATGCAGGCATGGAGAGCACCTTTTTCTGCCCAGTTCTCATCCGGTCCTGCCCTCACCACCCTTGATGATGGAACAAACTGGAGGGGTCCGCCTAGACTCTGGTCCAAGTGTAGGTTATCTGAATCCCTCATGGCCAGAGCCTACACAGCTGCATGCAATGCTGTCACCGCTTTGCACACTATGGCCACCTATCAGCGCTACTTAGCACAGAAGTTGGCTGAGCTGTACAAAGGTGGTTCTTCCCCATGCATGATCTCCACCCGGTGACCGACTATGCTCTCATGACCATAAAGTTGGCCGCTTGTGCCCTGGGAAAGAGGATGGCCACATTAGTGGTCCAGAAACGCCACCTCTGGCGGAACCTGGCTGATATGCGCAATGTTGACAAAACCTGCTTTCTTAACGCGCCCATATCCAGGCCGACCTATTTGGCGACACCGGGCCGGCGGCAACCAAACTTTCAATAAAAGAGCAGTTTCCTCTCTCTTCGGGTGCGCAAACTTGCCGGTCTAGGATGCTCTGCCTTCCAGCTTGCAGTGCCAGGCCATATCGCCACAAGCTCTAATGGTGCAAGAGGACAGTCTACGTTATCTCACTCTTCCAGCCTCATCAGGGGATCCAGGAAGGAAGGTAAGAGATCTCTTTTTTTCAGCTTTTCCTTGGGATGCTGCACTTCCTTGGGGTGAGCACTCCCCTACCGAACTGCCCCTCCACTGGCACGTCAGCAATCACTCCGATGACGCCATTAACGGTGGCTCTGCCAGCCTGGTTAGCGCTGCCCAGCCTGTTATGGTGGCTCATGCGGATGATCAGACTCAATTATGCAATTCAGTTCACCATACGGCCTCCCAGTTTCACGGGTGTGTATTTTCATGAAGGACCTGTCTTGCAAGAGGTGATTTCTGTCCTGCTTGTAAAGGATGCAATCATGCCGGTTCCTCCAACTGAGATAAGGAGCGAGCTTTACAATCCGTACCTCATCGTGCCTAAAAAGAGTGGAGAGTTAAGACCAATCCTAGATCTGCACAGACTGAACTGCTATTAACACAAAATGCCATTCAGGATGCTCACACAGAAGCACATGCTATAAATGCATCCGTCCTTAGGATTGGTCAGTAGCTATAGACCTATCTCGATGACTGGCTTATTCTGGCTCCGTTCTGGGATCAATTGATTATGCACAGGGACATGATGCTCCGGAACCTCAACCAGTTGGGGCTTCGGGTCAACTGAGAGAAGAGCATGCTCTCCCCTGTGCAGAGCATCTCCTATCTCAGGATGGAGCTGGACTTGATCTCTGTGATGGCGCACCTTACAGAAGAGCAAGCCAGGCTGGTACTGTCCTGTCTGAGTATCCTCGACAGAAACACAGTGGTTCCACTAAAGATATTTCAGAGGCTCCTGAGGCATATGTCATCCACAGTTGATATCATGCCGCTCTGATTGCTTAATATGAGACCACATCAGCACTGGCCTCACAATTGGGTTTCCAGACGGGCATGGTGCACGGACGCACACCGAGTAATCATCACATTCGGATGAGTTCAACCATGCAGCTGATGTGCTCTCACGACAGCTAGCACCCTGAGAAGTATAGAGACTCCACCCTGGCACAGTCCAGCTGATATGGGGGTACTTTTGGGAAGCTCAGGTCGACCTGTTTGCTACTCCTGAAAACTCCCATTGCCAGTTGTTTTATTCCCTGACCGAGGCCCCCCTCAGCAGGGATGTGCTGGCTCACAGCTGGCTCCAGGCCATTCGCAAATAGGTGTTTCCCCCAGTGAGCCTACTTGCGCAAACCCTGTGCAAAGTCAGGGAGGACGAGGAGCAGCTCTTGTTAGTTGTGCCTCTACGGCCCAACCGGACCTGGGTTTCCAAACTCACACTCTTTGCGATAGCCCCATCACTGGCGCTTGTCCTCTGATAAAGGAGGTCCTCTCTCAGGGACCTGGAACCCTTTGGCACCCATGCCCAGATCTCTGGAACCTCTACGTGTGGTCCATAGATGGAGCACGGAAGACATAGGGGACCTACCTGTGTCATTGGTTAACACCATAACTCAGGCTAGAGCACCCTCTACGAGGCATGCCTACACCCTGAAGAGGAGTCTATTCGCTGAGTAGTGAGCTTCTCGCCGAGAAGACCCCCGAATCTGTCAGATTAGCATTGTGTTATCCTTCCTTCAGGATAAGCTGGGGCATAGGGTGTCACCCTCCACACTGAAGGATTATGTTGCATTCATCTCCACTCACCATAAGGCAGTGGGAAGCAGCACGCTCTGGAAACATAATCTAATCATTCGGTTCCTCAGAGGTGCACGATGATTAAATCCATCCTGCCCCCCCTCCCAGCAAGAAGTGTTTTGCTTCTCCTTTTGGGTGTCAGAACGTGACGCCTCTCTCACAGATATCTGTAGAGATGCGGGCTGGGCAACACCTAACACATTCACAAGAATTTATAATCTTTGAGTGGAGCTAGTTTCCTCCCGATTACTGGGTAATCCTGGTCAATCAGGAGGAAACTAAGCTTGGTGTCAAAAACGCTTGCTGCGCCATGCTCCCTAAGATATGTGTGCTTATTTTGCTCTGCTTAAGCGAGTTCCTCTGAGGCCCCCAGCATCCAACTCAGCGGAGTCAGGTGCCTGGCCCAGTATGATGTCTGGTATGCCCGCTTGGGCTACCCACGTGCCAGTTATATGCAGTCTCTGTTGGCCCATATGTCCATATTGCCATTAAGTGTCCCCATTTTTGGTAGCAGGTGGCCTCCACAGCATCCTCCTCCTTTGGGGACTGGCACATTTTCTCAATGTACTGCCAAATTTTGAAAAATCCCTAGACTACTATTAACTTGGTAAAAGCACATTTACAATCCCCAATCTAAATTCTTTCTAAATTATTCCCATATAATTGTAATTAAAGGGCCAAGGAGAGGAAAAGATTGTGCCCTAAAGTGAACTGCTCGCTCTGCATGCGCCGGTTATATACGCTAATGATTAATCACCAACTTATAGGGGAATTGAAGAAACTAAATTGGCCATAGTGTATGAGTGTTTGAGAATGTGAGTGTGTATGGGTGTTTCCCAGTGCTGGGTTGCAGCTGGAAGGGCATCTGCTGCGTAAAACATATGCCCGAATAGTTGGCCTTCGATTCCGCTGTGACGACTTTTAAAATAGAGTCTAAGCCGAAGGAAAATTAATGAATATTTTTGTTTCCTAAAAATGCTGCCTCAGTGTGGAAGGAACGGAGAGAAAAAATATGCATTTAAAAGAAAACGCAAGTGTGGAAGTAGCCTTAGTCTGTTTTCTGCAGTTTTAGTGACCCTTCAATAATTTTTTTAAAAAAGGAGAGCGAATTGTTTTGTCTTCAGTTGTATATTTGTGTGTGAGTGTGTATATATGTACACATAATTAGTGAACATACATTTATATATACAATTAAATCCTGTTGTATTGCTTTCTCCAAAAAAGAAAAAAGAAAATTGTAATTAGATATTTTCCCCAAATCACCCAGACCTAGTTGAGAACCACTGGCTATAATATATTGTTTTATTGATGTGATGTAGTGTACAGTGTGTTTAAGTATCAGAAGCACCTGTGGAATAGATTGTCAGTTCACACAAAGTCAGATTTTTGGAGTCTCCAGGAATGAACACATTCAGGTAACGGCCTTGCAGTCCACCACATGAATATGAGACAGACTGACCTGCTGAAAGACCAGAAATCTCTGCACATCTAGAGAGAAAATATAAAACAGTAGGAAGTTAACATGAACTTCTGCAATATCACATCATGGGCTCTGTTTTAATAATCTGAGGCTGGATTTACAGTTTTTATTGATTTGTTTAATGTCTTGTACGTGACATAACATGGAGTCCAACCTATTGTGTTTTATTAATGTCTACACCTACATCAACTCTAAACCCAACCTATGTGTGGCTTAAATCCCTCCCACTTGGAGGTCTCTGGGCTGCAGTAATATCTACTTGAAAATTTTGGGCATTTCTTTACTTTAAATTGACTCAAATATCAGACACATTTATCCAAAGTGACTTGCAAATTATGTTAAAAAAGGACATCAGAGATCAGCAGTATATGATAAGTTATTGGTATGCCCACTTGGTCTACCCACATGCTGGGGATCAGTGCCAGCTATGTGTTATCCCGGTGGCGATCCCATATGCGTCAATCAGCCAAGGAACATTCCCCCTTTTCCTACCCGCTAACCAGCTTATCATATGTAGCGCTCCCCTGGTTAGGCCTAGCCCATATGTGCTTATGTGGCTACCAGATCTCCCCATTTGATAGCAGGGGGCCTTCACAGTGTCCTTCCACTTTGAGACTGGCCCTCTTTCCTAACGCACTGTAATATTCTAAAATCTATGCTTGCCAAATTTCCCACCAAACGAGTGATGGGTCCAGCTTCTGTGGCGCTATTCTTACACATTCCCAGTGAGTCAGTAGACTAAATGTTGAAGTCTCGGATCTGAAGGAGAATGTCCTGGTTATGTCCGTAACCCACGTTCCACGAAGGAGGGAATGGAGACGTTGTGTCTCCATCACCACAGTAACTGGGTCTTCAGCTGATAACTGAGTGTTCAGATTCTTCATGATTAAAGCATGGCTTGTTCTCCTTCAGGTGCTGGCTATATACTCACCTGATTAGACTAGCTGCATTGTGAGGGGCTGTGGAAATGTGGGTTATGGACATAACCAGGACATTCCCCAGGGAGTTTTCAATGAGAAAAAAATGCACCTCAAATGATCAGAGAGTTGCAGTATATAAATGCTGTGAGATTTTTTTTTTGCTTTTAAAGTAAAAAAATATGTATTAAATGTTTTACACAAAGCAATGCATTGTAAATTGCATGTAAATCTTTTTTGTTCATGCAAATGTAAATCTTGTATCTTGTCACTTGGAGTTGTTGTTGCCGTTGTTCTCCAGGGAGTCTCCAATGAGAATCTGGGCTCCATCAATTAGTTCTGGACAGCAGTCGACTCTGTTAATGAACACAACTCTTCCAATGCTGAATGAATTCATCAGTTCCAGCCTCCACCATGGGTTTGTCTCAGTTTTAGTGTGTATGCAGCTGGTGGAAATACCATCAATGACCCAATTAGGTGGTGCAGCAAATGTAGACGACTGTACAGCCTGTCCTCTGAGTGCAATATTCTCTGGAAATGGAAATGAGAAACACAAATCACCATGTTGCACTGTTCGACTTTGCCACAATATCACTGTCCCACTGTAGTTGAAGACAAAAATGAGTGTCTTGTTTGGAATTTATTAAACTCAATAGTAAATACTTAGGCCCAATCCCAATTCTACCCCTTAGCCCTTCCCCTTACCCCTACCCCTCGTTTTGCGCGTGCCCGCCAAGGGGTAGGGCTGTCCCAATTCTCTTTAGCTTGAAGGCGTAGGGCTAAGGGCAAGGGGTATACACCCTTCGAACGAAGATTTTCCAGGAGCACACTTCAAACGGAGGGGGTAAGAATATTTCCCAGAATACACCTGCCACAACTGAACCCGGAAGTAAGGAGATCCACAAATTAGTATTTTTTGTCATTATTACGAATTTTTACGACAAACAAACACATGTTTTAGTATATTCATAACCGCGTTCATGTTTTACGGTCATGCTTTTTTAAAAAACCGCAAAAAAAAAAAAACGCTAAATTTCGCGATCTATAATCCCTAATAATAACTCCTGTACAGCAGTCCTACAACATTCTGTCACTCAATAACACTCAAATACCCTGTCAGAGCAGTCTAGTGGCTGAAAATGAGCTTTTTACAGTGTCTGCTATAATGTTAATGTTGTTTTCGTGTGTTTACATAGATGAATATGGCCACTGTGTAAATACACAGTACAGTTACGATCTTATTGCCACATTAGATCGTTATGATAACATAATATATGCCTTCAGTGATTTCCTGAAGATAAACACCACAAAATAACACTACTGCAATAACTACAGCAGTCGCGACCGTCTGATCTCATATGAAGCAAGAGATCGTGATGACATATGATGATGTGTGCAGGTGTTGAAGTGCTGTCCCAATTCTTAGGGGTAAGTTTTGAAGCCCTTCCCCTTAACCCTCGGTTGTAAGGGCCAAGGGGAAGGGGAAGGGGTAGGGGTAGGGGTACAAAAATAGAATTGGGATTGGGCCTTAAATAAATGTTTTGTACTGCTAGTGTAAAATGTAAATAAATTACAGTACAACTACTGTAAAAATGTCATACTGTGAAATTCAAATGCGGTTATGGGCATAACAAGAAGTTGCAGTAAGGCTATTTTACTGTAAAAAAGGAAATTGCGGTAGAGTGTTGATACTGTAAAAGACATCTACAGGATAGGTACTGTAAAGGGGCAGTTGCGATGAATTGCACGTATACAGTTGAAGTCAGAATTATTAGACCCCTTTTGATTTTCATTCATTAATTCATCGGCTTAGTCCCTTTATTAATCAGGGGTCAGCACAGTGGAATGAACCATCAACTTATCCAGCATATGTTTTTATGCAGCGGATGCCCTTCCAGCTGCAACCCATCACTGGGAAACACCCACACACTTTTGTTCACACACATACACTACAGACAATTTAGCTTACCCAATTCACCTGTATCGCATGTTTGTCTGGGGAAGAACCGCCCCTGTGAAGCACAGCCAGGTGGCCATGGTGAAGGGCAGAATGCATGGCTCGCAGCGGTGTAGGCTCTGGCCGTGAGAGACACATATAACCCACCCGCTTGGGACGGGGGTCTCAGCTTATCCCTCCAGATGGCGGTGCCCACCACCTGAGGAATAGTTTCGTGTCCACTGGCCGCCTCACCATCAAGGGAGGTGAAGGCAGAAGCCCACGAGGACTGGGCAGAGAAAAACACCCTCTATGCCAGCGTGTGCTTGCTGTGCACCCCTGGGAAGAAGGGGATGAGAGCTGGAAGATTCATCTTACATCAGCTCGCAGGTCACACCCTTTAGTCGGTCCGGCGGTGAGACTGGGCAACAAGCCATCTCCAGCCACACTGCCGAAGCAGCCCAGGAACCGCAGCCATCATGTCTGATTTGAGAACCGTGACCACGCATTGCACCCCGTGGGATGGAAGTGAGCCCGGTCTGTCATCTGAGCATGACAACTCGCCCTCCGATGTCGCGATGGACCTCTGATCTTCGGTGTCATCAAGCGGAGGTCCTTCCAGGGGATGAACCGCACAACCACTCAATGCTTGGATGGGGTGCGCTGTAGAGGAATGGGGGGTCTGTGGGCCCGGAGGCGATGGATGAACCCCCACTGCGATCCTCAGATCTGCTCGCGTGCTAACCGCTTTCACAGGGAGCAACGGGGGTGGATTGAGAGCCATGGTCTCAGCTGTGCAACAGCCATACCTGCATAATAAGAGGATGAGCTGCCTGTGAGCCCCGTATCGACATGCGGCATCGACCCCCAGATCTGTGATGCGATACCCGTGCCCATCATCGGAGATAGGAACTACCACATCCAGAAAAGAATGTGTTGATTGACTGTGTTGCTTTCTTATGCTGCGTTCACACCAGACGCGGAACATGCGGACAAATCGTGCTATTCTCGAGTAATAGACGCGTGAACATTTGAGTTTACTCGCTTCATTCGCGCGTCAAACTCCGCTTCATTCGCTCGTCAAATTCACTTCAGAACAGATGCGGATTCGCGTCATGGGCAGGGCTTCTGTCTGCCTGGTGACTGTAGCTTCGTTGCTAAATGGCTAACATGGATTTTATTGATAAAATAACTGTGTTTATGTGCTTTATGAAGGCTGTAAAACAGCGTCGATACGTTTGGAGCAGTGTCTGAGTCCACTAGATACTTTCAGAGGTGCAGCAGCTCTGTGAGCTCATAAACTCCTCCAGAAACTTAACCTGGATGATGGAGGCTTCCAGCGGTGCTTCTGACTGAGCCAAGCCCAATTTGATGGGCTGTCGGCTGGAGGATTTTCCCCGGGACACCAACAACAGGTGCTACGTCACAATCATGCCCCCACAAGAGCAAGCTCCTGATTGGTTAACACGGCGAGAATGTCGACAGAAGTTCAGATTTTTGAACTCGAGCGTTTCGCGCAATTTGTGCGCTAAGCGCTTCAAACGCTCAATTCGCGTGGCGCTATTCGCGTCTTTCGCGCCGCAGGATGTCTATTCGCGCGTTTGCATTAACTTAACATGTAAATCACTCACGCTTGATGCTTCTTCCGCGTCTGGTGTGAACGCAGCGTTAGGGAATCTGTCTTTTTTTAATGGAAACTGCTTTTTTGTGCACACCTGCGAAACGGCCAGGGGACAGGAAACCCAAGATCAAACGCCGTTGTCGCGTCTTCTCCTACACTGTTTTCAATCTTGACGTCAGGCTGGCAGATAGCGTGTCTTCAGTCTCATGAGAGACTCTAAAGCTAAAATTCTAGTGAGCTCACTCCACAGCAGACTGATATAGCATTAATGACTCATCAGGATCAGCTGTGGAGCTGAGCTCCACCAACTCATTTGGCATTCATTGGCCTGTTTTCTTACTCTTCAGTATGATAGGTCATCTGGTGTACTCCCATATGTCTGGAAGACACACGTTGGAGTTCCATATGAAAGGGAACATTTCTTACAGTATCTATTTACAGTGAGGGAAATAAGTATTTAATCACACTGTGATTTTTCAAGATCTCCTACTTAGAAATCATGGAGGGGTCTAGAATTTTCAGTATAGGTGCAATTCCACTGTGAGAGACAGAATCTAAAAATAAAAATGCAGAAATCACATTGTATGACTTTAACAATTTATTTGTAAATTACTGTGTGAAATAAGTATTTGATCACTTGAGTCAAGCATTTTAAATATTTAGTACAGAAGCCTTTGTTAACAATTACAGAGGTCAAAGGGTTCCTGTAGTTCTTCAGCAGGTTTGCACACACTGAAGGAGGGATTTTGCCCACTGATCTTCTCTAGATCTGTCAGGTTTCAGGGCTGTCGCTGAGCAACATGGAGTTTCAGCTCTATCCAAAGATTTTCTATTGCATTTTAGATCTGGAGACTGGCTAGACCACTCCAAAACCTTGTTATGCTTCTTATGAAGCCACTCCTTGGTTTTCCTGGCTGTGTGCTTTGGGTCATTGTCATGTTGGAAGACCCAGCCACGACCCATCTTTAATGCTCTGACTGAGGGAAGGAGGTTTTTGCCCAATATCTCACAATACATGGCCACGTTCATTCTCTCCTTAATACAGTGCAGTCATTCTGTCCCCTGTGCAGAAAAACACCCCAGAGCATGATGCTTCAGCCCCATGCTTCACTGTAGGTATGCTATTATTGGGATGATACACGTCATTCTTCTTCCTCCAAATTCGGTGAATAGAGTTAAGACCAAAAAGTTTTACTTTGGTCTCATCTGACCACTGGACTTTCTCCCATGAATACTCTGGAGCATCCAGATGGTCCCTGGCAAACTTCAGATGGGTCTTGACATGGGCTAACTTAAGCAGGGGAACCTTCCGTGTGATGCATGGTTTTAAAACATGACATCTTACTGTATTACTGATAGTACCCTTGAAAACGGTGGTCCTAGCTCTCTTCACGGCATTGATCAGCTCCTCCCGCAGAATTCTGGACTGATTCCAGACCATTCTTGGCATCATTAATACCCCACGAGGAGAGATCTTCCGTGGGGCCCCAGTCTGAAGGACATTGACAGTCATCATTAGCCTCTTCCATTTTCTGACAGTTGCTCCAACAGTTGCTCTTTCTTAACAATTGCCCCGTAGCAGTTTCAGCTTTATGAAAGTCTACAATTTCATCTCTTGTGTCTCTTGACAGCTCTTTGGTTTTGGCCATGTTGCTACTTAGACTTTTGACTGATTGTGGGGTGCACAGGTGTCTTTATGACAGCTAGTGACCTCAAACAAGTGCTACTAAATTAGAATCATGAGCAGAGTGTAGCTGGACTATTTTAAAGCAAAATAACAGGTCTTTGAGGGTCAGAAATTTGGCTGAAAAGCAAGTAATCAAATACTTATTTGACACAGTCCTTTACAAATGAATTGTTAAAAAGTCATACAATGTGATTTCTGCATGTTTATTTTTAGATTCTGTCTCTCACAGTGGAATTGCACGTATACTGAAAATTCTAGACCCCTCCATGATTTCTAAGTAGGAGATCTTGAAAAATCACAGTGTGATTAAATACTTATTTCCCTCACTGTATGTTCATTAATCTTAGTTAATGGTAATAAAGTTGCTCATCGTCACTCACGGTGCATTAGCTATTGTTAATAAACAAGACTTTGGATTTTAATAATGCATTAGTAAATGTTGAACTATGATTATTAATGTTTTGTTCACGTATTGTTAACCTATTCATTATTCATTTGTGTTAGTAAATACAATAACTAATGAAACCTTATTGTACTGTAAAGTGTGACCTAGTGTGCTTTATGCAATTTGGTTGAAATATTTGTGTACTTTGAATATTTATTTACATTAACAAAGTCAAAAGACTATTTGGTATCTACGGTGGATTGGTGTAATTACAGAACATTAATTTGAAAAGACATTCAATTACAGAGTAAAGAAACCACGTATACCTTGTATGTAATCTGTGCTGGTGTAAATGGGAGTCGAGCCTGTCACAGAAATAAAAAAGCAAATAGTTAAATATCTAACGTATGCACATATGGGGCTCTATCATACACCTGGCACAAGAAGGTGCAATAAGCATACCTGTCAACCCTACCGTTTTCCCGGGATTCTCCCGTATTTTACAGTTCTTTCCCGCTGTCATTCCGTAAGGGTATTTTCCCGTATTTTTTATCTTTCTGAGAAGAGCCGATCCTCCCTATATGCAACCCATACCGCCGAACCACCAGGGGCCGCCCTTGCTCTTAAATGTGAAACGGTTCTGTGCTTTAATTTTATTTAGACATGGAAACACTATAAAATAAACATGAAAATGGCGGGATTCATTTCCTTTTCATTACAGGCGCCATTGCCCCTATGCAATCCTCAAAACAGTCAGTTCATTTAAAGATGCATGACTGTCAGCTGATGAGCTCCATAGTGACAATAGACGCTGTTTCCCAAGCGGTTTCTGTACGTACGCGATTTGAAGCTGGGTTTTGGGTGCGTGCTTAAACAGACATATACACATCATCATAATAATAATAATGATAATAATAATAATAGTAATATTAATAATAATGGCGGTTCGTTCCGCTGTGGCGACCCCAGATTAATAAAGGGACTAAGCCGACTAAGGGTTGAGTATCCCTTATTTTCACATCCCAATGTTGACAGGTATGAATAAGACGTGTTTGGCGCGATTTGTTGCAATTTACAGACCAGTGCAACAGTAATTTTTATGTTTTGCATCACATTGTTTAAATAGTAAATCCATTTGCTGCACTTTGTGGACTCATGGGTGTGCTGGTCTGAAAAGGAGTTAATTATGCGCTTATGCAGGTCCAAACACTTACACATTGCTTAATACACACAGGATCATCAGCAATACACAAATATCTTTACAGATGAAAACAATTAAAGGATTAAAATGATACAGGAATGATTATTTCCTTCTTCACCTCAGGGGGCTTTTTCAGTTTATTCATAACGATCTGCATCTGTATAATGTCATTATTATTAGCAGTATTATTTATTATCTGCAGATTTATATTTGTTTTAATAAAACAAGTTTAGATTTGTCCACCTGTGGTTTTGGAGACGTCTGCATCACCATATGGGGCGTAAGAACAGGACGTGTGTTTGGATATAACTCAGTGTTTTGACCACACTTCATTATTTTTGTTCATTTATTCCTTTGCTGGAGATTAGAACTGAATTTAGAAACAATTTAGACACAAATCTGTGTGCTTAACAAAGGAAATTAAACATGTGGGCTAATGGATGTGTTCAGTGGAGTGAGTTTCCACCGTTTCCTTACTCCACCAAAGTAAAGGAGTAAAGTGAAGAGTAAAAGTAAAGTAAAGAGAAAGTAAAGAGGCTGAATGGAGGAGGCTCGTTCTTTATCCTCGCGCTGCAGATGCTCTGTTTAACTGTTTTCTCGCTAGTGTAGCGTTCAGTTTTTACACTTACAAAGTCTGCCATGTAAATAGCAAATGCGTCATAGGGTGCTATCATACACCCGGCGCAATAAGGCGCAAGTCCTGTTTGCCCCGACGTGTTGCTATTTTCAGACCAACGAAACCTTAATTTTTCCGCTTTCCACCATGTTGTTTAAATAGCAAATCAATTTGCGCCGATTTGTGGACTCATGGGTGTTTCGGTCTAGAAAAGAGGTGTATTAAGGCGCATTGTTGGTGCGTTACTATTTTGAGGAACTAAAATAGACTGCGCCATTGACCAACTGAAAGCTGCTCTAAAGTCCAGCACAGAGGGCGTTAGTTGTGCGCCTCAATTACACATTGCTTAAAACCTGCAGGATGTACAACAATATGCAATATCTTTATAAATGAAAAAGAATTAAAGGAATAAAATATTACAAAAATTATTATTTTCTACATCAATATAAACACCACTGCCTGCATGCCTTCTTCATCTCGGGGGGCTTTTTCTGTTTATTCATGACAATTTGCTTTTGTATAATGTTATTATTAGTAATAGTATTAATTATTATCTGCAGATTTATATCTGTTTTATTAAAAACAAGCTTAGATTTGTCCACCTGTCAGCTTTTGGACCCTATGGGGCATAGCATGTGTGTTTGGATATAACTCAGTTGTTTGACCACACTTCATTATTATGGTTCATTTAATCCTTTGCTGGAGATTAGAACTGAATTTAGAAATAGTTTAGAAACAAATCTTTGTGCTTAACAAACGAAATTAAATATGTAGGCTAATGGATACCTGTGCGTACAACATGTTTCCTTATCCATGAAAGAGAGAAACAGAAAGTGAAAGTAAAGGTCGATTGGAGGAGGCTCATTCTTTATCCTCGCGCTGCAGATTCTCTGTTTAACTGTTTTCTCGCTAGTGAAACGTTCAGTTTTTCCATTTACAAAGTCCACCATGTAAATAGCAAATATGCCATGGCGCGAAGCAACTGACTCTTAAAGGGAATGAGAGATGAGACTCTGATTGGTTTATTCTCAAAACACACCTATAACTCATTAAGAGAATAAGCTCAACCCTGTTAGACCATGCAGTTCAGCGCAGAACGGATTTTTCTGTACTTAAAATAGCAAAAGTGGATTTGGAGACGCCCTCAATGCTTTTGTGCCCTGTGCTTCAGACTTTGCACCTAGATCATTAAAATAGAGCACATTGAGTGATGCAACTGACTCTTAAAGGGAATGTGAGACGAGACTCTGATTGGTTTAATGCACTTTATGCTGAAAACACGCCCAGAACTCATTAAGAGAATAAACACAACCCTGTTAGATGTTGCACCCATGTGCACACTGCGAACTTGAGTTTTTGTCTTGTTTCTAGTCCAAATATCTAGAAATCCTTAAATCAAAAAGCATTTTCTGCACAAGCAAAATGTAGAGTTTGGTTTTCTGAATTGATGAGTCAAAATGAAATGGGGTTTTCCTTAAAACAAGCTAAATAATCTGCCAATGGAATAGTGAAATAAAGGTTTTTCCTTTTGACAAGATTATTTCCCTTACCCCATTGGCAGATACGGAAAACAGTTTTTGTTGTTTTGTTTTTACAGAGCACACTTTTCAGCATAATGGGAACCACAAAGTTAATTTATTGAAAAACACATCAGTTAACGCTTCATTTCTGAATTTACTCTGTAAAGCATGCTGGGAACCATCGTTCACTGTCACTTGCCAATGCAAGTGTTTTTATGCAATATTAATGCAAAAAAATAAAGTGTTAATTGTAGGTATTAGCTGGATTGAACACAAAAAAACTAAGTTGAGACAAAATGCTCAGCTTAGTTTTATTTCAACTTTGGTGAATGAGAGAGAGAAAAAAATATTGTGTGAAGTTTAAAATGAAGACAAGCTCATGCAAAGAAATTATTTGCTTAAAACCTTATTTGTAAAAGAAATTATCATTTAAAAGCATCACGCACAGAGGATTAGGAGTGTAAAAAAGCAAAAATCACATACTAAGGCACTATTCACTGCCATTTCGTAATATAAGTAAAGTATTTACATCAAAAATATCAAAGAAGACCTATTATGCTATAACTATTCCAGCATGTGTTTTATGCAGCGGATGCCCTTTCAGCCACAACCCAGTACTGGGAAACACCCATAAACCAGTGGTGTAAAGAACTTGAGTAAATGGACTTCGTTACTTTACTTAAGTATTTTTTGGCTACTTTGTACTTGTACTGAGTATCAAAAATATAAGCAACTTTTACTCTCTACTTGACTACATTTTTGATTGAATATATGTACTTTTTACTCCACTACATTTGAACGGACGCTTACCGTTACTCATTACATTGTGATTGTGCGCGACAAGTCGGCATCTTTATCAACCACGGCTAATATGTTGGGCGGATGAGGCGATATCGCCATCTGCAGGGTGCTGAAGGTACTGTATGTTATTTATGGGCTAAATCACGTAAATGTGAATTAGCAGCTTGCCTAATACCAGGTGTTTAATTAGCGACATGGCTGCAGCCAGTGATGAAGCTGAAGCCGGCATATCAAGCAGTGCCAGCACTGATGATCATCCATGGCCTTCTCTGAAAGAAATGTTTTCATTTGCCGATATACAGAATGGCTCTTACAGGATGCAGTGTCTACTTTGTTTGCCACGAACCATGAAAATAAGTGCTTTTAAGAATTTATCTTCAAATTAAAAAAAAACACATTGAGGTAAGAGTCTATTTAATGTGAATTTAGTCAAATTATGTCTGATTTTACAATGGTATTGTAAGTATAATGTTACCAAAAATTAATACAGTTACTGATATGGCAAAACCCACTGCGACATGACTATATTTTAGCTTTTTTTATTTTTTGTGCAATGTGAATAAATGTATCACTAAAATTATACATTTTGCATCAAGTGCATTTAGCTGTGAGTTTGTGTTTTATTACATTCAGTATGAGTAAAATACTTAAGTTCTTTTAAAATCGGATACTTTAATACTTTTACTCAAGTCTCATTGGTATTGGTGACTTGTAACTTGTAATGGAGTAATTTCTACAGTAAGGTATCTGTACTTTTACTCAAGTATGGTGTTCAGGTACTCTTTACACCTCTGCCATAAACACTCATTCACACACACACTCATACACTATGGCCAATTTAGTCATTCAATTCCCCTATAGCGCATGTGTTTGGACTGTGGGGGAAACCGGAGCACCCAGAGGAAACCCACACCAACATGGTGAGAACATGCAAACTCCACACAGAAACGCCAACTGACCCAGCCGGGAACCAGCAACCTTCTTGCCGTGAGGCGACAGTGCT
The DNA here is from genome assembly GCA_903798195.1 of Danio kyathit. NCBI lineage: Eukaryota > Metazoa > Chordata > Actinopteri > Cypriniformes > Danionidae > Danio > Danio kyathit. Next base: position 164,752 of record CAIGQS010000035.1, read on the forward strand.
AACCACTAAGCCACCATGACACCCCTACACAACAATTCAAATCACTTTTTGTTAAAAACTCGACTGTTTAACTGCAGAGAGCCATAAAATGAGCCTGTTTACAAATAAGAGAATAGCTGAGGGTTAATTTAATAAAAATGACTGCTTCTGTAAATGAGCCACATTATGTCATAATATTGAGATATCAATCTGTATTAGAAGTGTTTATATTTTCATATTGATGGATTAAGATAACAGTATATCATATATTGATGAGACATCTGATTTACTGCAAAAGATTGTATCTTCTATTATCATATTATTATTTATATTGAATATATTATATTGACTGTTAACCATTAGCCATTTTTCAATACCAAACCTTCTTTTAGTTGTGCATTTAAGAGTACACTTGTTTATTTATTTAATTATTTATTTTTATCAGAAAACATTTGGTGACATTAGCATGAGAGATACTCACAGATAAATAAAAGCAGATATACCAAACTCCACTTCATCGCGTTTTGAAGCAGCACTGCAACCATAGATGAACGAAGATCACTTTAACTGATGATTAGTCTTTATATCTTGATGTAGTGAAGACACAACCCTTTGTTTACTCTTTTTCTTAGCTTAAAGTCTTCTTCTGTCTTCTTCTCTGTCCTGTCTCAGTTTTTCTCTTTAAATCTTTTAGCCCCACCCCCTTAAGTCAGCTCTGTTTTGATTGGATATTGGTGGGTTTTCATTAAAGCCTGTTTGTTTATATATATATATATATATATATATATATATATATATATATATATATATATATATATATATATATATATATAAACTATATCTGCATTGTTGTGATCATCAGATAAACATTATGTACAGTCAGGGCTTTACATTAACACCCGCCAAATGCGGGTAGATTTCAGTGGTGGCGGGTAAGACAGACACTCCCACTAGCCACTTTGGCTGGTTGAAAATAATTTTCCCGGATAATAATTCATTAAAGCAGGGTTTGACAATAAGGATGGTCCAATATGCATGCAAAGGCGATCTTAGAATTGAGAATCAACACGACTGACGTTCGCGTGAGCAATAAAAAAGCAGATGAATACGGAATGAAATGACGATCACTGCGCCAACAGCTGAGGTGATGCGCGCGACTGTTTAAAACGCGTGCACGCTCCCGTTTCCCTGCGTGAAGCAACTGTAACTAGAAACACAGCTGATGTGATCGGTTCTCTTTCAAATAGACTAGACAAAAAGTGATGAACTTGCACCCACAGTCTTGCTGCTTTCAAGAGCTCCAGATTTGTTTTTTTGTAAGCAGCACCGGTTGCTTTCACTTTCACCATTATTTGAACAGATTTTTTATGGGTCTAACGTTAAAAGTGTGCGTTATAATCCTTTCATTATCACACGGTAGTTTTTTTACCTGCTTTCTTTTGCGTAATGTGGTTTAATTATCATTTTTTTTTACAATAACATTGCTTTAATTTTTATTTATGTGTTGTAAACTGGTGATCTGGGACCTTTAGCCAGGACAGATTACTCTGCACATGTTTTGTTAAAAAGTATAGTAAACAGCTGTATTTTGCTTGTTTTGACACATTTAAAATTTGTGGCTAAGAAATAATGAATTGTTTATGTTTGGTGTGGTCAGAGATAAATTTGGTAAATCCTTCATTCTGAGCTCTGAAAATGATGTGAAATAAAAACTAATTGTAATACTATGAAACCATGACCCATTTGCTCATGAACATTTAGCAAGCTCATACACGACCTGCAAAAAGTGAAATGAATGAGGCATGTGGAGATAATGCAACATCTAAATCAAGTAATGTTAGCATGTCAAAGTCATATTTATGTGTATAAAATATATTTTCCCAACAATAAAATTGTGGCTAGTGAAAATGGAGAGTGGCTAGTAATGTTGGAAAACTACTAGCCACCGTGGCTGGTGATCAAAAAAGTTAATGTCAAGCCCCCTGTGTACAGTATATATCCATTATCAGGTAATATATAAATCAAGTTCACTTATTTGAGGGTGGTTTGAAGGGCTGTCATTAGTCGTCAAACCTCTTGAAGATAAATTAGCCATAACTCTCACCCTTAGGGGTATTTATGCAAATATGGATAAACGCAGATCTATTAGTCCATTTCAGATGCAAACGTGCTCATTTGAAAAGCAAAATGTGTCCTTAGTCTAATATAATAGCTTATATACTTAGAAGTGCATCAGCGGTCGTCTGATTTGAGGAGGGATATTTGACAGAAATTAAACGCTGACAATGTTCAATGAACATTTTTAAGCCAGCCAAAAATAAATAAATAAACTAAAACAAAACTAAACAAGACAAAACACATCTGAAATATATGGTTTTACCATTGTCATTGCGATCTGCTCATCCACAGTAATCACTTTGCAGAAAGTACAATGTCAAATCAGGATTATAGCAGACCAGCACAATTCAAAACACACGAGATTAAGGGAGTCAATGCCAAATTTAACAATAAAAAGGTGGAAGATTATATTTTATTATATATTTGCTTGCATTTTTAAGGTCTGTGACTGTGTAAACATTTCAGGTGAGATTAAAATGTTCAAGAAGAAGAAATCATACGGTTTGAAGCTTTAATTCAATTCAATTCATCTTTATTTGTAGAGCGCTTATACAATGTAGATTGTGTCAAAGCAGCTTCACATGGAAGATTATAGTAAATTGAAACAGTGTCAGTTCAATTTTCAGAGATTAAGTTCAGTTCAGTTTAGCTCAGTTCAGTGTGGGTTAATAATCACTACTGAGAGTCCAAACACTGAAGAGCAAATCCATCGATGCACAGCTCTACAGATCCCGAACCATGCAAGCCAGTGGCGACAGCGGCGAGGAAAAAACTTCACCAATTGGCGAAAGCAAAAATTTAAAAAACCTCGAGAGAAACCAGGCTCAGTTGGGAACAACCATTTCCCCTATGGCCAAACGTCTTGTGCAGAGCTGCAGTCTAGGCGCAGGAAGCTGGACCTCAGCGAAGACTCGTCTGTCCTTGGAGCATCACAGGAGTCAGTCAAGCTCTCACTCCACGATGACCACCACAGCAGCTGCTCAGGATACGGCCTGGTCCCGAAAACCTTGGGATCATCTCGTCACTGGTCTCGGATCGCGTCAGTGGCACTGCATAGTCTGAGGGCCTCGAGATGAGTACCCCCAGGTGGAAATACAGAATAAGGAGAATAATTAGCGTAGCTGCTGTTCATAGTGTATATAAACGAGAACCAAAATCATGTGTGGGGCACATCATGTGTCATACCGCTATGTACTGCACTGAGTGTACGCTTTGCTAAAAAGATAGGTCTTTAATCTAGTTTTGAACTGTGAGAGTGTGTCTGAGCCTCGGACATTATCAGGAAGGCTATTCCAGAGTTTAGGGGCCATAAATGAGAAAGCTCGACCTCCTTTACTCGACTTTGATAATCTAGGTACTATCAGAAGCCCTGAGTTTTGAGATCGTAAAGAGCGGGTTGGGTTGTAGCGAGACAGGAGGTTGGTTAGATAAACAGGAGCTCGATTATTTAAAGCTTTATAGGTAAGGAGTAATATTTTAAATTCAATACGAAACTTAACAGGCAGCCAGTGTAAGGAGGATAAAATTGGGGTGATATGATCATATTTTCTAGATCTGGTAAGAACTCTGGCAGCTGCATTTTGCACTAGCTGGAGTTTGTTAATAGAGGATGCTGGGCAGCCAGCAAACAGAGCATTACAGTAGTCCAGCCTAGAAGTCATGAAAGCATGGACTAGCTTTTCTGCATCTGATATAGATAGCATACTTCGCAACTTAGCAATATTTCTCAGATGAAAGAAAGCAGTTTTTGTGACATGGGATATATGATTTTTGAAAGTTAAATTGCTGTCTAATATGACACCCAGATCTTTTATAGTAGAGCTAACGCTAACTTTGTATCCCTCTAGTTGCAGGTCGAGTTGTGAGAACTGCTGTGTACAGGATTTAGGCCCGATAAGTAATAATTCTGTTTTGTCTGAGTTTAAGAGAAGAAAATTGTTGGTCATCCAGTCTTTAACATCTTTAATACACTCAGTTAGCTTTAAAGATTTAACAGAGTATTTGTTTATACTAAGGAGACACTATTTGATTTCTGTGTCTGACTCTGCTGAAAGTCACTGTTTGACATTTGTATATTTGCTCGATTGTACACTTGTAATGTGTTTGTTATATTTGTATGTAAATGAACACACCTTTAAAACCATCCCAATCAATTTAAAATGGTGGATTCCTTCCAAACAGAGCTATTCCAGTCATCTGGTGAAGATGTATTCACATCGCAATATATATTGCAGGAGACATTATCGCTGTACCATTTTTTTTCCAAAGGGTTAATTCAACCAAAAAATGAAAATTGTTGTTAATTACTCACTCTCATGTTGTTTCAACCCCTTAAAATGCGATTTAATGGGGAGGAAAACAACGGCTGCAAGGTATTTTTCCCTCATTGTCAGAAGGCATCTTGTGCCATTTAAATGAAGCCTCGTCATCGTTAAAGTCAACATTTTCTCTTTCTTTCAAACATATAACCAGCCCAAACAAATGTACATCACCAAAATGTAGTACACGCATGTCCTGTTTTGTCCCACTAACACATTGATTCACAAAGTGAAAATAAAGTGGCGTTTTGAAATGCCAGGAAAACACATGGTAAATACTACACAATATAAACTAAAGCTGCGGTCACACTAGAGTTTAAGCTCACGAAATTCTGCGAAAAGGGGCGGGATTAAACAAGATGATTAGACATTTAAAAAAGCGAGCGATTGCTCCATCTTTTAAATTTCTGTCCAGAGAGGTCATGTTTTGATCCTCAATTGGTCTCTCGCAGTCATGTGATGCGATTTCGTAGGTCACAGTTCACCAAGCTTGAACATTGCAACGGAGCGACCTTCGAAACTTGACGCATGATCTTGCGTTTCCGGTCTGACGCATTCACGTGCGTATGAATGGAAGTCTACGGGGAGGAAAGGGCAGTGTGACCGCAGCTTTACTCAATGAAACTGCTCCCGATTAGAATTCATTCATTCATTTTCTTGTCGGCTTTGTCCCTTGCGGGGTCGCCACAGCGGAATGAACCGCCAACTTATCCAGCACGATTTTTACGCAGCGGATGCCCTTCCAGCCGCAACCCATCTCTGGGAACTTCCACACACACATTCACACTCATACACTATGGACAATTTAGCTTACCCAATTCACCTGTACTGCATGTCTTTGGACTGTGGGGGAAACCGGAGCACCCGGAGGAAACCCACGCAAACCCAGGGAGAACATGCAAACTCCACACAGAACCGCCACTGACCCAGCCCAGCCGAGGTTCGAACCTGCGACCCAGCGACGTTCTTGCTGTGAGGTCAACAGCACTACCCACTGCCCCCCCCCCCCCCCCCCCCCGATTAGAATCAACATGCAAATCAGCCAGCAGAGTATCAGTAACGTACTTTTATTGGTAATTTTTGGAAATCGCATGGCTTACATATCTGCTAGTTTCATGCCAGTAATATGGTTTGCTCTGTATGACGCAGTGAGGTATTGTTTGTTTGTGTGTGTGTGTGTATTTGAAGAGCCGCGGAGCACAGTATAACAGCTGAGAGGTCGGGAACACTGACATATTTCAGCATCTGATCTGACGGCAGACACTGAATTAGGAGAGCGTTTTTCTCTCGTACTTTAACCGCATCTGACAGGAGCATAACAGGTTTAACACACGTCTTTTTTTCTGAATTTAAGTTTTACATCACAAAAACACTCCGCAAGCCACTGAAAACAGTTGAGAAACGCGAAGAAAAAGGTCTATAAAGCTTTGGTAAAATCTGTGATCTCTGATTATTGGCTTGACATGACATGACATGAATGAATGAATGAACGATCATTGAGCTGGGTAGATTACTTATCAATTATAATATTTTGTACCTCAAGGTTCAGTGTTTACCTCAAGGATCAACATTAATATATCATAAATCAACATATTATTTAGCTGCTTAATTTAAAGTTTTTTGCTTTCTGTGCAAAATAACTTTAATAAAAGTTAGCTTATGTTTCATAAACTTGATATTATTTTAGTGATGAGTGTTATAAATTTGGTACTGGAAACAGTGTAACATTAATTAGGCCATTACATGGGCTGCACGATGACATTTAGAGAGGTGACTGCACTGTAGCAATAATCAGATCATAGGAAATGAGAAATAAAAAAAAAGATTTATAAAAGGATTTTCAATGACACTTCTACATGCAGCCTCTACTACATTAGCAATTTAAAAATGAGCCGTTATAATATACCTTAAAATATAAGTGGAGTTTAATATTAAACTAATTTCGAGAGAAGCGCGCGCTCACGATTGACTCAGCTGGCTCACTTTAACTAATCATGATCCTCCAATCAAAGGAGCCCAAAATTCCTACATATTCAGACTCCTCGCATTTTACAACTATCTTCGTTTGGAAGACCGCTCGTATCCAAGAAGCTAAAACTTCGATACTCAGCAAATCCAAGTATCAGGACTTAATCCGCTAATCCTTCCCACAGCAACGATCTAAACTCTCAGCTACTGCTCCTACATCTTCAGCTACCACCACCAAATTTCATCTAGATTTCTGCAAGATAATGGATAACAACAATGACAACAACAACACCTTCACCACCCAAGCAGAGAACCCCATCAACAGCCCTTCTCTCCTCGTCTCTCCAACAGCAGCCCCACAACGCCCAGCTCCGCTGAGCTCTCAACCGGAGCCCGCGGCCACGGAAAGAGGCCGTCATATTACCCGCTCCTACACCAGCAGAATCTCACGCCACAGATCACCTTCTCCTTCGACCTCAAGAAACAACAATAATTCACCTACCTCTTCTTACGCCTCTGCCATATCCTCCATCCATCCGCCGAGAAGATTTACAGTTATCGAACTCAGGAAACTTCTCTCCGACCTCGGCATCCACGCTCCCAAATCCTTAAACAAACCGGAACTCATCAAACTGTACAGTAAAGCAACATCGGACTCTCACCATTCCACAAGCCCCCCAACCAGACCAGCAACTCAAACCAGCTCCCGTTTTACACCTCATCCTCAACCACAACAAGGGAAAAGAAAATCAAAACAGAAGCACACTTCAGGCCACGCCCCCTCAAGATCACACCTCCTGGAAGCACAGCCGCATCATTTGACTTCACCCTATCCCATGCAACGAAATTCCGCCCAGGACAATCCTCCTACTAACTCATTCGCTGTACCTCTCTCCACCCCCTTTTCCTGGCCTCCCGCCCCCCCCTAGCTCTACTAACAGCCCTCATTTCCCTTCTACTTCTAATGCTCAACCTTCAACTCTAGCTCCTCCAAACGTCCTAAACTTTCCTTTCTCCTTTCAAAACCCGGCCGCAGGCCCCATGCATGCTAACCTGCCTTTTCCTCCCCAAATTCCTCTTATTAACCACCCTTTTTCTCTCCCCACAGCTCACTCCAGCAACATTCCAGCTCAGCATACTGCACTCCCGGCTCAAGTTTCTGCAGCACGCCCTCCATTCACTCTAAACACCGCCACGCCCCTTCCTCCGCCACATAATGCTCCAGCCATGGAACCTACACCCATCTCTAACGCCGCACGCAACCAAATTCTCTCAGGTGCAGATATTGATCTCATCACTCTCCTTTCACCAATAGCACCCCCTGCGGCAGATCGCCAGGTGAATTGCAGTGATTTCTCAGTTTCTCTCAAATCATCAGGTAACATTCAGTCTCGTATTTGAACCCTTTCTGAATTTTTTATTGCTTTTTCCCGGCACACTAACGTAATCTGTTCTGTTTTCCCCCATAGGAGACGCGAGTTAAATGATTACATGGCCATCATCGCCGAACTCGCGCTTTCCTATGGGGGCACTCATTTTTTCACTTATCATAAATTATTTTCAGCTAAGTGTGCCATAAGAGTGATCCAATGGAACCAGTCTATCTACTGGGGAGCCCTGGACACTGAGCTCCATAACCGGGTTTTCTTAGGGTGCCGCAATTTGACCTGTGCTGTCTGCCGCTCTTGTCTGCACCCCACCACCTCCTGTCCTCTGATCACACCTCCTCTTGCCTCTACCCCACTTCCTACTAAATCTACCAGCTACGCCCCCCCCCCCCCCCCCCCCCCCCCCCCCCCCCCCCGCTACAACATCCCTTCTCTCCTTTCCTCTTCTCTAAAACCTTCTCCCCCAAATCAGGATATCTGCCTAAACTTTAACGTTTCCAGATGTCATAGGAAACCCTGCAGATATCTCCACCTCTGCTCTTACTTTGGCGGAGCCCACGCTAGGGTACTCTGCCCAGTCCTAAGAGCTAATAAAAATTCAAAAAACTACCTGTCGACTCCTGTAAATATTTCTTACCTCGCTAGAGAACTGCGTTCTCATCCTGACTCTAAATTTTCTGACTTTCTCATTTCAGGTCTAACTCAAGGATTCCATCCAGGTGTCGCAGCGCTCCCTTCCTTTAATCTTTTCTGTCCCAATCTTCAATCAGCCACAGCAGAACCTGAAATTGTCGATCATCTTATTAAAAAAGAGATCGACAACCACTTTATGATTGGACCATTCTCGGCCCCACCCTTCAACATTTCACACATTAGTCCAATAGGCATCGTAACTCGCAAGTTCTCAGATAAAAAACGCCTAATTATTGATCTTTCAGCCCCTCACGATTCTTGTTTTTCTAGCATTAACAGCACCATTCCTTTAGAGGAATATTCACTCAACTACCACGATATAGACCAAGCTATCTCGCTTATCAAAATAGCAGGTCGCAATTCCTGGCTCGCCAAAATTGATATCTCCTCCGCCTTCAAAATCATGCCGATCCACCCAGACTTTTGGCATCTTTTCAGGCATCTATTGGCGTTCACAATTCTACTTCGCAGTCCGACTAACTTTCGGTTGCAAAAGTAGCCCAAAAATTTTCGACATGTCAGAAGCTTTATGCTGGATACTATCTAATAATTATGGTATCCCCCATCTTATCCACCTCCTAGATGATTTTCTAATCATTTCCCCCCCTCATCTCCTCCAGCTAAACACCTAGAGATCACCCAAAAGGTTTTCACTGATCTAGGTATTCCTCTTGCAGAGGAAAAAACAGCTGGACCCAGCACATCCATTGAATTCCTAGGCATCAATTTAGATTCGCACAAATTCCAAGCATCCCTTCCCGAAGAGAAAATCGATCGAATCATTTCTCTTTCCCTCCTATTCCTAGAAAAACAAACATGCTCAAAAGCGTGAATTGTTATCCATCCCTGGCCACCTTAATTTCGCCATGCGAATTATTCCACAAGGTCGCCCTTTTATAACTCACCTCCTCCAACTGTCTACGACAGTCATCGGTTTAGAAGACTCTATTACTCTCTCTAAACCCAGCCGCAATGAACTCCGCTTATGGATAGCTTTCCTTAAACAATGGAACGGCTGTTCCTTCTTCTACAGCGACCTGTTAGCATCCCCACTAGATATTGGCCTCTATACTGATGCTGCCCCATCAGTTGGGTTCGGGGGTTATTACAAAGGCCACTGGTTTGCTGCCACTTGGCCCCCCCAATTAATGTCCACCCCAGAAAATCATCGTTCATCAGCTCTTTTCGAACTATACCCAATAGTAGCAGCCGCTTTATTATGGGGAGATGAATGGTCCACCTCTAGCATTTTTGTTTACTGCGACAACGAAACCACTGTTCAATGCATAAATAAAAGATGTTCTCATTCACCACCTCTAATGCAGCTCCCAAGACGCCTCATTTGGACATCAGCCAAAAAACAATTTATCATGTCTGCTAAACATGTGCCAGGTTGCAAAAACCAAATTGCTGACTCTGTCTCGTTTCTCTTTCCAGAAATTCTGGTCATTGGCTCCAGAAGCGGACCCCAACCCAACACCTGTCCCTCCCTTTTCAGAGATGATATTGCCTTAAGCCACCCGCTCTATAGTCTCCGCCAAACCTCCATATCCCTCATTCTCCAAGCTGTAGCACCTAGAACTCTTCAAACATATATCACAGCTTGGAATACATTTAAACACTTTCACAAAATCCATCATTTAGCTTTCCCTAATTTTTCCCTACTCTCCATTACTTCCTTCATCTCTCACCTACACACGGCCAAACATATCCAGGCAAGCTCTATTAAAAGTTACCTCAGCGGGATCCAATTTTTTCACAAATTAATCCACGGATCCCCCTCTGACACTATTTCTAATTCACAAACTTCTCTCCTCATCAAAAGCATTCAAAAAATCCATCCCGCCATTCCAGATTCTAGACAACCCATCACTCTTAACATTCTCTCCGCATGCATTCGCACTTTACGCAAAGGTTACATCTCATCTAACACCGCACGCACTTTAGACGCCATGTTTACCTTAGCCTTTTTCGGCTTCCTAAGATGTTCTGAACTTACCACGACTTCCAAATTTAACCCCTCACTCCACCCCACCATTGCAGATCTAACTTTGCAGGATGAGGTAACCTTTTCTTTTCTCATCAAACAAAGTAAGACAGACCAATTCCACAAGGGACATCTCATTTACATTTTCAACATCCCATCCCCCACCCAACCCTTCCAAACCCTCCTAGCATACCTTAATACAAGGAGACTACAAGAAACAAACCCGCTAGCTCCTCTTTTTACTGATGACGCTAACCGTCCAGTATCGCGTTTCTGGTTCCAGAAACACCTTAAAGAAGTCCTCCGCCTCTCAGGATTTCCTCCTGAACCTTACTCCAGCCATTCTTTCAGAATTGGCGCTGCCACCACAGCAGCTACCAACGGGCTTTCCCAGCATCAGATCCAGGCCCTCGGTCGTTGGTCTTCTGAAGCTTTTAAAACCTACGTTCGCCTCAGTCAATTTCACCTCAGAGAAGCCCAGTCGGTTTTATCAAAATGCCCATTCCAACATTAATCATTCCTTGTCACTCTTCTAGGATAAGACATCCAGTCGTTCAATCCGGGCAGGTTCCCCAGACGGCTCTGACTCCCGCAGGGGTCAATCTAAGCCTCGGCTCTCGCAAGAGACTCAAGCTGTTATCCTCACCTTCTCGTTTCATCCACCAGCGTTGAGAGCTTCCGCTGCATCTGTTTATTTTTCTGCTATTTACCTATATCTATATAAATGTTGTTGTTTTGTTGCTGTCATGCATAGTTCACTTAATACTTAACGTTTACCATATCCCGTATTGGGCATAACCATTTTCCTAAAGTAGCTTTCCTCCTTTTCTCTTGCCAGCATTGCTTGCTCCTACTGCCGAAGGATCTTTTTCATTGCTTTGCTTTTATATGGTGTATAATAATAGTATCACATTTGTTTTACAACTACTTTCCCAGTTCAAACATTTTTCAATAGTTCACGTAGTATTCTATGACTTCGTAAATTTGTATAGTATCGGCATATCTGTGTTACTTCCAGCTACTTTTCTTTCTTTCTTTTCCTATATCAGGGCCGTGCGATTCTGCTGCTCCAGTTTTTCCATCCAGTTATTTACTAAAGGTCTACATTCCGCTGATTATATGTATCTCATGTTATCACATTGTATAGTTCAACATAATAACCACATTATTTTCAGCAGCAGAATCTCATCTAACCTTCTTCCTCTATTCTAAACACCACTTTAAGCTCCGTCTCCCGCAGGAGACAACACGAGCTTCAGCTCTCGCAAGAGCCCACCCACTACCTTCCCATAGCAGCGCCAAGTGCTCCCGCTACATCAGTTATTTACTCTGTATAGTCTGCTCCAGTATCTATTTGCTATTTCTTTCATTTATCCAGCAGCCGGATATAGCATTTTGCTTAGCTTTTTGGGGGGTTTTTAGTATAAATACGCGGCTGCTGTCCCGTGCGCTTATCATTTGCTTTTTGGGGAGTTCTGAGATCGTCCTGAACTCAATCTCCCCTCGCCCCACAAAGGGAGGGAGCCCTGGACTCGAGGATCCCTTGAGCTCAGGGCTCTCTCCCGGGACAGCACGCCAACCAAGCTTCTTTAATCGTGAGCTGAGCGTGAACTCTTGAAGTGGAGTTTAATACTAAACTAATTTCGAGAGAAGCGCGCGCTCACGATTGACTCAGCTGGCTCACATTAACTAATCATGATCCTCCAATCAAAGGAGCCCAAAATCCCTACATATTCAGACTCCTCGCATTTTACAACTATCTTCGTTTGGAAGAAACCCTCCTCCTCCCCTTCTTCCACCTTTTATCCAAACAGGAGGCAAAGCAGCCATTCCAACGGCTCTGGCCCCTCGCCGGGCCATCGGGCGTGTCTGCATAGTGTTTACACTATCTCCCCGGTTTCCTCCCTATGTCTAAATTGCTCCACATCATAAAACAAAATAAGCATAAATCCCCTTTTCTTTTTAGTCGGCTCGCTCTCGGGAAGTTCACCTCAGCCTCAGCTGCGGGGGAGTTCTGAGATCGTCCTGAACTCAATCTCCCCTCGCCCCACAAAGGGAGGGAGCCCTGGACTCGAGGATCCCTTGAGCTCAGGGCTCTCTCCCGGGACAGCACGCCAACCAAGCTTCTTTAATCGTGAGCTGAGCGTGAACTCTTGAATTCAGCAATTGTAACTGTGGTTTCCCCTCAGATTGGGAACTCCAATGTCAACTCACCATATCAGGATGACACATTTGAGGGAAATCGCCAGATGACCAATCACTCTGAAGAGTAAGAAAAGGGTTCAATGAATGTCTATGAGTTGACAGAGCTTCTTACAGATGCAGCTATGTGAGATCCCTGTCAGTGATTCCATATGCGTCACTCAGCCTCGGTGAGTTCCCCCTTCTTAGGCGGACCCGTGTCTTCCCAACCCGTTAAACAGCTTATCATATGTAGTGCTCCCTCTGAATAGGGCTAGCCCATATGCTTATATTGACACTAGGACTGCATCCAAGATCGCCTACTACTCAGTAGGTACTGCATTTGAATTTGAATTGACTACTCGACCGTTAGAGAAGTATGTTCTAAACAGTATGAATGTGAGAAGTATGAATGGAACTCGTACTACATCCGCCATTTTGTCATGGTCACGTGACCTACCTGCATCAGTTGCGTCGCTTCACTCCCATTCATGAATTATCTTGCGGTGCATCATGGGATAGCGTAGCGTCTATCAGATGCGCACTTCAGAATCTCAACGGAAGTAGTAGGCCATCCGGGTACTTCTTTCATGCTGTTTTTCAGATTCTATGAATTCGGACGTACTACTCGGCTCACATATTGATTTTCACACTTAGCTGATGATTGATTATAAAGCGAGTTTGGCATGTTGTCCCGGGAGAGAGCCCTGAGCTCATAGGATCCTTGAGCCTGGGGCTCCCTCCCATTTGCAGGGCGAGAGGGGAGTTTGAGATCAGGTAGGTCTCGAGAACTCCCCTCCCCCTTTGTTTAGAGCTGATGACAGATTATAATTTGCTATGTAGAGATATACTGCTGGTTAAGAGCTCGACTATAGTGTTAATTTAGATTGATCAATTCACTTATGACACATGTTTTTTGGATTGTGGGAGGACACCGGAGAACGCGGGGGAAACCCACGCGAGCACGGGAAGAACATGTATATTCCACACAGAAACGACAGTTGGCCTGTTAAGGGTTTGAACCAGTGACGTTCTTGCTGTGAGGCAACAGTGCTAACCACTGGACCACTGTGCTGCCCTACAGAGGGAAAGGTGGAGGAGTAGGGGTGAAAGGGGGGATTCTTCAAGGCGAAGATAACTGTAGTAAGAAACTCTGGTTATTTATAGTGTATTAGGAAACATCTGATTGGAGAATCATGCATTATTTAATGCAGGACCAGGCGTGTTCAATCACAATCACGTGCTTCTCTCAAAATTAGTTTCTAAATAAACTTCACTTAGCCTACTATAAGTATAGTATGGAAGTTTGCGATTTTGGACGCAGCACTAGTCTCCCCTTGGGTAGTAGGTGGCCTCCGCAGCATCCTTCGCCTTCAGGACTGGCACTCTTACCCAATGTGCTGTTGTATTTCTAAATTCCCTAGTCTGTATTCAGCTAGGTAAAAGACTTTTACAACCCTCTAAAATATCGAAATTGTTCCCATATTCTGGTAATTAAGGACTTGGGGACGTTGGAAGTTTGCGCCTTTGGTGACATTGTGCGTTCATGCTATGCTTGGCAAACTTCTCACCAAAAGCGTAACGAGTCCAGCTGCCGTGGCGTTTTCCATACACATTCTCAATGCATCTGGGACAAAGCGTTGGAGTTCCCGATCTGAAGGGGAACGTCCTGGTTACATTTATATCTCATGTTCCCTGAAGGAGGGAATGGAGACATTGTGTTTCCATCGCCAAAGCGGAATCTTTTGGGGCTTAAGTCTTGCTTGCTCTCCTTCAGGTGCCGTTATTTGCTCCTCTATATACACCTGTGAGAAGCTGCAGTTTGCCAGTTCATAGGCATTCATTGGCCTGTTTTCTTACTCTACAGAGTGTTTTCCATACACATTCTCAATGCATCTGGGACAAAACGTTGGAGTTCCCGACCTGAAGGGGAACGTCCTGGTTACATTTATATCTCATGTTCCCTGAAGGAGAGAATGGAGACATTGTGTTTCCATCGCCAAAGCGGAATCTTCTGGGGCTTAAGTCTTGCTTGCTCTCCTTCAGGTGCCGCTATATACTCCTCTATATACACCTGTGAGGAGCTGCAGTTTGCCAGTTCATAGGCATTCATTGGCCTGTTTTCTTACTCTACAGAGTGATTGGACATCTGACGATTCTCAATGTGTTTGGGAAACAAGGTTTCTATTTATTCCTTCTGAGATTGTGGGTTATAGTCGTAACCAGGATGTTTTTTTTTTTAAGTATATAAGCAATTATATTAGACTAAGGACACATTTTGCTTTTCAAATGAGCATATTTGCATCTGAAATGGACTAATAGATCTGCGTTTATCCATATTTGCGTGAATACCCCTTAGGGTGAGACTTTTTGTTATGGCTAATTTTACCTTAAATTTTATCCTAAATCATTTCAATTTATCTTGAACTCTTAAAGAGGTTTGACAGGACCAATTACAGCCCATAATTCAAACCACTCTCAAATAAATGAACTTGATTTATATATTACCTGATAACGGATATATAATGTACATCTGATGATCACAACAATGCAGAAAATCAAAACATGTAAACAGACTTTAATGAAAACACACGAACAGCCAATCAAAACAGAGCTAATATAAGGGGCGGGGCTAACGGATTAAAAGACAAAAACTGAGACAGGACAGAGAACAAGACAGAAGAAGACATTAATTTAAGCTAGGAAGAAGAGTAAACAAAGGTTTGTGTCTTCGCTACATCAAGATATAAAGACCAATCATCAGTTAAAGTGATCTTCGTTCATCTATGGTTGTAGTCCTGCTGCAAAACGAGATGAAGTGGATGTTTGGATATCTGCCTTTATTTCTCGGTGAGTATCTCTCATGCTAATGTCATCTAATATTTTCTAATAAAATTAATAAATAAATAAATAAACAAGTCCTCTCTAAGAGGAGATTTGGTATTGAGGGATGACCATTTTCAGAAATGGTTGGTAACACTTTATTTTGATGGTCCATTTGAGTATTAGTAGACTGTCTGCTTAATATCTGCTGATGCTGCTCCTTCAACAGACATTTACCTGACTAGAAGAAACTTTGCAGGTACATGTCAACTTACACTAACCCTAACCCCAACCTAACAGTCTACTTATAATCTAATGAGAATTAGTTGGCATGTAGAAGCAATGTAACTTAAATTCAACAAACGGACCATTAAAATAACGTGTGACCTAATGGTTAATGAGTAACAAAGTCTATATATTTGTTCAATGTAAATAATTTAATCCAATATGCAATTAGGTTTCTGTCTTCTACGATAATAGTGCATCTTTTGGAGTTAATTGGACGTCTCATCATTATACGATATGATATTGTTACTTTAATCCAGCGATATGATATTTGTCGATACTTTAATGATTTCTGCAATACGATATTGATGAAATTCAATTCAGTGGAATATCGATTGATATTTCAATATTATATAATAATGTGGCTCATTTACAGAAGCAGCCATTTTTATTAAAGGAACACTCAGCTATTCTCTTATTTGTAAACAGGCTCATTTTATGGCTCCCCTCGAGGTAAACAGTCGATCGAGAATGGATTTTTGGAAGTATGAATTGTTGAATCAGCTTAGCATAGCATAGATCACTATATTGGATTAGACCATTAGCATCTCTCTCAAAAAAGTCCAACCAAGAGTTTTAGTTTCAAAGATTTATAAAGCATTATTATTGTGGTATTTTGAGCTGAAACGTCACATATACACTCTAGGGACGTCATAGACTTATTTTACTTCTTGTAATAATGGGCATAATAGGTCCCCTTTAACATTTTCCAACTAAATACTTTACTTATATTACAAAATGGCATTCAATAGGGCATTAGCATGTGATTTTTGGATGCACCTGATGTTTTTTTACAGCCCTAATCCTCTGTGCGTGATGCTTTTGTTTAATGATAATCTCTTTTACAAATAAGGTTTTAAGCAAATTATTCCTTCGCATAAGTTGATCTTCGTTTTTCACACACACAAACACACACGCACACACACACATGCACACACACACACACAGAATTTTTTTGTCTCTCACTCAGCAAAATTTAACTAAATCTAAGCTAAGATAAAACTAACTTTTTTTTTCTGTGGAATTATTCCAGATATTGAACTATTTGCTTTTTATTCCTGCGACAGGCACCACACCCATTGACACCAGCACAGATTACATACAAGGTATGCATGGTTTCTTTCCTCTAATGCATCATTAAAATTCAAAGTCATGTTTGTTAACATTAGCTAATGCACTGTAAGTGACCATGAGTAATTTTATCGCCATTAACTATGGTTAACAAGCATGAATAAATACTGTAATCAATGTATGGTTCATTGTTTGTTTATGTTAGTAAATGCATTAAGCATTAATTAACACCACTTTATTGTTAAGTGTTGCGGCACACTATATTGTAAAAAAATATCTGTGAATTAGCAGTTTTTGTATTTTTTGATTCACGTTTATATTTATTTATGCATTTGAATCGCATTAAAACATTGGAAAAAGTGACTTTTCTGAACATGTGTAATAGTTTTAGCAGTGCTATATTATCTGGGTTGGTGTTATATATCAGGCTTTATATGTTCTTTACCACATTTTAATTTTACAGTATGACTATTTTAGTAGTTTTACTGTCATATACAAGTACAAAAGCTTGATTTTAAGTGTTTACTATTGAGTTTAATAAATTCCAAACAAGTGCCTATTTTCTCATTGTGGTCTTCAACCACAGTAGCAGTACTTGATTACTTTGATTACAGTACCTGTAAGTCACTGTGAACATTTAAATGACCCACAATGCAGTGCTTATTACAGTAGTGAACTGTAAAGTATCTACAGTATGTGGTATTTTACAGGGTGGTTTTGCAGTAAGTAACTGTAAAATTGCGGCAAAGTCTAACAGTGCAACATGGTGATTTGTGTTTCTCATTTCCCTTTCCAGAGGATCTTGCACTCAGAGGACAGGCTGTACAGTCGTCTACATTAGTTGCACCACCTAGATTTGGCTGTGATGGTGGCACTTTTTCCGCCAGCTGCACACACACTAAAACTGAGACGAACCCGTGGTGGAGGATGGACCTCAGCAATTCATTCGGCATTGGAAGAGTCGTGTTCATTAACAGAATCGACTGCTGTCCTGAACTAATCAACGGAGCCCAGATTCTCATCGGAAACTCCCTGGAGAACAACGGCAACAACAACTCCAAGTGACAAGATACAAGATTTACATGCAATTTACATTGCTATATACAGTTAAAGTCAAAATTATTCGCCCCCCTTTGACTTTTTTTCTTCTTTAAATATTTCCCAAATGATGTTTAACAGAGCAAAGACATTTTCACAGTATGTCTGATAATGTTTTTTTCTTCAGGAGAAAGTCTCATTTGTTTTATTTCAGCTAGAACAAAAGCAGTTTTAAATTTTTTAAGAACCATTTTAAGGTCAATAAAAAAGTATATATTTTTTTTTCCGATAGTCTACAGAACAAACCATCATTATACAATAACTTGCCTAATTCCCCTAACCTGCCTAGTTACCCCAATTAACCTAGTTAAGCCTTTAAATGTCACTTTAAGGTGTATAGAAGTGTCTTGAAGAATATCTAGTCTAATATTATTTACTGTCATCATGACAAAGAGAAAATAAATCAGTTATTAGAGATGAGTTATTAAAACTATTATGATAAGAAATGTGTTGAAGAAATCTTCTCTCCGTTAAACAGAAATTGGGGAAAAAAATAAACAGGGGGGCCTATAATTCAGGGGGGGGGGGGTAATAATTCTGAGTTCAACTATATATATATATATATATATATATATATATATATATATATATATATATATATATATATATATATATATATAGCTATTAATTATTTAACTGCTATTAAAATATATGACTAATTATTCCTCTCTTCAATTTATTAAGTTAAATTAAATAGTCAGGCCCGTAGGCAAGTGGTGTTTGAGTGGTTTGAAAGACTAAAAGTGGGATTAATATCATTATTATGTTAAACTTTTTTTCATTATTCAAATGGCCAAAATGGACAAGAATTAACTCTTGAGAGACAAGAATTAACTCTTTTGGCATGTTAATGTTGGTGGAGTTATTGGTGGAGACATTTCAACAGTTAATGGATATTGGTGGGGACTCCGTGCACCCTAAATCTGCGCCCCTGAATACATTTAATGTATTAATTAGCTTTGAAAAGCAAAACAACTTATACTTGTCATAGCATGTACTGCTACTGTACTTATTTGAAGTGCATATTGTTCTCATCGAAAGTCCCTTGAAAACAACGACAACAACAACTCCAAGTGACAAGAAAACTTACATTCTCCTTTAGATCAGGAATTCCAATGCCATGTCAGGGGGCTTATCCGTCACCTCCAGGCTTGCAGACCCCCATCTTCTCCAAAGCACACCCTATCCAGACTTCGAGCATTTGTGGCGGTTCATCCTCCAGGATGCACAGTGAACTCACGAAGGCATGGAGTGTGCCTTTCCCCACTTAGTCTGCGTGCACTTGGCCAAGCCAAGGATGAAGCTGAGGTGCCTCTACTTGTAAAGGTCAGCCGAAGCTCCTGTCCAAAGCGTGCTGTTATCTGAGTCTCTCACAGCCAGAGCTTATACTGCTGCATGCAAGACTGCTTCCGCTCTGCATGCCATGGCCATGTACCACCGCTACCAGGCGCTCAAGAGTGCACGAGTGTGCATAAACACAAGGGTAGTTCCTCCTTGGGCACAATGCATGAGCTTTGCACAGCGAACACCTATGCTCTTATGACCACCAAGTCAGCCGCTCATGCGCTGGGGAAGACGATGGACACTTGTGGTCCAGAGATGCCACCTCTGCCCAAACCTGGTAGATATGCGACGTAGACAAAGCTCACTTTCTTGATGCACCCATATCCCAGTCTGACCTGTTTGGCGACAATGTCGAGGACTGTACCCAGGAGTTCTCAGCAGTGAAGGAGCAGATAAATGCAATGGGACAAGTAATCTACTAGCGGGCTCAGAAAACTGATCCTCCCACGGATTCCTGCACTTTAACA
This sequence comes from Danio kyathit, assembly GCA_903798195.1. Classification (NCBI taxonomy): domain Eukaryota; kingdom Metazoa; phylum Chordata; class Actinopteri; order Cypriniformes; family Danionidae; genus Danio; species Danio kyathit. Next base: position 184,472 of record CAIGQS010000035.1, read on the forward strand.
GCTCCTCGCCGAGGGCGTCCACATGCAGCTTAAAGACATGCTCTGCCGCCACAGCCCCTTCCTCTGGCTAAGCAGCAGCTTCGAGGCCCCTGCAGGTGGCCAGGGCCCTTGCCTCAGGGTACCGTTAAGTTCGGTAAAACGGGCCGTGAATCGTTGCTGAGACAGCCTGGTTAGCGCTGCCCAGCCCACTGTAGTTGCTCATCTCGATGGTCAGACTCGGCTCTGTGATTCAGTTCATCAAACGGCTCCCCATGTTCACAGGCATGCATTTCATAGTGGTCAAGCCATTGTCTGCCCACGTCTTGCATGAGGAGACTGCGGTCCTCTTCACAAAGGATGCAATCAAGCCAGTGCCTCCAGCTGAGAAGAAGAGCTGGTTTTACAGCCCATACCTCATTGTGCCCAAAACAGAGCGGTGGGTTATGGCCAATCCTAGATCTGCTCAATCTTAACCATTATCTGCACAAGCTGCATAGTATGCTTATGCAGAAACCCATTATCCAATGCATCTGTACTTGGAATTGGTTCGCAGCATTGGATGTGCGGACATGCACCGATGACCATTACTCCGCTGTGTCACTGCACTCTCAGCGCTTGGAAGGACCTTCCTTTCTACAGGCCGGGGTGCCCCTTGATCAAGTGTCCAGGCATGTCTCAACGGACCAGACCCCAGTTGCATTGGAATAAATTGCGTGGAGCTGCTGGCAGTGTTTCTTGCTCTCCGCCAGTTTCAGCCGGTGTTAGAGTGGCTGCACAGGCTGGTCAGGACAGACAGCATGGCAGGATAGGTGGTATAATTTTCCACCACATGTTTTAGCTTGCAAGCCTTCTGCTCCTCTGGAGTCCTACATGGCTGAAATCAATGCATGCCATTCCCACATCCCAAGCTAGCTCAACCATGCAGCTGATGGAGACTCCACCCCGATGCAGTTTAGCTGATATGGAAATGCTTCTCACAACTGCCCATTGCCAGCTGTTTTATTGTCTGACTAAGGCCCCCCAGGCTCAAATGCGTGAATATGCATTTGCCCCAGTGAGCCTGCTCGCACAGACCTTATGCAAAGTGAGGGAGGTTGAGGAGCTAAACTAAGCTAAACTGAACTGAACTTAATCTCTGAAAACTGAACTGACACTGTTTCAATTCACTATAATCTTCCATGTGAAGCTACTTTGACACAATCTACATTGTGTAAGCGCTACACAAATAAAGATGAATTGAATTGAATTGAATTAAGGAACTGGCCAAATCCCCAGAGGAAGGACCACCTTTCTCTGGGACGGGGCACCCTCTGGCATCCCCATCCAGATCCCTGGAACCTCCAGGTAAGGTCCTTAGACTGAGGTGACCTACCAGCTTCGGTGGTTAACACCGTAAAAATCCATCTATTAGCCCAATGACGAAACTAACAGTGTGGTCGAAGGTTAAATGCGTGTAAGCGTTTTCTAGTGCTTCTGAAAATAATTCTGTTAGTTATTAGAATTTATTTGTCTTGCCTCGTGGAATTCCATAACAGTTTTCCAGGTCTGATATTATGGAAAGACTTTGCCATCCGTACAACACCATCTCTCAGTCTAGACCCCCTTCTATGAGGCATGCCTACGCCCTGAAGTGGAGTCTATTTGCCCAGTGGTGAACTTAAACACTGAAAACTGAACTGACACTGTTTCAATTTACTATAATCTTCTATGTGAAGCTGCTTTGACACAATCTACATTGTATAAGCTCTATAGAAATAAAGGTGAATTGAATTGAATTGGTGAGCTTCTTGCCGAGGCAATTAAATTAATCCTGGCCCCCATCTCATGCCCTTTTGGGATCTCGCTGTAGTCTGGGCATGCTGATTGATTTTCCATCCTTAAAGGTGCTGTATGTAAGTTTTTGACTCTTCTAAAGCATAAAAATACCATAATATGTGTGCAGATATTTAAGAAACATCCCAAGTGAACATACTTGTTTAACTGAAAAACAATGCTGAAGTCAGATATTCTGCTTTGAAAATGGGTTTTCCGTGCCGGAACTCTGTCTTTGTTTAGATAAATTTCATATGCACGATGCCAGTTTAGCCAATTATATGTCAGCACCCTGGGTTGCCTTGTTGGAAAACAGCGTATTTCATTCATTCATTCAGAAAGACTCTGAAAGCATGCGTCCGTGACCAAAAGGAACAGTATGGGAGACAGATGCAGTTCCACATGAGGTTATTAATTAGCAAATTACATAAATATTATGAACGTAAACATTAGGTGAGCAGGTTACATTGTAACCGCGTGTCCTAACAACACGCTGTGACGAGAGAGGCAGTGATCAGCTATTTGGCTGTTTGCACCAGACGAGACACGGCAGAAATGTAAATACAGCCTTTCAGAAGCACAGAATATGCACTCACTCACGAAACGGTAAGGTTTAGAATCTATTTAATACATGTTAACCCTCTTTAACATCAATGTAGATGCTGAATCACTCATATGTGTTTAGTTCTAAAGTTCAATTTCAGACGGTTTATTGTATTTTCAAGATCTGAGGTGAACTTTCTGCTTTCAGTATATGGCAACAAATGCCATGTAAAATGCATTCAAACTCGCATTGTTAGCATTTAGCACAGAATAAAGCACGCAAGGCTTACCTGAGGTGATCTAGCTGTCATAGGTTTCTGTTGTTCAGCTGTGAGAAATAGAAGCCATTTCTAATATCTCAATTCGAGGTGTTGGTTAGGACAAAAACTCCTTTTAATATGGAAAATATTCCCTCTATCGTGTGTCGTTGCTTTTATTTAGAACAGAGTTTAAATCAATCGCTCCTGTACACAATCTGGCATCCTAGCGTACTTTTATTATGATCCAGGAGTGCAATACCTAGTTCAACCACTGGGTGTCAAACTTACATACTGCACCTTTAAAATAGCAAAAGTGGATTCAGACATTAAGGCACTACGTGAACCTGCTCTGTGAACTTTAGATCATGCCCTTCAATTGTTTAAATAGAGCCCTTGGTCTGATATTGCAGAAGTTCATGTTAACTTCCTACTGTTTTATATTTTTTTCTCTAGATGTGCAGAGATTTCTGGGGGGTATTCCAGAAAGCTGGGTTAATTTACCATCTGCTAAACCCTGAACTCTCGGTTGATTAACCCAAAACCTGCTTACCGTGAGTATGTCAGTTCCAAAACAGCTGACGAGAGTTAGTTCAATCAACCTCCTGAAGATAACCGCGGGTTAATGCGCGCGCACGGCACATACCTGAAGGCATTTTCAGTAGATCGCCGAATTCACGAGTCACCATAGAAAGTCACGGTGAGAAAAAAAGACAACGCACTTTACAGAGGGGGAGTTGGAGGTTTTAATGCTGGCGTATGAGGAATTAAGGCCGATTATAAAGAAAAAGCAATACACATCTGCATCAACGAAGGAAATAAATATAAGATAATAAATAGATAAAAAATAATAATGATAAGAGAAAATTCATTAGTTTAATAAATGACACATGCCACCCTCCCTTTATTGTAATGAAAAATTAAATGTAGGCTAACTTTAACATCCTTTTTGTGTATGTTGTGTAACCATTCATGCATTTAATTGTCCTGCCATTCATTTCTTAAGGCCACAATAATGTGTATTGACTATATAAGGCTTACAGAAAATGTTATTCTTCTGGAGCTAGAAGAACTCTGTCCAAAGTCAAAATAAACACAGACACATTCTTTTAAAAGGTAATATTTGATTACTTGAGCTGTATTAAACACTCTAGAATATTCTTTCTGTCTTGTAGCTAACAGAAAGGAGGCTGAGGAGAAGTGGTTAATTTATTTGACCTTAAACCACACAGTCTGTCACAGTTGTAATTGATTGTTGTCAGGTAAATTTAGATTCTTTGTATGTTTTTTTTTTTTTTTGCATGCAGACGAAGTTCCTTCTGCTTTAACTAACAAACAGTGTAAGAATTTGTCTCTGCACTTTTCCATATTTGAATTTCACTATTGTATCACAAAACAATCTGTTATTTATTTTATTTTTAAAGTAGCTGTATAAGGTCTATCTTCAATGACAAATAAAGTCACATGAGCATCACCTTAAAGTGAGAAATGTACAGGAAAAAAATGTTACATGTTGAAAGGTGTGTGTGTGTGTGTGTGTATAAAGCAATGTAAAAATCTAATCATTCATTTTATTTCAGGAAATAAAGAAATGAACAGTGCTTCAGACCAAACTATTTAATTAATTTAACAAATCATTTCTCTTAGAACTCTTTCATCTCATTGGTCTGCTTGGGTCACTGAGGGTTCCTCTGGGTCAGGCTGAGTGCAGGGTAGGGTGTGATCATATACAAAAAGGTATCCTCTGTCCTCCAGCAAGTAACCAATGTAGTGCCCAGTAATGATTGAGGTGTATAATACAAATATAGTCAATAAAATAAAATAAAAACATTTTGTAAATCAAATGTATCCTGTTGTAATGTGTGTCATAATGAAGACTCCCTGAAAATTCTGGTATCATGTACAGACCCTGGACATTTAGCCTCAACCAGGTGATGAGGGGGGGTCATCACATATGAACTATTGTTAGTGGAAGCAGTAATGAGCTTAATAGTTGTAACACCAACAGATTAAGGACAGAAAATTAAGTTGTTAATATTAAAAATGATAAAAATGTTTCATATTATCAGTGTCCTTTATTGACTGATGGAAAGAGGCTGCAATTAATGCACCCAATAGCATTTGGAAACCCAGAAAAAAATGATATTAAAAAAATGTATCAAGGGTGTGTGTGCAGTGTGAATAGATATATACATATGAACGACTCCATCTTTAAATATGAATATATTTTCATAGAAAAGACAAAGCTGCCACTTCTTATTATATTATTATATATATTATATTATATATAGGCTACAGAACAATGTGAGGGGTGCAGAGAGAGAGAGGAAGAGAAAAAAAAAATCTCAATGTGAGATTCGAACTCACTCTGCTGTGAGCACCGATGTACTTTAGGGGCGCACTGACCACTACACTATTGCCGCGCTCTAACACATATGAGTAATAATACTCAGTAGTTTATGGCAGATGAACTGTACAAAAGTGTATAAAATAGTTCAGTGCCAGGCATACTGTACAGATGGACATGCTATTGCCACATTGTACAGTAAAATACCTTGACGCAAAAAACAAAGAGCTGCACTGAGCGGTATGTTAACCATGGTAAGCGCAGACCTGCGTAGCGATTTGTCACGTTTGATTTGAAAAGGTTTGTTAAATACATTAATGATTCTTTTGAAAAACGACAACGCTCATTCAAATATTTATTTGGTTATGAAAAGAACTATGCACTTACAACCCTCTCACGATGAAAAAAACTGTATATCTGTGCTTCTACGTCCATCAAAATTTTCATCAAAAGAGCATGCAATGCTCAGTAAACTCTCTGAAACAGACTAACTCTGGAACATAACCTGCTACAGAGCAGGTTATCTTCAGAGAGTAAGTTGCTATGGCTACTTACCATACCCCAGAAGTTACCTCCGATTTTGGAACCAAATCTGAGGTTATCCACTTACTTACTCTCAAACTTACCCGGGTATGTCACATAACCTGCTTTCTGGAATACCCCCCTGGTCTTTCAGCAGGTCAGTCTGTCTCGTATTCATGTGGTGGACTGCAAGGCCGTTATGTCAATGTGTTCATTCCTGGAGACTCCAAGAATCTGACTATGTGTGAACTGACGGTCTATTCCACAGGTGCTTCTGAAACTTAAAGACACTGCATTTTTTTTTGACACGCAATACAACATGATTTAATTATGTATAAATATATATTCTTAAATTGGGTCTATACATTAATTATGTCTGTGCACATGCACAGTACATTAACGAAAAATGTTTTCCTCCGTTTTGTGGATAACAGAAAAGAATTGAAAACAATAGTGTGGACATGGAGCATTTTTAGATGCTAATTTATTGGGATTAGTTTAGAGGTAGTCTAAGACCAGAGGGCATATATAGTGATGCCAACAATAGGATAGCAGGATGAGCAAATGAAGAAACAAGCATGTGGAGACAGCAGATGACCATGGAAACTAACAAGAGCAACATCCTGGTTATATACGTAACCCACGTTCCCCGAATAGGGAACAAAGACATGTGTCTGAAAGAGAAATATGGGAGTCCGCAAGAGGGGAGACTTGATGGCAATAAGAACATATGGCCCTATGCGGGGAGGATCGCTACATATGATAAGCTGGTTAGCGAGTTGGGAAGACACAGGTCCGCCTGGACCGGGGAGCATTCCGTGGCTGAAATAAGCATATGGTATCGCCGTCGGGAAACACACATAGCTGACACCAAACCCAGGCATGTGGGTAGACCAAGGTGGGCATACCAGACATCATACTGGGATAGGCACCTGGCTCCTCCTCTGAGTCTGGTGCTGGGGGCCTCAGAGGACACAACACTGATCTGGCATGTCCGGGGTTCTTCTCAGTGAGGAGCTCCACAAATCGAATAGACTCCACTACAGGACATAGGCATGCCTATACAGAGTGCTCTAGCCTGAGTGATGGTGTTAACCACTGATGCGCAGGTAGGTCACCTAAGTCTTCTGCGCTCTGTCTAGAAACCATCCATGGAGGTTGCAGAACCCTGCACAGGTGCCAGAGGATTTCCGACCCAGAAAAATGAAGTACTTCTTCTGGGGAATTCATCAGGGAGGGCCATCACTAGGAGTGTGAGTCCAGCAAACTCGGGTCTGCTCAGGGAGAAGCAGCAGAATGACCTGGGTTTCTCTGAAGCGTGCCCATAACAGCTGAACTGTGCCAGGAATCTAACTTTGCAGGAGCGTGTAAGCTGGCACGGTAGAGCTTGACCGTGATATGAACGGCATGCAGCTATTTAGCAGGATGACTCAGGAGGAGCAGATGGCGAGTGAGCTGAGACTTCATAAGGAAAAGTTGGGCCACCTCGCTCTAGTGTGAGGCTGTGAAGCAAAAATCTAAATGCTCGCTTCTCAGCCGTCAGCTGATATACTCTGTTAGTGACTAATCGCTGACACCTGTGGAGTTGAGCTCTGCCAATTTATTTGGCATTTCATTGGCCTGTTTTCTTACTCTTCAGAGTGATTGGTCATCTGGCGAACTCCCACACGTCTGTTTCAGACACAAGTCATAGGCTGCGTCCGAAGCCGCATACTTCCATACTATACAGTACGCTAAAATCAGTGTGCGAGCCAAGTAGTATGTCCAAATTCATAGAATTCGAAAATCAGTATGCGAGAAGTACCCGGATGACTTACTACTTCCGGCGAGATTCTGAAGTGCGCATCCCATGCACGCTGCGCTATCCCATGATGCCCCGCGAGAGAATTCATGAATGGAAGTAAAGCGACGTAACTGTCGCAGGTAGGTCACGTGACCATGACAAAATGGCGGATGTAGTATGTCCAAATTCCATTCATACTGCTCACATTCATACTGTATAGAACGCACTTTTCTAACGGTCGAGTAGTACGTTTAAATTCAAATGCAGTACCTATTGAGTAGTAGGCGGTTTCGGACGCAGCCATAGTTCCCATGAAGGTGAACTAAGGAAACAGGGGAAAGTTAAAGTGACAAGGAGTGACATGAATAAAACAAGAGCAAAACAGAAATATGTTCAGAAGAAATGTTATTCAGACGTGCTTATAATGTGTCCTGACATGCAGCTTCTTCATCCTCCAGGTAACGTTCAGTTATATGGAAATGCTGTTCAGTCATCTATATATGAATACTGGCATGCCCAAAGCGGCAACGATGGAATAAAATTTGCACCAGGCATAGCTTCATTTTGCACCCATACAAACGCAGATACGAACCCGTGGTGGATGCTGGATCTGCTGGACTCTTACTTTGTGAGTTTTGTTACCATCACAAACAGAGCCGACTGCTGCGCCGAAAGAATCAACGGAGCCGAGATTCACATCGGAAACTCGCTGGAAAACAACACCTACAACAATCCCATGTGAGAAAATATAAACTTTGCATATGTTTTTAAAGTGTCTATTATTAAAGATTTAAAGGGGACCTACTATGCATATTTATAATATTACTATTTATAATAGATTTAAACCCAGTTGTGTTTCAGCAGTCTGTGAATACATCTAACGGGAAACATGCAGTCTGCAGAAACATTTTGATTGACATTCTCCCATTTGTACGTGTCATTAGAGAGGGAAAGCCCCACCCACTAGTCTCCCTCATTAGCATGAACCGCAGCCATGAGTGAGAAGCAGCCGTCTGTCCATCAGCCATTAGTGTTTGAGCTGCTGAAGATAATGTCAGCATCTGTGTGGTATTTTGAGCTCAAACTTCACACACACACGCACACTCTAGACCAGAGGTGGGCAAACTACGGCCTGCGGGCCATATGTGGCCCGCTGAACACTTTCATCCGGCCCGCGAGGCAGTTTTAAAAATGCTGCTTCTGAGTAACGTTTTGGTTTCAGAATTAGTAAACTAATGATGCGATACAAGTGAACGCCATTTGATGGCAGTATTGCACGCGGTACAGTTAGTGCAACCAGTAGAATTAGAACACACTCTCGGATATTAAAATCTATAAAAATAGAGTCAGGCAAAAAAATAAAAAATTAAATTGACTCTGAATGTCGTGTGTTTAAGGAAGAATGGACAACAAAATGCGTCTTCAGCAATAACGAACAGAAAGAGGTTGGTCTAATATGCCTAGAAAGTATTGCTGTTTTTAAAGACTACAACCTAAGCGGCTGATCACACCGAACGCGCATTTACGTTCCAAAAACGCGAGGGGGACCGCACTGCCTTTTTGTTGACAAGAAAAAAAGGAGCGTGGTGCGCTTTATGTCGTTAGGCAACGATTGAATCGGCTTGGTATTTTGCGAGAGTGTTGCTGTTAATATTAATATAACTTATTTTCAGGCTTATTGTTCACATGAACACGCTCATAATAACATGACTTGGAATAACAAAGACTAAGATTCTTCTTCCAGTTTATCTCAGATTTATAATGATTGATATGAGCATATTCATTCATTCATTTTCTTGTTGGCTTAGTCCCTTTATTAATCCGGGGTCGCCACAGCGGAATGAACCGCCAACTTATCCAGCACGATTTTACACAGCGGATGCCCTTCCAGCCGCAACCCATCTCTGGGAAACATCCACACACTCATTCACACACATACACTACGGACAATTTAGCTTACCCAATTCACCTGTACCACATGTCTTTGGACTGTGGGGGAAACCGGAGCACCCGGAGGAAACCCACGCGAATGCAGGGAGAACATGCAAACTCCACACAGAAACGCCAACTGACCCGATATGAGCATATTAATACAAGCTAAAATGAGATTGTTGTGAATTTGACTCAAATTATATAATAATTGAATACATCCCCTTTAAAAAGTTCTTTTATCAAAGATTTGTGGTTATATCAACATTTATGATGATTGATCAGCATATTCTAAAAGCAGTGCAAAGTAGATTATTGTAAATTTGACTTAATAGTAAACTTTAAGAACTATTTTAATGTGTTAATGTGAGATTTTTTTATTCTCCACTGTAAAAATTATTACATTATTATTATTATATTTTTTAAGGGATTATTTTATTGTTTTATGATGATTGATAATTAAATATAAATAGCAGTGCAAATTCATTTGACTTGTAAATTTGACTCAATAATAACTATTTTAAAAAATCTGTTTTGTGTTAATGTGACATTTTTCTGTCCGACATTACATGTTCCATGCATACTGCCACTATAAATAAGTTATATTTTGAAGGATTTGACATGTGGCCCTTCACTTGGTTTGCAAAGCTTGATGTGGCCCTCGGGTCTAAAAAGTTTGCCCACCACTGCTCTAGGCACATCAGAGACGCTTTTTACATCTTATAAAAGGGGGCATAATAGGTCACCTTTAAGACCCAAGTATAGTTCACCCAACTATATTTTTACGTCTGATATTTGCTGCTAGTTTTTCAGTAAGTGATCATGTTGTTCTTCTTGACTGTCTCCTTGACATTTATTTTACACAGTAAATGCTCCAAATTATTGAGGGAAGAAGCTGTTGATGTACACTACGATAAAATATTAGTAGGATAATAATCTTAATTTAATAATATTCATCAGTCGTAATACCCTAGAGTTGGTCCAACCTGTAAATGCAATATTCATTCATTTTCTTTTCGGCTTAGTCCCTTTATTAATCTGGGCTCGCCACAGCAGAATGAACCGCCAACTTATTCAGCACGTTTTTACGCAGTGGATGCCCTTCCAGCTGCAACCCATCTCTGGGAAACATCCATACACACTCATTCACACACATACACTACAGACAATTTAGCCTACCCAATTCACCTGTACCGCATGTCTTTGGGGAAACCGGAGCACCCGGAGGAAACCCACGCGAGGGAGAACATGCAACCTCCACTCAGAAACGCCAACTGACCCAGCCGAGGCTCGAACCAGCGACCTTTTTGCTGTGAAGCGACAGCAGTATCTACTGTGCCACTGCGTTCCCTAAATGCAATATTAATGAAGTGTATCTCTCTCTCTCTCTCTCATCTCTTTGACTCTCTCTAGATGTGCTGTGATTACTAGTATGCCATTAGGAGCTTCTTACAGATTCTCATGTCCTGCTATGGAGGGACGTTACGTGAGCGTGGTTCTTCCTGGAGTTAACAAGCTTCTTACTCTGTGTGAAGTGGAAGTCTATCAGCAGTTGTGGGGTAACTCAATATATAAATATGTTAATACATAGGCTGCACGATACGGGGGAAATGTGCGCTATTGCTGTTGAGTATTGTGAACACGATATGTCTTACATTTCCCTACAATAATGCTATTTTTATTAGCTGTGTTTAAACAGTAGTTTTCTATAGGAAGCTATTATATTTGTGCATATACATTAGTTTAGTCTGTGCTGAAATGTATATGTTAGGAAATGAAGAGACACAAAAAGTATATACATTTTTGTTGAGATTTTGTAGTTTGCACATTTTTGCATGAATTTAACTGTATTATCTTTTTTTTTCTAAAGATGTTTGGTGACTCAAGTGTTATTTTATTAAATATATCTGTTTAATAAATCTGTTTTGTTTAAATGCAGCTGTAAAAGTCCATCTATTAGCCCAATGACGAAACTAACAGCATGGTCGAAGGTTAAATGCATGTAAGCCTTTTCCAGTGCTTCTGAAAAGAATTCTGTTATTTATTAGAGTTTATTTATACTCATTTTCTAGCTCCGAATTTTATCTGACTCCATTTTTAAGTGATCGTAATATTTAGACTGTATTTCTAATTATAGGAACGGATCACAATAATCATTTATGACTTAATTTAGAGTTTTGATCTATCTGTTCCCATACTCTTCAAATTATACGTTCATTCGTGGCCATACGCCGCTCAGAGTTTCACGCCCCGGGATGTGTCAGTGCTCACGGTCAGAATGGCGACACTCTGAAATTAGTCAGAGGATACGGGATGAATTAATATTTAATTAGGCTGGTTGCGAACTGCTCACGCATACTAAAAAAACATCTCACTTAATCAAGATCTGTAACTTGCTAGTTTCAGTGGTTATAAAATTAAAGGATCTCCATGTTATCGTGTCCGATACTACGTATAATCTATGTGTCCCATAATTAGATAATTATGCCGATCATAAAGGTAGCGAAAATGGCTTCACGTAATCTACTGGATATAAAAGATTTCAGGAGAATTCAGAATGAGTCAAAACTTAACATTTTATTCGTCGGGTAAAATTGTATAATGCCAATTATATAATAAAACAATCATCAAGCTAATTCAGAGATGATACTGTAACAATATAACATCCATTAACTCAAATATAGATTAAAGAATTAAAGATGCATACCTGACCAGAGAAATACATTGCAGCATAACGAGTTACTGCAATGGGGGTCTTGGCTACAAGATTCCCCTGAGCCTTATCACATCTTTACCTTATATACTAAACTCAGAACAAACAACCATAAATTCAAGACAATAGAAACGTCACAGAGACTCTTGCCTGGTTACTTTGAGATGTTAATCATCTCTAGAGGGGGGAAACATCTGGCAAAGATTATATCAAAGTCAAAAACCAAATCAACATATATAAATGAAATATCATAGTGAAATTAAGACCACTTTACCAATCACACAGAGACATTTAAAATGATACCAAACATGAATACAGTGCTATAACATACATCATATTAAAACCTTGAGCATTTTATGTGGACTGTGAATTATGGAGAAAGGTAGCTTAAAGGTCAAGAAGGGGGCTTGAGGTGAAATGAGAGGGGTGAACTTTCTCGCATTACCCCCTGCTGAGGTGTAGCCCTGTATCTTCAGCCTACGTTTGGATTGTCAACAGTGATTTGAATAGAACAGTTGAACAGCTGGTTTGCTTATCTTCTTAGACCCGAAAGTTTGTTGTTTTATTGCATCTCATGAAATTTCCCATCAGCTCTCAGGATCTGACGTTCTGGAGAGGTTTAGCCATCTTACACAGCAAAATACATTGCTTATATTCACTGAGAAACTGATAAGTAGATGTATATCAAAATGGGGTGTGCTCATTTATGCTGAGCACTGAATATACTGTACATATTATGTATCATTTATGTTTGGTGACTAAAATATTGATTCAAGAAATATATCCTTTTGATAAATTGCTAAATATTTGTTCAAATGCACCAAAATATATTATTAATATTTACTGAGAAATGGATTAAAATGTTCATTTTCAAAATGAGGTGTACTCATTTATGCTGAGCACTGTATATATATTGTACATTTATTTATACGTGCAACATGAAGATACACGTTTTAGATGGGAATTTTATGCATTTGGAAAATCTTTTTTTTTCTTATATTTTAAAATATATTTAAATATAGCCATCAACGTTTCACAAATACAGTTAGATATACAGGTCAGAATTATTCGCCCCCTTTGAATTTTTATTTCTTTTTTAAATATTTCCCAAATTATGTTTAACAGAGCAAGGAAATCACAATATTTGTCTGAGAATACTTTTTCTTCTGGAGAAAATCTTATTTGTTTTATTTCGGCTAGAATAAAAAAACATTTTAAATTTTTTAAACACCATTTTAAGGTCAATATTATTATCCCCTTTAAGCTATATTTATTTTCAATAGTCTACAGAACAAACCATCATTATACAATAACTTGCCTAATTACCCTGTAACGTTTCCTTGCTCTCTTTAGAATGCTGGGGTGCCAGACAGTATCACACTGTCAAATAAGTTAAACAAAAAAAAAAATAATAACAATATAAGCAGGAAACCTTACAAAGGCCTGTTAAACTCCTGTTCATACACAGACCCACAAGTTGTGATCATTGAGAAAAAAAAAACACACTCAAAATACTCTTTCATCACCATCAATCATGTTTGAGAATTAAATCAGGAATCAAACATCAAAGAACAATATCATTGCAACCATCACACAAATACACACTCATATACTTTTCAAGAAGGGATCAATTGAAAACAACTCAAGGAGGTCAAGCAAAAGTACTGTCTTGTCATCAACACAAAAAATAGTTCAATAACCCAACAGTTCAAAAGTCACCGAAAAAAAGAGAGAAAAAAAACTCACAGTGCAAGTCAGAGTCATTAGCGGGTTTACTCACGCATCCTTGTAGCAAGTTTGGGTTTTGTGGTTTTGTGGCCTTGCGGTTCTCACTTGTGTTGAAGCGCTGAAGTGCAGTAGATGCTTTGCGGTTCTCACTTATGTTGAAGCGCTGAAGTGCAGTAGATGCTTTGCGGTTCTCACTTGTGTTCAGTGGCGCAAAAAGGGGGTATGCAGTATATGCGGCGCATCGGGGCGCCACACATGGGGGGGCGCCATTGTGCCAAAACTATTTTTGAAATTATCGTTATTAAAAGTTTCAAAATCAAATAATACAAATAAATAAATGTTTTTGGTTAAAATGTTTATTCTGCATTTTATATGAATATAATATTGTATTTTATTAAATAGAAAATTATACCACCCCTCCCCCTTTCTTTGACCATTTGATTGATCCGTTGCTCGGTTACAGTCACATGTTGTAAATAGAGGGAAGAGTGAAGAGACGTGGAGCGCAAATAGAAAACTAAAAAAGAGCAAACAATGCTTTAAAATTAAAACTGCCATGACAAATTGGATAATAAGAGATTGGTAAGCTTAACCCACACTTTTATTACCATACTTTTAATCAACTTCTAATGTTTTTGGGAGCGACAGGCCGCCATGTCATTAATTCTTCATTATCGCCACCCAGTCACTGCATGGGCTTTTACTTAACATAAATGCAGACGAGGTAGTTTTGTCCAGGCAGGGGGGCAGTGACGCAGACACACCTGCAGTGCGTCCGAAATCGCATACTTCTAGATTAGATTTAGATTAGATTCAACTTTATTGTCATTACACATGTACAAGTACAAGGAAACGAAATGCAGTTTAGGTCTAACCAGGAGTGCAATAGCAGCAAGTGCAGGATACAGGTATAAGTTATAAAGTGCAGTTATAGAAAAACTATGGTGATATTTACAGATGGATGTACTATGAACATTATATACAGGTTGTGTTAGCTATGAACAGAGATTTACAATAGATGGATATATGTACAGGTTGCTATTAATAATTAGAAGTGTGCAGATAGATAAACAATTACAAATGTATATGTACAGTGGGTGTGTACATAATTACAAATGTGCAGTGGGTATGTACAGTTAGAATAAATGAATCAGTGCAATGAATGTGCAATATTTAAATGTGCAAATGTTAAATAGTGCAGTGATTATGAGGAGTCTGAGTTATGAGGATAGTGGGGGTGTATCAGGGGGGCAAAGAGTCAGTGGGGGGCAGAGTTCAAAAGGGAGACAGCTTTGGGAAAGAAGCTGTTCCTTAGTCTGCTGGTTTTTGTCCGGGGGAGCCTGAAGCGTCTGCCAGAAGGCAGGAGAGAAAACAGTCTGTGAGCAGGATGAGAGGAATCCTTAAGAATACTGCGTGCTCGGCGCAGACAGTGTTTCCTCTGGATGTCCTCTATGGTTGGCAGTGTGGTCCCTGTGATGCGTTGGGCAGTTTTCACCACCCGCTGCAGTGCCTTACGCTCCGCAACAGAGCAGCTTCCATACCAGACTGTGACGCAGTTCGTCAGGATGCTTTCTATTGTGCAGCGGTAGAAGTTCACCAAGAAGGCTGATGACAGCTGGTTCTTCTTAAGTTGCCTTAAGAAAAATAGGCGCTGGTGAGCCTTCTTGACCAGGCTGGAGGTGTTGGTGGTCCAGGAAAAGTCCTTTGAGATGTGGGTCCCCAGGAACTTGAAGGATGAGACAGGCTCGACGGCCATCCCATTGATGTGGATGGGATCATGTGAGCCTGTTCGTCCCTTCCTGAAGTCCACAATGAGCTCCTTGGTCTTGTCGGTGTTAAGGAGCAGATTATTGTCGGTGCACCAGGTGGCCAGATGCTGTATCTCTATGTCTATCCTGTATATATGTGAAAAACAGTATAATTCTATGGGCTAAAGCCATAAGGCTGGCGTTAAAGTTAACTTTATGGTAAACGCTTGATAGTCGTAAATTTATGGACCGTCATCTTCAAAAGATAAAATTTGTATTCACTGCATTTAAATATTCTTCTTCTTCTTCTTTTTCGTTTTTGGCCGTTCACTCCTTGGGAGTATTACCGCCACCTACTGTACTTCTCGTGCACTTGGGTGATGGATCTGTATGTCTGTTGCATTTAAATATTGATTGAAGTTACTATATTTATTTAGTGAAGAGCAGCAAATGAATCTGTTTGATCCACTGTTGTGCTTGACAACAGAGGTGTGACTTTAAGAATGCAATGAAAACATTAGTTTTGTTTATGCTCATTTAAGATAATATTAGTTGTGTTTAAAATAAAACATGTTTACATATACTTAAGTGTATTTGTCTGTTCACACACCCGATATTCATCCGCTTCTTTACATCTCGGCAGGGTTTAAACAACACTGGCTGATGAAAGCATGATGAGTTAAAACTCAAACGAACACCATCGGAGAAACTGTAACTGTTAAAACAACAAACCGCAGTGTGAGTCTTCCATGACTGCCAGAGGCCTGTATCACTTTCTTCTCTTCCCTCTTCCGTCCTCGCTCACTCTTTTTTTATGATGCCAAGCTCCGCCCTCTTATCAAGGAACAGACGTCCTCCATAATAAAAGTACCGACTCAGAATGCTGAACTTACTCAACCACAATATTATTTATTTTATTTATGACACCGTCACAACCCTAACCTGCCTAGTTACCCTAATTAACCTAGTTAAGCCTTTAAATGTCACTTTAAGCTGTATAGAAGTGTCTTGAAGAATATCTAGTCTAATATTATTTACTGTCATCATGACAAAAATAAAATAAATCAGTTATTAGAAATGAGTTATTAAAACTATTATGATTAGAAATGTGCTGAAGAAATCTGCTCTCTGATTAAATAGAAATTGGGGAAAAAAATAAACAGGGGGGCTAATAATTCAGGGGGTTTAATAATTCTGACTTCAACTGTATGTGGATATAATGCACTTCCATATGCTAAGCTTGATATTAATCTTGACAAATCTAATATATCTTCTGTGAAACTTGTGTCTCTTTATTGTGCTCATTTTGTTTTTCAGTGAGGAAAAACTCTGTGAAGATGAAATTAGTCTCCAGTTCTGGTCTGGCTGGTCCAGAGAGCGACAAACTCCTCTCTCAGGTTAGAAAGAGCATGATTTACCATTCATGAGCATGGACTCTCTGTTAAATATTAAAGGGATAGTTCATCCAAAATGTGTTGAGTGTTTCCAAACCTTTAAGCTTTTTTTTTTTTAATTCTCTTGAACTAGAGGAGCATGTTGCTAACATTATGCTAACACAAGTTATGCTAACATACTTCATATGGATGTGTAGCATATTACAGCACTTATTTGTTATTACCATGTAGCTAGTCACAAGTCAAAACAATGCCAATCCACGTGTCTCTGTGAAATTCTGAACTAGGCATACTGACGAAGCGTCACTTACATTTAAGTCAGAAAATGTATATTTCTAGTTATTACTGCATGCATATTTAAATCTGATGCTTTTCGTAGATAGCTTAAACTAACATTTAAGTGTTTTTTTAGGTGTAAAATACTTATTGATATGAAAATGTGACTATATTTGCTGAGATTATAATGTAATGCACTCAAAAAAAAAAGATTGTTGCTGCTTGTTCAAACTACTTATTTAAAATGAGCTTGTTACGGCCCAAAACCCAAAACTGGCTTGATTTGTAAAGGTTTGAGCCGAACATCTGATGCTTGAATATGACAAATTGACGTCCCGTCAATAAATTTTTAATCTCATTAAATCAACTTGCAAAAGAGACAACAAAAATATTAACAAATATCTGTAGACAGGTAGGCCAGCTAAACAAAACTGACTATAAATGTTCTTACAGGACAGATCTTACCTATAGCTCCCGTGAAAAGAATAAAAAACGGGTGAGTCTTCCGGGCCACTGCTTTCCTTTGCTGAACTAAATAATAACAAAACGTGACTATGAAAAATAATATCCACTACCTGCTACTAAATAAACAAAGTATCAAAACAAACAAACGAAGCAAAGTAGTTAACACATTAAAAATGCTAAAGGATCAAAAAGTTAACAAAAATATAACATTGAAAAGAGCGCTATGCAGAGCGACCCTGATCAGACAGCCTGAGCGCAAACCAACAAGAGTGAGCGAGATAGATGAGAGACTGAACTGCTATTGCCGTCAGCCTTAAAGGTGCAGTATGTAAGTTTGACACCCAGTGGTTGAACTAGGTATTGCACTCCTAGATCAAAATAAACGCACGCGTGGGATGCCAGATTGAGTACAGGAGCGAGTGATTTAAACCTGTGTTCTAAATAAAATCAACGACACGCGATAGAAGGAATTATGTTCCATATTAAAAGGAGTTTTAGTTCTAACCAACACCTCGAATTGAGATATTAGAAACGGTTTCTATTTCTCACAGCTCAACATGTGAAACCTATGACAGTGCACCTCAGGTAAATCTTGTGTGCTTTATTCAGTGCTAAATGCTAACAATGTGAGTTTGAATGGATTCTAAACCTTACCGTTTCATGAGTGAGTGCTTATTCTGTGCTTCTGAAAGGCTGTATTTACATTTTTGTCGTGTTTTGTCTGGTGCAAACAGCTAAACTGCTGTTTGCGTGTTGTTAGGACACGAGATTACAATGTAACCTGCTCACCTAATGTTTACATTCGTAATGTTTATATCATTTGCTAAGTAATAACCTCATGTGGAACTGAATCTGTCTCATTTCGACGTCTGATACTGTCCATTTCGGTCACGGGCGCATGCTTTCAGAGCCTTTCTGAATGAATGAATGAAATACGCTGTTTTCCAACAAGGCAACCCGGAGTGCTGAAATATAATTGGCTAAACTGGCATTCTGCAGGTTAACTTTATCTAAACAAAGACAGCGTTCCGGCACGGAAAAACCATTTTCAAAGCAGAATATCTGACTTCAGCATTGTTTTTCAGTTAAACAAGTATGTTTACTTGGGATGTTTCTTAAATATCTGCAAACATATTATGGTATTTTTATGCTTTAGAAGAGTCAAAAACTGACATACAGCACCTTTAAGGCCCGTGCACACCGAGACGTTTTTTGCTTGTGTTTTCTATCAACGTTTAACACCTCGTGACTAAAAAGGGGCGTCAATATGATCGTGCACACCAACACACAAAACGGCAGGCGCAAAAGCGTCATTTTTAAAAAAAACGCCTCATGCTTGTTTTTTTTTTGTTTTGTTTTGACGCACCACGTCAAAACCTTCTCCACCAATCAGATTGGCACTTTTGTTCACGTGCACAGAGCTGCTGAAGTTACAGTAAACAGCACTTGGAGGCGCTCAAGCGCAAAACTGTCAATGCGAGCGCACACTGAAGAAGATGCCCAGAGGCGATATGAACGTGGATCTGCTTATTGCACTGCTGAACAATAATCATTTCTTCATCGCTAGAGCTGGAGCTGCTGCTTGAACCACCCATTGTCAGGAATGGGGATAGAACCTGGGTCTCTGGCGTGAAGAGTGAGTCCAAGTAAGCACTGAGCTACTGGGAGTTGATGAACCCAAACAACGGAAGGCAACTTGCTTCTTAGTAGAAATTTATTATTAACAAAAATCTTCAATTAGAGATAAAAGTAAAGTAAGGCAAAAACAGAGTCATCCAATATCCAAAAATACAAAACTCAAAAAGACAAAAAACTCCAGTACAGTTGAACTCAAAAAACTCCAAAGATATAAGTCATAGAACAGCTTAGCCTAATAACTAGGAGGCTTTACAAAAGAATAACTCACAGTGGTCGACAGGCTTGGATCCACAATAACTGAGCAAAGCACAGATGAAACTGAGACTACTTAAATACAAGAAACTAAACAAGGCACATGTGAAATCAATGACAATGATTACGGATACAAAAAAAAGGAACAGGATGGAATGACGACATCTAGTGGACAATAAAGGACATTACAAAAAAAACAAAAGGGCTAAACCCTGACACCCATAACAACAAGCGTGTCAACTTTGTCTTCTTCTGCTGTGTTACAAGCGGGTGTCAGAAGCTTAAAGTTGTGTAGCGCCATCTAACGTCAAGGAGTGATTTTGCATACTCTTCTGCTCGACGCCTGTGAAATGCGCTCGGGTTTGAATTCGGAAAAACATCTTGAAAAACGCCGACGATAAACGCAAACCAAAAACGTCCCGGTGTGCACGAGCCTTTATATACGGGGAATCCCCAGTGACGTCACCGGCGTCATCCAATCCAGACAAGCCGTTTGCAAACTCCACCTACAACTCAGACAAGCGCAGAGAGCACACAACCATAGCAAATAAATAAATCCAGGAGCCGCCTAACAGAGCTGAATTAACACAATTATTGAGTTGTTTTTTTGGACAACTTAATTAGTGTTTAGTTTTAAATCCACTTAAATGTGTAAAAACAATAACTTAATTGATTTGTTTTGGGACAACATGAAGGAATTGTGTGAACGCATGACATTTTTACAGTGTAGGTTTCTCATATTGAAATAATTGCTATTACAATATGACCACAATATATATTGTATATTTTCTCAGTATCGTGCATCCCTATTAGACTATTAAAATCAGACTGTGGTCTAATTTGGGAAATATTTCTGTAAAGGTAAAAGTGTTGAGAGCATATATGTAAAGCGTACACTAAACTGATGTTTTATTTTAATTTGTATTATTTTAGCTGCAGTCTAGTCTGGAGGTGAGAGGATTCACCAAACTCAAACTGTCCTGGATTAAGCCTCCCCAGCCAGAGGTGAAACGAGATGATGAAGAGAGAGGTACATTATTATTATTATTAAATATTATTTACACAAACCAGCTCTTGAAAAGGAATTATTGGGTTAATATGTGACTATGAGAGTCTCGCTGTGCTTTATTTACAGGTCAGTGTCTAAGAATAGCATAACCTGGATCCACAAAACCTCCACAGTGATGCTCCAAAAAAACTTCTGTAATATAATTTAATTTCTATATAGTAAACTTGCTGGTTGACCTTTAAATCAGAATATGAAGAGGTATGAATTTATTCATAGAGGTATGAATAAATGTGTGTAATACATTCATTCATTCACTTTATTTTCGGCTTAGTCCCTTTATTAATCCGGGGTCGTCACAGTGGAATGAACCGCCAACTTATCCAGCACATGTTTTACACAGCAGATTGTGTGTAATATACTTTCATAAAAGCAAAAAAACATGAAAAGGTTTTCACTTTGGCACATATAAAAATCAATGTATAATTGATTTTGTTTTAGTAGAGATGTCCTGATTGTATGGAAGGTAATTCCCGCCAATTTTAAATAAATCAAATAAACACTGGAAATTAAAATGAAAACCAGATTAACAATTTCATTATAAAACCAACAATATCTCACGGCCAATTCGTAACTTTTTGATTAGTGGCTAATTCGTATGAATTCGTACGATCTAATTCATACAAATTAGTACGATTTGCCCATCACCCAATGACGGTTGGGGTTAGGGGTGGGGTTAGGTGCCACGCCTCCTTTTTAAAATCGTACATTTTCGTACGACTGAACTCGTACGAATTCGTACGAATTAGCCACTAAACTGACAAAACGTAAAATACTTATGTTTTCTCGTGAGATCAGGCTGTATAAAACACGGTTCACAAAATATCTGGCAAAATGAAATGAAATTATTTAACTTTCATTTTCAGTGTGACAACGCATTGTCCCTGTCTAATCGATAAATAAAATGAAGTTGCCGATTTAACATTTTTTTTTTTTCAGAGCATTTCTGCTTCAAGACTGGCAATATGAAAATGGAAACCCAAACTGAAAATGCTAACACAAAGCTTATTATATTAATGTTGACGCTATAATAGAGACACAACTCAAATTAAAATTTGTTTTCCGTTTATTGACACTTTTATTTCAGTTTTCTTTTTCAACGTCAACCTGTATGCAAAGCCTATGCTAATCAGGGGGAGGGGCGTATTCAAGCGACGTCAAGTGTTTTCAGAGGCCGAGGGCAGACGTACAGTTTTGACGAATGAAAGCGGCGAGAGCGTCAAAGTAGCCGGAAGTCATTCATTTTCAATGGGAGCCGGCGGCGATAAGCGGCGAGGAGCAGAGCGGCGCGTCTTCGCCGGTGTGAGCGTCGAGGAGAGTTGAAATCAAGTCGACTTTATGGTAATGAGCTATGACGCGGTTCGGCGGCAACCAATCAGAATGTAGAAGTCCACAGCTTGAGAGGAGTCCAGAGAACACAGTCACTGTGAACTTTGGTTCCGACCACAGTTGTTCCCAAGAGTTTGATTATTGCGGTCGCTGGATTTCCAATTATTTGCAATGTTTTCTTACAGGAACATACATTAAAAAAGTTACTGGCAAGTTACTAATGTGCATCAATGTTATATATATTTTTTTTTTCTTAAAAAAAAAGCGGGAATTTCATGCGA
The DNA here is from genome assembly GCA_903798195.1 of Danio kyathit. Classification (NCBI taxonomy): domain Eukaryota; kingdom Metazoa; phylum Chordata; class Actinopteri; order Cypriniformes; family Danionidae; genus Danio; species Danio kyathit. The sequence goes on from CAIGQS010000035.1 coordinate 206,534, forward strand.
CAATACAAAACAGTATTGCTGTGTAGGGCCTCGCACACGTAATACACAATTATGTAGTGCGTTAACTTTAAATTAGCTCAAAGGGAATATAACAGAACTTAAAGCGGCTCCAAAAGAATCGACTCTCTTGAACTGAACAAACGACTCGTCCAGCGCTCGTTTGAACAGACAGGGCTGTTGACTCAAAAATGAATATTACTATTCGAACTAAAATAAAACACTTTAATATTTAAGCAGGGTAACAAGATCTAGGTATAAGGCATTAGCTTAAAAGTATACACAGGTCACTTTCCTTTCAATACAAAAGAGACTTTATTGACTACAAACAAAACTAACAAAAACACACACACACGCATTCATACTGGTTGCAGACAAGGAATAGAAGGAAAGAAGAGTTTAGGAGAGATGTGATGTAAAACCTCAAGATGTAAAACCTAACCAAGCGAACCAAATAATCAATTCAACCTTTACGGTGTCTTAGACAGGGTTATCTATCATTAACATGACTAGCAGATCATACACCAGTTCAGCAATGGATCTGGAGATGTACTTGCATTCCGTAGTGATGTGGGGAAGTCCTTCTGTGGAGCTGGATTCCCACATGAGTTCGCTGGCGGTTGGTTTGGTCGTTGTAGTGACGTCTCTGAGGTCGGTGATAAAGTGAAGTCCAGTAGTTTAAGTTGGAGACGGCCAAACTGTTGTCGTGTTGACGGGTTTCGCGACGCAACTTAACTATAGACTCTTGACGGAAAGAAAAGAAAGAAGAGTAAACGGAAGATGGGGAAGTTTGAGGCTGGTCTCAACCCATCTTAATGTCCAAGTCCAGCTGGACTGGACCCGGAGAGGAGTTGTCCTAGAAGTGGAGCATCTCTACTTCTCAACAGCTGCTGCTGGTGCAACTCTGTCGGACTGGACGACTGTACTCCGCTCGCTCAGACTCTGCTCGCTCCGCTCGCTGCTTTTGCCTTTCGCCTAAAGAATGTTTGGGGAGATGGGTTTTATCACCAATGTTTCCGGCCCCTAATAGAGCTGGATCAATAAGGCATTGTCTGTGGATCTGCGTGGCAGTCCCATGTCAGCACATGTACTTTGGCGTGACTTACTCACATGAGCCATGGTGCTCAGACATCTAGCATTAAGCATACATTTATAATATGAACGATACATTTTACATATCTATAATTAAAAGGAATGAAAGAAAGGGAAAGGATTTCACTCATTCATCTCAAATAACATACACGTAATGGTACGTTTGTAATAACTCAAAGCATAATGGGTTATCCATGATTAATGCATTCTTAACATATACAGGATTCAGGTGTCATACAAGAGCAATAACATTACATTTCATTAAAAGTCCGCTATCATCGTTTTGAGGATGATCTGATGAACTTTAATGTTTGGTTAGATTATAAAATTCAGAGAGGATTTTTCATTCTCTGTTTTGGCCAAAGTCCGTCAATTTTCTGTCTTGCATGGGGGCTGGAAAACCCCATTTCCTGAGGTCAAACACGAGCTCTTTGTTAAGAAAATTGTGTTCTCGTGATCAGTTACCCGTTCGTCTTGAGTTAACTTGATCAGGATAGTGGGTCCGATGACACTTAACTGATGATGATGAACCAGTCATGGGGCTCATAGCCGCAAGGCATCCGCTTCCTGCTCTACTGCAACAAATGTGGCCTGACCTTCTGATTTTGGTCAGAGACCAAAATGTATCTCGATCAAGGTGATTCTGATCACAGGTGTCGACTCAGTTATTGGTGTCTGCATCGTTGAGTCCCCACACTGTTAAGCATTAACTCAACATTAATAAAGTAGTAATGCTGTATTCTTGACTTATTACCACATTTATAATGTGCTTAATAATTGTACTTTCATAATTTGTTAATGATTTATTTTTTATTATTAAATGAAGTATTGCATTATTTACAACCCAGTTATTTAAACATAGTTGGTGGTTTTTTTAAGATCATTCAGAATGAGTTAGTAAATGATGAATAAACTATTAAAATTAACATTTATAATTCTTATTATTCAGGCATATAGTAAATTTGTATGTTAATAAATGCTTTATTTTTGTGACCTAATCTAAAGTGAGGACTATTTATGCTTTATAAATCTTTTATAAATGACATTTAAAGGCTCAGTTAAATTCTAAACAGGAAAACAGAACATAAACGACATTATTCACACCTATTCATTTAAAGATACACAAATGAAACGGTATTAAATTAAAAATAAATCTTTGCAACCTTAACTAAAATAAAATTACTGTACAGTTTAAACATTGCGTGTTATTATTATATTGTTAAATTATTATATTGTTGCTGTTTTATCTAGTTTTAGGTTATATTTTGACACTCCTGTTATTCAGCGATGTTTAAACTTAACAGTCATTTTACTGTTTAGATAAGATTGCAAAGATTATTATTCATTTGATCCTGAGACTTTATTGTCATTTAAAAGGGATTTATAAAGCATGAAAAGTCCTCACTTTAGATTAGGTCACAAAACTGCATGAAGTTGAGTTAATAAAGCATTTATTAACATACATAGTAACCATTAGTATATGCCTGAATAATAAGATATATAAACGTTGATTTCAATAGTTTATTAATCATTTACTAACTCATTCTGAATGATCTTAAAAACCACCAACTGCTCTTAAACACAAATGGTTTGTAAATAATGCAATACTTCATTTAGTAATGAAAAATAAATAATTAACAAAGTATAAAAGTACAGCTATTAAGCACATTATAAATGTGGTAATAAGTCAATAATAGAGCATTTGTAGCTGCAGTTATAAACTGCTTACTAACATCTGTAAATGTAGAGTTAATGCTTAACAAATAATGAATTCAGTAGTTGCTAATGCTTAGTAAATGATTCATAGTGTGTAGTTATTATAAAGTGTTATTTTGTCTGAACTGCATTATTTATATGTCTGATAATATTTTTTTCTTCTAGAGAAAGTTTTATTTGTTTTATTTCAGCTAGAATAAAAGCAGTTTTTAATTTTTTAAACACCATTTTAGGGTCAATATTATAAGCCCCTTTAAGCTAATTTTGTTTTCGATAGTCTACAGAACAAACCATCATTATACAATAACTTGCCTAATTCCCCTAACCTGCCTAGTTAACCTAATTAACCTAGTTAAGCCTTTAAATGTCACTTTAAGCTGTATAGAAGTGTCTTGAAGAATATCTAGTCTAATATTATTTACTGTCATCATGACAAAGATAAAATAAATCAGTTATTAGAGATGAGTTATTAAAACTATTATGATTAGAAATGTGTTGAAGAAATCTGCTCTCCGTTAAACAGAAATTGGGGAAAAAATAGACAGGGGGGCTGATAATTCTGACTTTAACTGTATACTGTACAATATAACTCACACCAGGACTGATTCAACACAACTACAGCAGAAGGTGAGGTTCCCCTTCAGATAGGGAACTTCGACGTGTGTCTTAGACACTTTGGGAGTTCGCTAGACGACCAATCACTCTTAGGAGTAAGAAAACGGGCCAATGAATGCCTATGAGTTGACAAAGCACAGCTTCTCCAAGTGCTGGTGATTAATTATATCGAGTATGTATGTATCAGACGTTGGATTTTGGTTGCCGTATGTGATGAATAAATGTCAATATGATGTTGGTTTAAGATGTTGGCTCGATGTTGGATTTTGGTCACTTTCTAACAACCTAAAATCAACCAAATATCAACGTCATTATTGGACACCAAATTAATTTCCTTAGATGCTGGCTAGACATTAGACACAGACTGAATTTTGGTCACCTGACTTAACTCTAAAATTTAACCTAATATTAACATTAGTGATGCCACAATTCTCAATATAATATTGAACCGTTCGGTACGGCATCCACTTTTCAATATGCGCTTGTGAATTGCGGTTTTCTCGGTTTTACGTTTAAATAATTTATGTGCGTTTTATTTCTCCGAATTGACTGTCTGTGTGAGCTGAGTTGAGGAAACTCCTCCCCGCGAGTATATATTCAATAACTATGCTCTAAAGTTAGGGGGTGCTTAACCATCATTTCACGGCTATGGTGAGTGGAGGTGAAGAGAGGAAACACTACGAGGAAGCAAAGGTGTCGTTCAAATCTCCGGTGTGGGGACGTTTCGGTTTTGCCGTTGAGTATAATGCCGAGGAAGAAAAAACAGTAAGCTAAAAAATGACTGTGTGCACTGCAAGCATTGTTTTACACGTATAGCCAGGGCTTAATATGTGCCGGAACACGCCGGATCCGGCGCCTCATTTTACCGATCCCCCTCCTCAACCGCCTTCCTCCCCGTCCGCTGTTCACTTTCATTTTCTGCCGCGATTCCCCAACCCCCTTCACGTTCGTCCGCAACACCCCCACGCTCTTTACTTTCGTCCTTTGTCTGCGACACCCCACCGCCGCCATCCAACGCCCTCTCCCCAGTGGCGTAGAAGTAGAAAACGTCACGCTCTCTCTGTGCATTAGTTCCCCGCATTCAGAAGTTAACCCCCAAACTGACACAGGTAATAAAAAGATTCAACTTCAGTCATGTTCATGTTGTGAAACACTATCAAAATGTCCACTGTTGATTATATTAGACTTTTGTTTTGAAAAGCGATTTTAAACCTTTTAATAGAGGAAGTCCTCGGCTCTGCATATTATTAATCAGAAGCTGAGTGTACATATTTTACGTTAGGAAATGCAGTCTTGAATTTACAAACAGTTGGCAAGCACCGGAGAACAGATGAACACATTGATCAAATTTAGTTTTCAGTCACGTTGAAAGCAATATTCAGCTCGTTTAGTTTTGCCTTCATTCGTTTTAGATGTCAGTACTGACATATAGTCTTCAACACATGATTTTTTACAACACGTTTTTTTAAAATAATAGTTTAACTAACTAATTTCTAATAACTGCTTTTTTTATCTTTCCCATGGTGACAGTCAGTGCAAAATATTTTACTATTATTACTGTTATTTTGCAAGATAGTTGTATTCAGATTAAAGCGTAATTGAAAGACTTCACTAGGTTATGTTAACTAGGACAGTTAGAGTAATTAGTCAAGTTATAGTATAACTGGTTTGTTGTGTAGACAATCAAAAATATACAGTAAATATTTCTTAAGGAGGCTAATAATACTGACCTTAACATTGTATTTTTAAAATTTGTTTTTATTTAAGAAATAAACTATAAGAAAAAGACTTATTATTATTACTTCTTTTTTTTTTTTACAGGAAATACTGTGAAAATGTCCTTGGATTGTTAAAGATCACTTGGAAAACATTATTTTAGGTTAATGGGAGGGCAAAAAAATTGACTTCTAAGTTTACAGGTGTAAAAATGTGCCTTGATATACTTGAATGTTAGAAATGTGTTGTTCACTACAATACAAAGTTCCTTAAAATTAATAAATTAATACAAAGTTATAGAATTATCTTGTTTATGTAGACTGCAGAGTCATGCATGAAAAAAAATGACTTTGAATAATCGTTTAAGTAGTTTGTGATGCATGTTAAAGTGTGCCCCCTAAAAGCACAAGTGGCCCCTGCCCGGCCCCCCCAGTCATTCTGGTCTAGAACCGCCATTGCTTGTAACACTCGCGCCATTTTTTTTATTATACAATACACCAGGAACTAGTGTACCTTTCTTGGCTTTTAAGTAAAATAAAGGAGTATTGCAATAAATAGTTTTTATGTTTTTCTCCTATTGCATTAAGCATAAAAAAAAAATAAAAATACGTGTCAAGCCATCAGAACCGAACCGAACCGAAAACCGTGTTAAAAAACCGAGGTATGTATTGAACCGTAGGCTAACTGTATTGTTGCATCCCTAATTAACATCATATGATGGTGTGTGCCTGCTGAGCAATAACTAGATGCACTACAGAATATTACGTTTACACACATCTACAAATTACATGTAAACACATCAGCTTTTCACAGCATAATACTCACTACTCTCGAGTACTCTTGAAAGAGCTACTTTTTACTCATACTTTGAGTAATATTTACAACAGATACTTTTACTCTACTTGCACTACATTTTTAGGAAGTAATGGTACTTTTACTTGAGTATGATCTGCCAACCAGATCCAAGTTCCAGAAAGAAATCAGTGTTACAGCATTCAGAGTGGGATGTTTGATTGTTGTGGGATGTTTAATGATCACAGAGACCTCAGTTTATTGTCTCATCCGAACACTCACTGGCAGTGTCTCCTTCAGTTTGCTGGGGCATTAGAACTCACACAAGACCGCAGGTTGAGCTCCCCCTGCTGGTCTCACTAACACCACTGCCAACAGCAACCTAGTTTTTCCATGTGGTCTCCCATCCAGGTACTGACCAGGCTCAGCCCTGCTTAGCTTCAGTGAGTAACCGGTCTTGGGCTGCGGAGTGATATGGCTGTGTGTGCATATGTATTCATTCATTCATTTTTTTTTCGGCTAGTCCCTTTATTAACCTGGGGTCACCACAACGGAATGAACCGCCAACTTATCCAGCACATTTTTACGCAGCGGATGCCCTTCCAGCCACAACCCATCTCTGGGAAACATCCATACACACTTATTCACACTTATACACTATGGACAATTTAGATTACCCAATTCACCTGTACTGCATGTCTTTGGACTGTGGGGGAAACCAGAGCACCCGGAGGAAACCCTTGCGAACACAGGGAGAACATGCAAACTCCACAAACTCCACCCAGCCGAGGTTCGAACCTGCGACCCAGCAACCTTCTTGCTGTGAGGCGACAGCACTACCTACTGCGCCACTGCGTCGCCTTTAAAAATATTATATTAATCTTATTTTTTAATTCAACTATAGGGGTGCAGCCAGGTAGGGGGGCTACAAGACATTGTGCCCAGGGGCCTCTGAATTCTTAATCCGGGCCTGGATGCTGCACACTGGTGGTGGTGTGGAGAGACATTCTCATGATTGTGAAGCCCTTTGGGTGTATGGCTATGCACAGTAAACATGCTATATAAATACACATTACATCAGGCAACCTATAAACTGGTAATTGGTAATCTATAAATCATAATGTATTAATTCCCTTTAACTAATGATGTAAATTCAGGTATTAATTACCACAGTAGTCAAAGATATGTACTCCAGCATCCAGTTGTCTACTTGAATTGATCATTAGCTGATTATTTGCTAAGATATCATTACGCATTGACATTATAGTTAACGAGTTAGTTATATACTTATATTGCACATTATGATTTCACTGATGAACTGAGGAACAAATTGAAAGCTGCTGGAAAAAAAAAGTGGATATGATGCAATAATCGCTTTAATTCCTTTAAAGTTTTGTCATCATCATTGGAGGCCAAAATGTAAAATGATTTTTGATTAATTGCTCAGGCCTAATTTTTGGACAATTTCACAAAACCTGTCAGTGAGTAAAAATCAGAGTCAGTGAGCAGAAATCATATCGTTGTGCAGTATGAACTTATCAAAAATCTATATTAGATCCTTAATTAAATGATTAATCTACAGTGTAAATGAATGACTACACTGTGTTGTTCAAACTCTTTATGATTTATTTCACTGCGATCTCAATGAAAATGTGTTATTTATATTATAGTTATATTTATACATTGAGCATGTTACAGCTAGAACTTATATTACAGTGAGATATCAGCGATAAAGCAATGACATTTAAGCAATTTCAACTTAAACTAAGTAAAGTAAAGGTTATGATGATGAAACTGGATTTACTTCAGTATGTTGTTTAGTCAGCTAGATTGTTTTTCTTTCTAAAGTTTCATATTAGCAGTCAAAGTGAATTAGAAACTATTGAGTCAAATTCTCAAAGATACTTTCCAGAGGGTCACGGCACCTTGATGCAATCTGTAAATAAAGTAATGTTTGTGTATTACTTCACATGTTGTTTTAATAATAATGTACATTCATGCTGGTTATTCACAGTTTTGAGAACAGACTCACGCTGACTAGTTGTCGTCATCTGCATTCCCAGTACCTTTTCAGGGCTTTCAGACCAAACGAATGTCATGTTTGCGTATCCTCTACCAGCGAGAGCAGATTTCAGCTGAAAATGAGAGATTAATTTTGAATGAGTTTTATATGAAATAATTGACTAGGTAATTTCATTGAATATGTATCCGGTTTCAGATCATTTTCTTTTCTGTAGTGGCAGATGAGCTAAGTAACGCTGATAAATTGTTCAATACATTTCCAATATTAATACAGAGTTCCACTACATGTAATTTTAGGTGTATCACTCAAATTACGTAGGGATGCAGCTAAAAAAAATAAATACACTTTTTTTTTGGCCGATAGATTTAAGTTATGGCCGATTTGGATACCGATACCAATAACAATTCCGATACGATACTCTTGTTGGTCAGTTGCATTATTAATGCATAAATATACAGTAATGTACAATACTCAATACTGATAAAATGATAGATTCAGATATCAATACCGATATTGGTAAATTGAATACAGTACTATACAACACAATTTTTTTCCCATTAATTTATTTTTAATGAACATGAATTTATCCAATTAACATCCAACTGTCCAACATTTTATTTTTTTTTTTTTAGAATATGCAAAAAGGTACACAAATTGGGATCATACAAAGAAGATAAAACATAAAAAAACAACAACGAAAAACAAAAATAACAACAATACAGTCAGCTACTGGCAGTGTATATATGTGTGTGTGCGTGTATATGTATGTGTGTGTGTGTGATACTGATTGGATACTGATACCGAAATTGATAAATTGAATACAGTAAATACTAGCTATTTTTTTCCAATTAAGTTAGTTTAACTGAATATGAATTGATCCATTTAACATTCAACATTTAATACAGACACAAGGTAAAAAATACAGAATGACAATCGTCAAATGTGATTTACATATTTAAATATTCATTCATTTTCTATTCGGCTTAGTCCCTTTATTAATCTGGGGTCGCCACAGCGGAACGAACCGCCAACTTATCCAGCACATGTTTTACGCAGCGGATGCCCTTCCAGCCACAACCCATCACTGGGAAACACTCATACACTCTCTCATTCACACTCATACACTACTGACAATTTAAGCCTACCCAATTCACCTGTCCCGCATGTCTTTGGACTTGTGGGGGAAACCGGAGCACCCGGAGGAAACCCATGCGAACACGGGGAGATCATGCAAACTCCACACAGAAATGCCAACTGACCCAGCCGGGACTCGAACCAGCGACCTTCTTGCTGTGCGGCAACAGCACTTCCTACTGCGCCACCGCGTCGCCCATATTTAAATAATAACATTTTATTTTAAATTACAAAACTAGAACAAATCTAACAACAAAAATTAAGAAAAAATATTCCACAAATTATTACATATTAAAAAAGATTTATAAACAAAGAATCAAGAGGAATATAGATGTATAGAGTTTGTATTATTAAATTTTTTTGCAATAACTCATTCAAATTTAAATGTATTATCTTTTTATTCCTAATATTTAACAGATTAAGATTTTTTGAAAATGTTTAATAATTTTGCTTTGAGAAAAACAATCATTAATTTAAAAGACACGCAGCTCATTTTCTCCATGTAGTTAATAATCATCGGCCTTTTTTTATATTTTTGCCCATATGTGGATAGCTTTATCTTAATTCAATATCAACCCAATAAATATTGTTGGCCGATACATTGGTGTATCCCCAAAATTAATATGGTTTTGAGCAAAATATGCTGAATATTATTTTTGGGCAGATATTTTCTTCAGTTCTCATCCGGCCTTAAGGGGGCGCTGTTGATTTGTTTTACATTAAAATTTCAGTGTTTTTTTCACCTGCTGAAGAATGTTTTTACTTGTTGTCTGGTCGGTCAAATCCATCGCGGAGCTAAAGTGCATCCTTACAAATGATCTTCCTAAAACAGGACCTAACAAACAAACAAATGTAGACGTTCAGTTATTGATGTAAATGGATAAAATGCACCAATAGCAGACATTTTATTTCATGAGAATGCACACAATATATTTATTTTTCCTTCAGGAAAAATTGTTATCATTACAAAATTTAAAGCAAATCAAATAATAATAAAAAAATAAACATTAGATTTTCTTCATGTTTGGTTACATGATTTGTGTCAGGATCTGTGTTATTTTTATTTTATTATTAGGATCTGTGTTGTCTGTGTTATTTTATTGTGTATTTGTATCCACTTCATCCTCATCTTCATGAAACAGAGGAGAACAGTTGTCAATGTTTGCCAACACCAGAGAGTTTATAATAATGAAGCTGCAGAAACACATTTCTGCACCAAGCCTCTCTCTTAGAGAATATAGTCTATAGCGATCAATGATTGGCTCCTTTACTAGAAGGCGGGGCTTGCTTCACTAGCGCATCCCTATTGGATTTTACATCCCCAATTCAAATCTATACGAATGGCACGTCTTGTGTATATTATAGCTGACCAACGGTACAGTTAAAGGTTACCTTTTCCAAAAACCTCCACCTCACACAGGGTGAGCATCTGCAAGTCTCCAGGAATGATCAGATTGATGTAACGTCCCACCATCTCATTACATGTGTAGTTGTAGGTCTCACCCGTTGGAATAGCAGGAACAACCGCACATCTACAGACGGACAAATTCAAATACTGAAATATACACATTAACTTTTCAGTTTATCGTACTCATCTTATAAACATAAATAGTTTGTTCCTTTCAATTATGTTAATATCACAAAGATTAGAAACAGGGAGGTTGGGGGGGGGGGTAGTTTGGGGTAAGAAGTACTTAGAGTTTATGTCTTGTTTCTAGTTTCCACAAATCTAAATAGTCTTAAATCAAGAAGCATCTACTAGAAAAGCAAAATATATTGTCTTATGGCAAAATAAAAAACTAAATTATTTAACTTATTTCCCTAGTGGCGGATTATTTTGCTAGTTTTAAGGAAAAAGTCACTTCATTTTGGCATATTCATCCATTTTCTTCTGCTTATCTGGGGCTGGGTCACGGGGTAGCAGTCTCAGAAGGGAACCTCAGACTTCCCTCAGCCACCTCGGCTGGCTTCTCTTGATGTGGAGGAGCAGCTGCTCTACTCTGAGCTCCCCCCGGGTGACAGAGCTCCTCACCCTATCTATAACGGAGTGCCCTGCCACAAGTTTTGGCCACTTGTATTTGAGATCTTGTTCTTCCAGTCATTACCCAAAGTTCATGACCATAGGTAAGAGTAGGAAAGTAGTGAACAAAACCCCAAGATACTCCTTGAGGTAAGGACTTTCCTCCAACCTGGAGATGGCAGGCCACCTTTTTCTGGTGGAGCAGCATGGCCTCAGACTTGGAGGTGCTGATTCTCATCTTGGCTGTGTCACACTCAGTAGCATTAGTCCCAATGCCAGCTGAAAGTCCATGTCTGATGAAGCAAACAGAACAACATCATCTGCAAATAGCAATGACGAAATGCTGTGGTCCCCAAACCAGGCCCCCTCCATCCCTAGGCTGCACCTTCAAATTCAGTCCATAAAAATGATGAATGGAACCGGTGACAAAGGGCAACACTGCTGGACTCCAACATGCAGGAACAAGTCTGACTTATTGCAGCAATGCAAACAAAACTCCTGTTCTGTTCATACAGGGACCAGACAGCCCTTAACAGAGTGACCCCATACTCCCAGCGCACCCTCCACAGAATGACATGAGGGACACAGTCGAATGCCTTCTCCAGGCCTTCAAAACACATGTGGACTGGTTGGGCATACTCCTATGAACCCTCTATCACCCTAGTGAGGGTATAGAGGTGGTCTAGTGTTCCACGACCTGGACGAAAACTGCATTGTTCCTCCTGTATCCAAGGAAGGTTCAACCATCAGGTTGAGGTGCATAGGGTGTATCTCATCCAGCCCCGCTGTTTTGCCACTGTGGAGCTTCAACCTACCTCACTGACTTAAGCTTGGGTGATGGATGAGTCAACCCCTGCATCCCCAGTCTCTGCTTCCTCAATGGAAGACGTCTCAGTGTGATTGAGGAAATCCTTAAAGTGTTCCTTCCACTGTCTGACAACTGAGTGTCCAAAACTTATGCTCAGAGATCAGATGATACAACCCCAAAGACTATCATCGAACATGGTATTTGTTATAGACAAACTGTGGCTAACAGAAATGTCCAACAACAGAGCACCACTCGGATTCAGATTAGGGAGGCCATTGCTCCCAATCACACCTCTCAGGGTAACACTGTCATTACTCCAGTAGAACAATGGAGTTCCCAGTCAGAGCACCTTCCAGCACCCTCTCAAGGACTCCAAGAAGGCTGGGTACTCTACATTGGTGTTTGGCTCGTAGGCACAAACTACAGTGGGAGATCCATCCCAGACCCTCTCGTTCACTGGGGAAAACTCCAACTTACGGCGGCCAAATTGGGGAGCTATGAGCTCACACCAGCCCGCTGCCTCTTGCCGTGGGCAACTTCAGAGTAGAAGAAAGTTCAGTCCTTCTCAGGAAGTTGAGTTCCAGAGCCCCAGCTGCGCATGATGGTGAGCTTGACTATCTCTAGTTCGTACCGTTCAACCTCCTGCACAAGCTCTGGCTCCTTCTTTTCCAGTGAGGTGACATTCCATGTCCCAAGAGACAGTATCTGTGCCTGACAATTGGGTTGTCATGGTTCTGATTTTTGACCATCAATCCACAATGCACCGGCCCTTACTACTCTTCCTGCAGGTGGTGGGCCTGAAGGAGGATGGTCCCACATTGCTCCTTTGGGCAGACCCTGTCTGAGTTCCGTGGGATGAAACTCGGTCAACAAGCACTCGCATACAAGCCCCAACCCCAGGTCTGGCTCCAGGGTGGGACCCTGGCTGTGCCATACCGGGCAACGTCACGGACCTCGATGATTTACTACTCATAATTGGTTTTTGAACCTCACTTAATCTGACCTGTTAACTAAGATCTTTTTTGCCTTGGGAGACCCTACCAGGGGCATTAGCCCCCAACAACATAGCTTTTAGCACAACTCAGGCAATCGAAGGTGTGGAGGCACCATGATAAGGCGGCGGTTCATGGAGAAATCATTATTTCTGAAAACAAGACAATATTTTTTGCTAGAAACAAGACCAAAAGTCTATATAAGAAAATCATTTTTTTGCACCATAAATAATTAAGTGAAAAATAAAAAATAAATGCTCAATCACCAAAATTGAGATAAAGTGTTTCATTAATTTTAGGTCATATCACTCAGTCGTACTGTAACAATAGCATTACAGTGTCTAATGCAGGGGTGGGCAAACTCGGTTCTGGAGGGCCGGTGTCCTGCACAGTTTAGCTCCAACTCTAATCAAACACACCTGCTTATAGATCTCTAGTGATCTTGAAGACACTGATTAGCATGTTCAGGTGTGTTTGATTAGCGTTGGAGCTAAACTGTGCAGGACACCGGCCCTCCCGGAACGAGTTTGCCCACCCCTGGTGTAATGTTTTTTTCAAGAGTCTCACATGGGGTTGTTGTTGCCGTTGTTCTCCAAAGAGCTTCCAATGTGAATCTCCAGGCCTGTTATTTGTTGTGCATTGCTGTCATTTCTGTTAGTGATTACCACCCTGTTGATAGCGTAAAAATAAAGCAGATCCACCCTTAGCCATGGACTTGTCTCATTAAGGGTGGAGGAACATCCTTCATTGATCCGCTGGAGACCTCTATTTCCATCAATGGCCCTGTCAGCAGACCAGTCCTTGGATGTTGATGACTGTGTAGCAGCTCCAACACGTGCTCGATTGTCTAGAAAATACATTAAAGGTGACTTATTATGCCTATTTTTACAGGATGTAAAATAAGTCTCTGACGTCCCTAAAGTGTGTAGTGAAGTTTTCCTTTTGATGACACATACAAAGGGAAAACGCCAATCAAAGTGTTTCTGCAGACTGTTTTTATCAAGTGCGATCATAAAAAATACAATCAATTCCTTTTTATCATTAGATGCTGGATATATTCACACACTGCTGACACACAACTTTGTTTAAACCCGGTGAATATAACATTTTAAGACAACACAAGGGTTATGTAATCAAATTTTGAAAGCATGACATGATATTTTATAAATGCTGCACAGCATTGACTTGCCTATTAAATCCCCGTAGATTTCAAGCTCACAAAGCGTAAGAATAGCCATATATCCGGGAACATGAACAAACACGTAGCGTCCCACCATCCCACCGCAAGAGAAGTTGGTGGAGGTTACAGGTGAAGCGTTAGGAATCTTAGTACATCTACAGACAGAAAGATCAACGGTTACATGCATTTCTGTTCATCCTCAACTGCAGACAGAAATAAATATTAGAAAAATTGGTTTACAGTAACATGTACATGAATAATAATGTACAATTAGGTCAACTAAATGAACTTATGATGAGTTAATGCATGCGCTAATCATGAACTTTAACTAGAACATAAGTTCATGTGTAAAAAATGGCTTGCTTGCTTAATTGTTTGTTAGTTCATGTTTGTTAATTAATGCACTATCTAACATTTTAGTTGAAGCTTAATGCAACTCATTCTTTGAGAAAGTAGATTAATTAAACATGCAACTGGACCAACGTGAACTCATGATCTGTTAACGTATCATTGTCATGACTTTACTTGGAGTTCATGAGTAGTTAAGAATAAGTTAATAATAATAATGTGTCCCTCCAAGTAAAGTCATGCCATAATGATACTTTAACAGGTCATTTTGGTCAAGTTGCACTTTTAATTATGTAGGGCCTCGCACACGTAATACACAATTATGTGGTGCGTTAACTTTAAATTAGCTCAAAGGGAATATAACAGAACTTAAAGCGGCTCCAAAAGAATCAACTCTCTTGAACTGAACAAACGACTCGTCCAGCGCTCGTTTGAACAGACAGGGCTGTTGACTCAACAATGAATATTGCTATTCGAACTAAAGTAAAAACACTTTAATATTTAAGCAGGGTAACAAGATCTAGGTATAAGGCATTAGATTCATAAGTATACACAGGCCACTTTCCTTTCAATACAAAAGAGACTTTATTGACTACAACAAAACTAACAAAAACACACACACACACACGCATTCATACTGGTTGCAGACAAGGAATAGAAGGAAAGAAGAGTTTAGGAGAGATGTGATGTAAAACCTCAAGATGTAAAACCTAACCAAGCGAACCAAATAATCAATTCAACCTTTACTGTTTCTCAGACAGGGTTATCTATCATTTAACATGATTAGCAGTTAATACACCAGTTCAGCAATGGATCTGGAGATGTACTTGCGTTCCGCAGTGATGTGGGGAAGTCCCTCTGTGATACTGGATTCCCACGTGAGTTCGCTGGTGGTTGGTTGGTTGTTGTAGTGATGTAGCTGGGCTGCTGATGAGGTGAAGTCAGGTAGTTTAAGTCGGATACGGCAAAACTGTTGTCCTGTTGACTGGTTTTGTGACGCAACTTAACTTAACTGGACTCTCAATGGAAAGAAAAGAAAAAAAGAGTAAACGGAAGATGGGGAAGTTTGAGGCTGGTCTCATCCCATCTTAATGTCCAAGTCCGCCTAGACTGGACCTGGAGGAGAGTTGTCCTGGAAGTGGAGCATCTCCACTCCACAACAGCTGCTGCTGGTGCGACTCTGTTGGACTGGACGACTGTACTCTGCTCTGCCGTACTCTGCCTAGACTCTGCTCGGCATGTTTTTTGGGGTGATGGATTTTAACCACCAATGTTTCGGCCCCTAATAGAGCTGGATCAATAAGGCAATGTAGTATTAAGCATATATTTATAATATGAACATTATACATTTTACATATCTATAATTAAAAAAGAATGAAAGAAAGGGAAAGGGTTTCACTCATTCATCTTAAATAACATACACATAAGGCATCCGCTTCCTGCTCTGTGCTGCAACAAATGTAGCTTGACCTTCTGATTTTGGTCAGAGACCAAAATGGCTCTCGATCAAGGTGATTCTGATCACAGGTGTCGACTCAGGTATCAGCGTCTACATCGTTAAGTCCCCACAATTAATATTCTTTCTCATAGAGTGTTACATTTAGCTAACACTTTAGTTTAGGTCACAATTCACGCTATTAACTACTGACTTGTTACCTGCCTATTATTAAGATATGACCTGTGATTAGAGTTATAAAGTATGACCTTATTTTACATCCCTAATCCTGCCCAACAACTAAACCCATCTTCTACCTTACTAAAAAGTTTGTTAGTAGTTTGTTAAGCTAGTAGTTTTAGTTAATGGTTTGTTAACAGTGAATTGTGACCTAAATTTTCGAATATTTTTTACAGTGAATTGCGTATGCCCTTAACTCTTTAATAATTCTAAATAAAGCAATGTTTAGATTACATATTAGTGCATCATTATTCATGTACTGTTATTGTCAATTGTTACCGAGAAATACTCACGAGGGGTTGTTGTAAGCAAATGAAGGGTCACTACCGATGCGGGTCATGGTGCCGTTTAACGGTACATAAACTGAGTTCAGGGAATTAATCATGGTCACAGTGTTGATTCTGTATTCATTCAACAGATTCACTCTTATCCACGGGTCAGGCTGAAAGGTAGTGTGTGCACAGGTTTGGGGTAAACCATCAAGAGCGTATCTAGCATAGGAGTTTCCCATCTGTGAAGACAGGACAGCGGTGCGCCATAATGCTGCGTTCTCTGGAAAATATACAGTAGTAATGGTCAGTATTGGAGTAATACTTAAAAAAATCATGTAATAATATTTGATTTATGCTTTTAAAAATGTAGTGCAGTTAGTTTTTAGTTTAATTAATTAGATTTATAAAAATAAATTGCTGAGTTAAAATGAACAGTCACATTGAATAATGCACTCGATGAGAAAACCACTGAACAAAAGCAATTTAAAAATTTCACATTAGAGCAAAAATAATCCTAGTTTAGTTTTATAGTCAGCCGACCACCAGAAAGCGACTGAAATTAAAAAAAAGAAAAGAAGAGAAAAAAGAAAAGAAAAAAGAAAATCAAAAGCAAAAAAATCCATTTTAGTTGTATGGGCGGTCGATCGCCAGAAATTGACTGAAATAATAATATTACAATTGAACATTTGAAGCAAAAACAATCCCATTTTTGTTTTATGTAGATCAACCAGAAATCAACTGAAAAATAAATAAATAAATAAATTTAAGGCAAAAAAATCCCAGTTTTGTTTTATGAGAGATTGACCGTCATAGGGAAATGAAATAAATAAAATAAAAAATAAATTAATTTAAGCAAAAACAATCATATTTTCATTTTATATATTCATTGTCATATAAATCACAATAAAAAAACACCCTTGGCACAATTATCACGGGTATTACAAATTGTCATTTACTTTTGAAGTGGCCAGTTTCGAGCAGCATTGTGCAGCCCAATATTCAACACAAGACGCGCATTAGAATTAGAGTTGTTTCGATATCAGTACTAGTATGGAAAATACTCAACAATACTGCAAAAACACAAATTTTCTGCAAGATATCTTTCCAGTGTTTTGACATTGCATTCCTTAAGAGCTTCTTTGAATTCATTTCTAGCTCCTATAAAGTTTGTGCCACAATCCCAATAAAGCTGACGAACAGCTTCCCGAAAACTTTTAAAACATCTTAAAGCATTGATGAACATGTCTGTTGATAGGTCTTCCAGCATTTCACTGTGGACACTACTATATTAAAAATATATTTCTGATTTTATAGTTTCAAAGAGAGGATTTTTCTATATTATTCATATTATTTTTTTATATCTCTTTCTTTTTTGCACTGATTTTTATACAATTATACTGTAAAACTTTACAGTGTTTAATTTGTGGCTGATCTTGTTTCAGTTAAAGAACAGTAAACAACATTGTATTTGTTCATGTTTTATTTATTGATAAGTTTAAAGCACACTGTAAATTAATTCTGTCAATTTATACAGGGCTAGTATTACAACTTTTTTTTACAGATAAACACTCAAATATAGGTTAAGTACTTGGTATCGGCCGCTATCCAGAGCTTTGGTACTGGAATTGGTATCGGAAAGTTTTATGGCAGATTGTATGTGTATTTGTTCATGTTTTATTAATGAATAAGGCTGAAGCACACCATAAATTAATTTTGTCGATTTATACAAGGCTAGTAGTAGTATACACAACTGTTTCTACAGATACACACTCAGGTATCGGTTCAGTAACCTGTATCGGCCGATATCCAGAGCTCAGGTATCGGAATAAGTATCAGAAAGGGAAAACAGGTTAGTTTTTAGTTAAATTAATTGGCTTTTAAAACATGAATTGCTGAATTAAAATTAAATAGCCACATTGAATCACGCATTCGATATTACAAAAATCAAATATTTAAGCAAAAACAATCCCAGTTTGTTTTATGGCAGATTGTATGTGTAATTGTTCATGTTTTATTAATGGATAAGTTTGAAGCACACTAAAAATTTATTCTGTCGATTTATACAAGGCTAGTAGTAGTATACCAAACTAATTCTACAGATACACACTCAGGTATCGGTTCAGTGCCCAATATCGGCCGATATCCAGAGCTCAGGTATCGGAATTAGTAATGGAAAGGGAAAAATGACTTAGTTTTTAGTTTAAATAATTTGCTTTTAAAGCATAAATTGCTGAAATAAATTAGTCAAGCTGAATCACGTATTCGACGACCGACAGAAATCAAAAATAGTTAAAAAATTTGACATTTGCAGCAAAAACAGTCAAATTTATGTTTAATGCAGATAAATTGCCAGAAATCGACTGAAAAATAAGTAAATAAATAAATTCAAAGCAAAAAATCCCATTTTTGTTTTATGGCAGATTGTATGTGTATTTTTTCATGTTTTATTAATGGATAAGTTTGAAGCACACCAGAAATGAATTATATCGATTTATACAAGGCTAGTAGTAGTGTACACAACTGTTGTATATTGATTCAGCACCCAGTATCGGCCTATATTCAGAGCTCAGGTATCAGAATCGATATCGGAAAGGGAAAAATTAATTCGTTTTTAATTCATTTGCTTTTAAAACATAAATTGCTGAATTAAAATTAAAGTAGACGTGCTGAATCATGCACTCAATGACAAATCGACTGAAATAAAAAAAAAATTACAAAAATGTAATACTTGAAACAAAAACAATCCATTTGTTTTATGGCAGAATGTATGTGTATTTGTTCATGTTTTATTAATGGATAATTCTGAAGCACACCGTAAACTAATTCTGTCAATTTATACAGGGCTAGTAGTAGTATACGCAATTGTTTCTACAAAAATACACACAGGTATTGTTTCAGTGCCCATTATCGGCCGATATCCAGAGTGCAGGTATCGGAATAAGTATCAGAAAGGAAAAACAAGTTAGTTTTTAGTTAAATTAATTTGCCTTTAAAACATAAATTGCTGAATTAAAATTAAAGTTGTCACATTGAATCACGCATTCGATGAGAAATCGACAAAAAAAACAACAACATTAATTCTAATTAAGTTAATTATTTCGATTTAAATAAGACGCAACTGTTTCTACAGATACACACTCAAATATTGGTTCAGTACCCGCTATCGGCCATTATCCAGAGCTCAGGTATTGGAATTGATATCGGAAAGGGAAAAATTTGTTCGTTTTTAGTTAATTTGCTCACATTGAATCCCACACTCGATGAGAAATCGACTGAAATAAAAAAAAAAATATTACAAAAATGTTATATTTGAAACAAAAACAATTCCAGTTTGGTCCAGTAAGGCTAAAGCACACCATAAACTAATTCTGTCAATATATATAGAGCTAGAAGTATTATACGCAACTGTTTCAACACTGCAAAAGACAACAGTCAACTTTATCAAATGAAATGAGTGTAGTTAACTCAAAATTGACTGAACGTTAATTCTACTCATTTGAAAAGAGTTTTGAAGTCAGTGTTGAAGGTAATGAGTTAATTAAATACCTCATTACTTCAGCTTAAATGGAGTAAATTCACAGTACTCATACAGATTAGTTTTTTTTAACTCAAAGGGTTTGTACCAATCAGTTTCCTCAAATGGTTTGAGTTGCCTTAACTTATTGGGTTTTACAGTACTTATAACTTATTTATTAAGTTTTACCATGCTCAAATTGCTTCATTTACTCAAATGGAGTAAGTTCACAGTACTCATTAGGATTAGTGTTTGAACTTAAATGGTTTGTTGCAATCGGTTTCCTCAAACGGTTTGAGTTACCTTAACCTTTTGGGTTTTACAATGTACAGATACACACTCAAATATCTGTTCAGTATTTGCTATATCAACCTGGTCCCTAATGACAATCTCAATTGCGTTTGCAATTCAGTTTCGACTAATCACCCAGCCTTACCTGGCATATATCCGTAGACGGTAAGCTCGCAGACATTAAGAATCTTTCCAGTTCCAGGAATTCGAAAAATGATGTAACGTCCCTCCATCCCACCGCACGAGAAGTTACTAATGGCTCCAGCTCCCATCGAAGAGATCACAGCACATCTACACACACAAAGATCAGCTGTTATTATGCGTTTCCTCTGATGCTCAGTTAACGCCGCTCCATTATACCTAAAATCATAATCAGGATTATTTGTGTCAATGTTGTAATCACTGTTATTCAATATATTGTGTACAAATTGACTCCCCATTCGTTATGTTGGTGCTGTTTTTGCCTCATTGACTTCCATTATAGTCATATTTATTGATTGCTGAGCCATGACAGCATATATGCATTCTTGAATGCTGCTGGGTTTCCCTGTTGGGATTAAGAGGTGAAATGTGTCGTTTATACTGTTGATCATTGGTTGGCAGCATTAACCCTGTATATAGGCCTGTGCAAAAAGGGAACACCAGCAACAATCAAGAATGCATGATTATATGTTGTCCTGGCTTTCCAACTAATAAATGTGATTATAATGGAAGTCAATATGGCAAAACAGCCACCAACATCACCAAAGGGGAATCAATTTGCCCAGAGTGTGTTGTTGAGTTTTTGAAAATTTCCAAAGCAGTTTCCCAAAATATGTGTCAAAATTAAATTTGTCAGCAAAAATCATCACATTTGTTGAAACACAGAGAAATTTGTGGCCAAATTAAGCCTCAAAATCAGCCCAGAGTGGATGAAAACCATATCATCCAGTGATTTATTGACATAGTGATATACACTTTAAGGGCTCATTCACACCAAACGCGTCTTTGCTTCTAAAAGCATGTGCGCTCAGGAATGGGTTTAAAAAAGGTTAGAGCAGCGCGAGCGCCACGTGATGCAATATTATGAACACGATGTAATGACAATAACTGCGCCATTAGAAACAGGAAAACTTGAATATATATCATATAACTCAGGATATCTGGACAAAGCTACAATGAGTGCCTCATCCTCCATGATACAACTGTAAATAAACTGTTATCATGCCAACTTTCTGCTATAAAAATAATCTTGCAACGATTTCCCCGCCTCCGAGCTCTTCTGATTGGCCCACTGCTTTTGGAGCTGACTGTGATGAACTGCGCTGCATGTGAAAGTTGAAGATCTTTATACTTGGCATGGTGCCTAAAAAGCGCTTCAAAAGATGCAAGACACAAATGTAATGGTTAGACACATGTGTCAAGAGCGTATTTAAATTAAATTTTAAAAAGGTAGCACATTGAAGAGAAAAAAAAACGCATTCTGTGTGAACGGCCCCTAAGACCAAATGATTTGCCCGCCCGTTAAATTTTTTGTTCTTTTTAAAAAATGTTTCCCAAGAGATGTTTTACAGACATTTTTCACAGTATTTTCTATTAGGGTTGGGTATTTATGAAATGGATCAAATAAGCACATGAATTTCGGTGTCTAAATTTGGTGCCACTGGTGCTGGGACAAGGACGTAAGAAGCATCAAGGGGTATCAAAGGCACACATAGGTTTATGTTGTGTCACACCATCTCTAAACATTAATTCTTAACAACTTTGAGGGATGCAAAGGCTGTCAGCAATGTTAAGCATTTGTTCTTGTTGCTTAGGTAATGCAAGCACGTAGGCAACCTGCGCAGTACAGCGCATAAAGTGAGCAACTCACTTCAGAATCATCAACACGCATGATCACGTTCATCAAATTACTTAAACTTTCTAAAGTATGGCTATATTTTACAAGCAAGGATTCTGACACACATTTAAGGGAACATGAAATCAACTTAAAGGCAGAGAAATGCACTGTCTGACAGCTTGCGGCATCACATGGCTCTTTCACTGAGTATGTTTACATGGACACCAATACTCAACGATACTTTTAATATGAATAACCTTCCTGTCGTGTTCGGGTCAAATCTGACCGATTTGCAACTTAAAACACTCATAAATATTGTGTTTTACATCTGATTGCCTCAAGGCCTTATGATATCCTCCACACTCTGCAATTGAACATATACAAGTGATGATCACCGCTTTCATTAAATTTTGAGTGTTTTAATCAACCTTGTTACACCTGTGGTGTTCCTGGTCAAAAGTGACCACCATAGAAAACAAATGGGTATCCAGACTATATTCATCCAGCAGACAGAAAACTTCCCCATGCACAGCACCCCAACTCACTCACTCACACATTCCAGACTGAACAATGTCTTTTGCATGTGCACATCTCTTTTCTGCGCTTATGTGGCGATCCTCCAGCTTGATCTCACAAGGAAACCTAATTATTTAATAGTGTCAGTTTAGTGGCTAATTCGTATGAGTTCAGTCGTACAAAAATTAAATTTTTTTTTAAAAGGAGGCGTGGCCCCCAACCCCACCCCTAAACCCAACCGTCATTGGGGATAAACAAATCAAACTAAATTGTATGAATGAGATTGTACGAATTCATACAAATTAGCCACTAAATCAATAAGCTATGAATTGCCGTGAGATAGTGTTGGATCCTCCAACGTGAATCAAACAATGTGTCATATCTTCACACAGACTAGACAGGTGTCTGTTATGTGAACCCATCTGTGTGTGTTTCTTTCTTTTTCTTTCTTTCTTTCTTTCTTTCTTTCTTTCTTTCTTTCTTTCTTTCTTTCTTTCTTTCTTTCTTTCTTTCTTTCGTTCATCCTATCTCAAGGTGTAACTGTCCAGCTAAAGGACTGGATGAAAATGCGAGCACTCAATACACAGGAAAGTGTTTTGTTTGTGCTTTGCTGGTTGATAAATCATTCAGATGGATTCAAATTTTAATTTCTTTAGTCAGACCCTGTGATAGTTATTTTAGCGAGCTGTCTATTAGTAACGAAACAAAGTACAAAAATACATTTTCAGTGTCTATTTGTATTTTCACCGCAGTTATTTTATGTCTAATTTTATAAATTCATGTTAATTCATGTTGTTGCTCTTTTCCTTGGCTCTCGACGAAGGTGGTCACACTTTTTCCCTCTCTGTCCCTTATCTTCTCTGGCTGGCTCTTCCTGTCTTGTCTTATTCTATCTCTGAGGCTCTCTGTGCCCTGCTATCCAAATGAATAAGGAATTATGGATCTGATAAACTGGTCTCTAAGTGCGATTGACACCATCTTCTCGACGAGAAGTTTGGGCTCGGGAGAGCCCACTTGTCCTGCCGGGACATTTGCAGCTGGATACGTGATGGACGGGTGGGAGAAGTGGCGCGTCGTGTGCCTGGCTGCTCTGTCCCTGGAGGATATTGAAGATATCTACCTATTCTGAACTTTAATAACAGGGTTTCTGCTGATAGGCTTATGCAGGGCCCTGGGGTATTGACGATTGATGAAAGCGGTCAGTGCTGCTCAAAACCCCACCAAGCTGACCGGCTTGATTGAAACTATAATGGGCAGATATGCTGCTAATCTGACTGCTGTATTAGACCGCAAATTGGAAAACATCAGGGTGAAATTAGCGGCTTTGCAACAAGATTTGGCCAGGACTGGAGACCAGTGACGGACATTAAATATCTGTGAAATTGGCAGGTATTGCCCTAAATTTGAAATACTTTCTTCTCTTTCGGCTCCCAGTGTTTTTCCAGCCAGACGGCCTCGGCTGGAGAAAAACAACTTCTCCTGGATAGCAAGATAAGGACACGCTCTGAAATTCCTGCTCCCTGTCAAGGACACCTGTTGGACTCTACAGGCTTACACACACACACACATACACAGCTACAGATAGACTTTCGATACCTAACTCTTCATCCCACGCCTTCGTGTGCTTTTATCCACTGGAGGGGGTAGGCGGGTCTGTGACCAGCGCCCCCATGGCTGCAGGAATCGACGGCTGCCCGCCCTTGCCAGACTATATCCACACCCCCTTTCCCATCCCCTGTTGCGATGTATGTCATGTCTATGTGTTTATGTGCTTGACTGCTGGGGCTTTTTTTTTCTCCCTGATCTCACACTGCTCTAACTCAAGAGCAAGGTGAGAGGGAGTTTTTTTGCCTCTCTTTCCTGAATTGTATCTTACTTCCTTTTTCTAAATGCTACCTCCCGTTGACCTGTCTTCCCCTGAAATGTGATGTTTGTGTATGGTCGGGGGGGTCTAATTTCACTATATGTCAGTGTATGTGAATACATGGAGGTATATGTGACAAATAAAGGCTTGATTAAACACTTCTATGAGACATTGTTCACAGCTTAAGAATGTTAAATAAAAATTTGGTGGTGAAAAATGTTTTTTGTGCTAATATAAGTGCAGTTAAAACAGACCGGTCAATTTTGACCGAGGACAATAAAGTAAGGAACGGGATGTGAACACAACACAAGCGGTTAAGACAATACTCTGATTAAGAGTCGACCATGGAAAGAGCTATTTTTGAGTGCCTTTAAGGACCACAGACACCCGCGTCACAAAATGCTGTGGTTTTTTCTTTCCATTCAACGTGTGGTATAAAATTTCATTAAAACAACACTCTTCCAGCAGTCCTTGCTTCATATTCTCATCCATTTGTCATGGGGGCTTGAACAATATGTTGCTGAATGAAAATAAAACTGCTGAACTGCAGTTAAGGTCAGAAAATTAAAAATGAAACACACGAAATTACACAAAACTCTAGAGGAAACGTGGATAGTGCAGAGACACGATGACGTTCATGTTTACATGTACTATAACATATATTATCGGGATCACAAAAGGAACATTCAAACAGCATGTAACTCATGTAAACACCTTAATCATATTATTGTCTTAATCAGATTAAGGCAAATTATTAGATTATTGATGTCCACATAATCACAAGCCCCAACCCTAGAAAAAAAGGTCTTCCCTGATTTTGACTACAGCCTTTCCACAGGTTAGTAAGGGATTTATAAAGCATAAACAGTCCTCCCTTTAGATTAGGTCACAAAACTGGATGAAGTTGAGTTAATAAAGCATTTATTAACATACAAATAAACTATTACTATATGCCTGAATAATAATAATAATATATATATATATATATATATATATATATATATATATATATATATATATATATATATATATATATATATATATGTCAATTTGAATAGTTTATTAATCATTTACATATACATTCTGAAAAATCTTTAAAAACCAGCAACTTTTCTCAAATAACTGGTTTGTAAATAATGCGAAACTTAATTTAGTAATGAAAAAATTATAATTAACAAAGTATGAAAATACAATCATTAAGCACATTATAAATGTGTTTATAAGTCATGATGGAGCATTTATATTTGCAGTTATAAACTGCTTACTAACATCTGTAAATGTAGAGTTAATGCTTAACAGATAATGAATTAACTATGTGCTAACGTTTAATAAATGGTTCATAGTGTGTAGTTATTATAAAGTGTTACCGAATTTACACAGTGTGTGCTTGATTTCAACACAATGCAGAAAACATTACGCTACATTTGTATTTGACAAAGAAAAGGTGCAGCCTTTAAAGGTGCCGTATGTATGTTTGAAACTCTGTGGCTGAATTAGGTATTGCACTCCTGGATCAAAACAAACACAAGCGCAGGTTGCCAGATTGATGACACCAACAGCAGTGTGGCTGAATGTCGAGCCTAAAGGCTGATTTAAATCGTGTTCTAAATAAAAGCAATGGCACGTGACTATATTCCATATTAAAATAATTTTTTGTTCTAACCAACACCTAAAATGGCTTCTATTTCTTGCAGCTGAACAACAGAAAACTGACAATGATCACCTCAGGTACACCTCATGTGCTTTATTCAGTGTTGAATGCTAATGATGTGAGTTTGAATGCCATTTCAGATCACATTTATTGCCATACTACTGAAAGCAGCAGCAGATAGTTCACCTCAGATCTTGACAATAAAATAAATCGTTTGAGACTGAACTTTAGAACTAAACAGATATCAGTGATTCAGCATCTACATTTAATAATGTTAAAGAGGTTTAATATGTATTAAATAGATTATAAACATAACATTTGGTGAGTGAGTGCATATTCTGTGCTTCTGAATGGCCGTATTTAAATTTAGTGATGTTTTATAAACAAATTTCGGGAGGAGCACGCGCAGACGTTTCAGAATTTCATTACGCAATTGGCAATCATTCTATTATCCAATTAGTATTTGACCAAACCTCTATAAATACCAAAATTGTCCTACCTGCATTATCTCACGACTTTAGCATCCCTCCACCACCCCAACACCTCACTTCTTAAACTTCATTTACCCGGGGGGAGCGTTCTGGGACCGGGCTAGACACTTCGCTCGAACCCCAACTCCTCTCTGTTCCCCGATACGGGAAATAACACGAGTTGGGGGCGTCTTCCCCGAGCTCAGAGCCCTCTCCCTGGACAGCACGCCAAATATGCTCTAATTCTTAAACTTCTGTAAGTGCGAACTCGTGAATGTTGTGTTTCGTCTGGTGTAAACAGTCACATTGATCATCACTACAAATCTCGTCTCGTAGCATGTTGTTAGGACACGGGGTTACATTGTAACCTGCTCACCTAATGTTTACCCTCATAATATTTATATTATTTGCTAATTAATAACCTCATGTGGAACTTTGAATCTGCATCTTATTTCTACGTCTGCTACTGTCCACCGGAGGTCGCATTTCGGTCATGGACATATGCTTTCAGAGCCTTTCTGAAAAAAATGAATGAATGAAATACACTGTTTTCAACCAAGGCAACCTGGGGTGCTGAAATATAATTGGCTAAACTGGCATAGGGTGGGTTAAATGACCAAACAAAGACAGACGCTCCAGCACGTAATGAACAATTTCAAAGCTGAATATCTGACTTCAGCATTAGGGGTGTGAACCTACACTGGTCTCACGGTTCGGTTCGGTTACGATTATCATGCCATCGATTCGGTTCATTTCGATATCTCGATGCATCACGGTGCATTGTCGATGCTTTCCCCAAACACAGTTTTATATTTGGGGGTGGGGGGCTGTCTGTATAAACACACACACACACATAGACACACAGCACCAAGCAAGCGACACAGAGCATCGCGCCCTCTCATTCACACACATACACGCACACACAAACAGCAACGCGCGTGCGTGCGTGCGTGCTTGCTTGCTTGCTCGCTCGCTCGGGAGCGATATTGTTAGACCGCCCGCTCCCATTCAACTTACACCAGAGTTACCGACCGCTCCCGCGCTTTATTCAGAAATATATTACCGCGCCGCAAGAAATCTGGTCTGGACCAGCGGCTCCCGCCTTACAGCCGCGGAAATGCAGACCTCTATCCAGAAGTATCGCCGTATCAGCCGAGAGGAGAGGAAAAGTCACGCCAGCAGGTCAAATGGGCCACAGCGAGAGAGAGAGAGAGAGAGAGAGAGAGTTTACTTTCATTCTCTCAATGGCAGTGAAATAGGGGCTTCTGCTGTAAGTGTCAGTGAAAGAGTGTCCAGAAAACACACATGCAGTGAAATTGTGCACAGTTTGTGCATCAAGTAGGTGAAGCGTTGTAAACACTCGCGCTCGCCTCCCTCGCCATAGTAAGCTACCGCGACATAGCGCATAGAAGATAAATGACGTCATACATAATAACCGGTTATGATTATTACTGAACCGATAGCGAATTGTCCGCGTCTGCATCGTGGTGCACCGAAGAAACAATTAATTTTGACACCCCTATTCAGCATTGTTTTTCAGATAAACAAGAATGTTCACTGAGCATGTTTCTGAAATATCTGCAAACATATAATGGTGTTTTTATGCTTTAGAAGAGTCAAAAACTTACATTCAGCATCTTTAAACGTCACTTGGGAAATATTGAAACAGCTATACTAAATATGTCAGCTATATTAAATATTTAAAAGTTGAATAAGCTCTACACATATTTACATCAGCAGACAAACAGAAATGTCAGAGAGATCCTCACACTGGGTTGCTGAAAATATCATCAGCGTAAATCCCGACACGAATCTCCGCTCCGTCTATCCTGGTGTAAAACGCGCCGTCTAAGTTGGTGAATTTGATTATGTTGACTTGGTATTTGCTCCTAAGCTCCAGTTTCCACCAGGGGTCGCTTTCGGACTGGGTGTGGGAACAGGTGCCAGTGTCTCCATCCACACCATTCGATGCAACTAATGTGCCGTACTGGGACGACTGTGATGCACTTCGCCATGAGGCTACGATCTCTGGAAAACAGTCAATAAAAACAATAATTTTACTTAAAGGGGTTTTCATAAAGACTGTCATTAAACCTTTAGAATCATGACACACTGTAAAAAATGCAGGGTTCCACACAATTTATTCATGTTGTCACAAAATGATTAACTTAAAGTCTGAACTGGAAGCTGCGACCGCTTTTTCTTTTTGTATTGTGACGCAGTTCCTAGAGAAACAGAATATTTAATGATAAAACAGTGGGCGTGGCTAGTTTTTCTACTGCGAGCTGATTGGATGTAGTAAAGTTTTATTCAGAAAGATGGAGAAAAGAGTTTGAGGAGAGTTACTACAACCTAACAGACTCCTCCTGCTCACCATCTCTGTTTGTTGTCAAAACTGACAGCTGGAGGGGGCTCTACTCCTTCCACTGGCTCCCTGTTAGGTTTAGAATTGATTTGAAACTTTTGATGTTTGTTTTTAATGCCGTCAATGGCCTTGCTCCTACTTATTTATGCAAAATTTTGCACATTCACAAACCCAGCAGAGCTTTGCGATCTGCTGGCCAACTTCTGCTTGAAGTCCTTCAGTCAAGATACAAGCAGTGGTGGGATCGCTGTTTTGCAGTGGCAGGTCCTAAACTCTGGAATACCCTGCTGAGCTTCGTATAATCACTGACCTGCCACTTGTTTAAATTGGCTTTTAATGCATGGCACTGACACTTCGTTATGTTTTAATGTTTGTTGCATTTTATTGATATTTCCTGTATTGTTTTGCATTGTCTACTTTTTTGTTGTGCTGTATAATTTGTTTTTACTTGTGTAAAGCACTTTGGTCAACCTCGGTTGTAGTAAAGTGCTATATAATTACAGTAAAGGTTGATTGATTGATTGATTGATTGGTTAATGTTACGTTTCAGAACGTAGTAATTTAGTGTGGTGTGATTGACAGATTTCATCTGGTCGACGTATTTGATGTGAGCCTTTGTGTTTTGTTTTCACTTATTAAATCTATATATTATTTTTGGTTAAATTGAAGCTGTAGGTTGGGAATCGCCATTTACTTTAAAAACGTTTTCTCCTGGTTTGTGGCAGCGAGGGAGGAAGGGAAGTTTGTTGTAATTTGATTTGGGGTAATTTTATTTTAGTAGGTAGTATGTTAGGCAATTCACCTGAAAACAAGCAGGAATTTTCAGATTTCAATTTCAAGGGCAAACTATTTTTTTTTTTGAGTGCACGAGTCACAGAACATTAATGTGAATGAGATTTTATGCGTGTTTCAAGAGTTCACACTTAGATAATGCTCAACTATGATAGCAGGTTTGGCATGCTGTCCCAGGAGAGAACCCTGAGCTCGGAGATAGATGAGCCCAAGGTTCCCGCCTGGTCAATGAGCATTAGGAGGGATACGAGATCAGGTGTTTCTCAAGTGCCCCCGTTTGTGCTTTGGCAAAAATGGTGGTGATGATTAAGTCAATGTAAATGTGTTAAGCGCTTGTGACTGTTATTATGTTTTATTTATGTGCATGTTTTTTGACTGTGGGAGGAAACCAGAGGACCCGGGGAAAACCCACGTGAACAAGGGGAGAACATGCAAACTCCACGCAGGGAGTGCTGACTGGCTCGAAAACGAAGATAGGGAACGGTGTTTGGGCAGGATATTTATAGTAGTTTTAGAATAATCTGATAGGCTAGCTAATGATTATACGGATCAGCTGTAGTCGATCATATCACGTGCTCCTCTCGAAATGAGTTTGTGAAACTTCACTTATAACAACTGTCACAAACTTCAGCTGGTTCAAAATGCAGCTGCTAGAGTCTTTCTAGAACAGAAATATGATCATATTACTCCAGTTCTTTCATTAATGCATTGGCTCCCTATTAAATATCCTATACATTTAAACATTTTATTGACTACCTACAAAGCCCTGAACGGCTGAGCTCCCCAGTATTTGAGGGAGCTCCTGGTGTGTTATAGCCCTTCACTTCCTCTACGCTCAATTAATTCTGGACAATTGATATTCCCAGAATATCAGCATCAACTGTAGGCGGTAGATCTGCTCATATCTGGCACCTAAACTCTGGAACAGCCTTCCTAGCACAGTTCGGCAAGCAGACACACTCTGTCAGTGTATAACTAGATTAAAGACACATCTCTCTGCATTAGCATACACATAAAACACACATGCTGTTGAAATCCAAATCCTCTAAAGGATTGTTAGGCTGCATTAATTAGAGCAACCGGAGCTGGGAACACTTCCCTAAACACATTATCAAGTGAACGGCATCTGCGCTTATGTTGGTCTGTTTTTCCTTATCCCTGAGGTCTCCATAATCCTGGACCAGGCCGTATCCTGAGCAGCTGCTATGGTGGTCAAGGAGGAGTGGAGAGCATGAGACTGATTCCTGTAAGACCCCAGTGACAGACGAGTCTACGCATTGAATCTGTGGACCAGCCTGAACACCCGCCGGTGCCCAATTCACACCTGCAGCTTCTCAACGATGGACGTCCAGCTTTCTCCAACCTCCAGCGCCTAGACTTTGAAGTTTGGCCAGAGGAGAAATGGTTGTGCTCATCTGAGCCTGGTTTTTCTCCAGGTTTTTTTTATTTCACTTTCATCAATTGTTGAAGTTAGTTTATCCAATTCACACATGTGTTTGGACTGTGGGGGGAAGCGGAGCACCCGGAGGAAAGCCACACCAACACTGAACTAAACAGAAACACCAACTGGCCCAGCCGGCACTCGAACCAGCGACCTTCTTGCTGTGAGATTACAGTGCTAACTTCTAAGCCACAGTGTCACTGCCATCATAAATATATATGTCATAAATTTTATAACAGCGTCACATATTGGACCTCAACTACAGCAGTACGAGCTGAATTTGTCATGAAAATGTCACTAAATATTAATGACGCTGTTAAAGTTTATTTGACAGACTTTTATCAAGACATTTAAATGACAAATACAGTTTGTTTCACTGAAAACATGATCAGAAAAATATTCTAAATATTGTAAATTATTGTAATAATTATTGTAATAATTTCCTCTTTATTTTTTCCCCAATTTCTGTTTAACGGAGAGAAGATTTTTTCAACACATTACTAATCATAATAGTTTTAATAACTCATCTCTAATATCTGATTTATTTTATCTTTGTCATGATGACAGTAAATAATATTAGACTAGATATTCTTCAAGACACTTCTATACAGCTTAAAGTGACATTTAAAGGCTTGACTAGGTTAATTAGGTTAACTAGGCAGGTTAGGGTAATTAGGCAAGTTACTGTATAGCGATGATTTGTTCTGTAGACTATCGGAAAAAAAATTGAGCTTAAAGGGGTTAATAATATTGACCTTAAAATGACCTTAATTTTTTATTTTAAAAAAATTAAAAACTGCTTTTATTCTAGCCAAAATAAAACAAATAAGACTTTCCCCAGAAGAAAAAATATTATCAGACATACTGTGAACATTTCCTTGCTCTGTTAAACATCATTTGGGAAATATTTAAAATAATAATTCTGACCTCAACTGTAAATTATTGTAATATTATTGTAAACATCAATTGTGTGTTTGATTGTCATCTTAACGAGCAATGTGATTTTTGTTTATAAAATATCACAATTTTTGTTGTTCTTGAGTAAAAAATGAAATCCCAAAATGCTATTTTTGTCTAATAAATTGTTTTTGTGATATGTTTACATACAGTTGATGTCAAAATTATTAAACATTTTTTCCAACAGATTTGTTAATCTAATAATTCATTTTAGGGTGACACGGTGGCTCAGTGGTTAGCACTGTGGTCTCACAGCAAGAAGGTGGCTGATTCGAGTCCCGGCTGGGTTAGTTGGTGTTTCTGTGTGGAGTTTGCATGTTCTCCCCGTGTTGGTGTGGGTTTCCTCCGGGTGCTCCGGTTTCCCCCACAGTCCAAGGGGGAACACAGGGCATCCGCTGTGTAAAACATGTGCTGGATAAGTTGGCGGTTCATTCCGCTGTGGCAACCCCTGATGAATTAAGGGACTAAGCCGAAGGAAAATGAATGAATGAATAATTTCTTTTGTCTTCTGCCATAATGACAGTACAGAATATTTAACCAGTTATTTTGCACGATACATGTATTCAGCTTACAGCCCAATTTAAAGTCCTAACTAGGTTAATTGGGCAAGTTATTGGACAACAATAGTTTGTTCCGTAGCCAAAAATGGACTAATAATATTGACTTAAATATTGTTTAGAAAAATTTTATAACTTTTTTTATTCCAACGGAAAAAAAAAAAAAAAAAAAAAAAAAAAAAAAAAATATATATATATATATATATATATATATATATATATATATATATATATATATATATATATATATATATATAATAGAAAATATTGTCAAAACATCACTTTGGTACATACAGTATTTGAAAAATTAAAGAAATAAATAAAATGAAAATCATAGAAGGGCTATAACTAGTAAGTAAGTAAGTAAGTAATGTAATGAGTATTTATATAGTGCATTTATTGTGTATGGCCATACACCCAAAGCGCTTCACAATCATGAGGGGGGGGTCTTTCTACATCACCACCAGTGTGCAGCTCCACTTAGATGGTGCGACGGCAGCCACAGGACAAAGCCGCCAGTGCTTCACCACACACCAGCTATAGGTGGAGTGAAGAGACAGTGATAGAGCCAATTCAGTGGATGGGGATGATTAGGAGGCCATGATGGGTGAGGGCCAATGGAGGAAATTTGGCCAGGACACCAGGGTTACACCCCTACTCTTTACGAGAAGTGCCATGGGATTATTAATGACCACAGAGAGTCAGGACCCCGGTTTAACATCTCATCCGAAAGACGGAAACGATTCCTTTTAAACTGTATATTTGATATTATAGTATTGCTATTATAAAGCTGTAAAATCTAACAACTATAAATTAATGAAAAAAAGACAGACAGAGATGTAAACAAAAAGATGTTTTTACCTCCTGCTCCATTTGCCATTTGTTGAATTGACAGAACCCCTGTGTTAAAAAGAAGATTCAAATTAATTTCAGGCACATTTGAATATCATTTCATTTGAATGACACTGTTTTGTGTATCAGTTCCAAACATCACTCGGTCTCCCAAACCCAATATTAAAGCTATTTCTGAGTAAATGCACCATTTAATAATGATTTTAGACCGGAACATTTAACACCATGAACTGAAACTTCAAAACATCAACCAGATTGGATGACTTTCTTCAATAAATTCTTGATTAAAATAGTTTTGTTTCGAGGTAAACTATCAGTAATAGTGTCTTTCCTCATGGTGTCCAGCCTTCAACTAATTAGAATATGCAAATGGTGAAATGACGATCCGTTGCTGTAAAATCGTCTCAAGTCTTTGTTGATTTTCAAACACAAACACATAGGTCTTATAATTGTTTACATACTCAAATAAGCCTTTACACATTCGATTTGTGTTGTAAAGAAAATGTAACAATCTATTGCAAGGTTTTTCTGTTGTTGACACTGTTAAACACTAAAAATTCTTCATGTTTTCAAAGGTAAAAAGAAAAACTGTAAACATGCTAATATATTGCTTTAATATATACAATTAATAACCGTAAGTTGACTTCCCCAGTATTTCGTACACGACTCTTCACTTTTTATGCTTTTTTGTTGACATTATTATGTTTTTTTTTAATCATTTACATACAAAAAAATGCTTTTAATCTGCTAAATTGGTTTTTGAATGGCAATATGTGTCATTGATCGTTCCTCCAACAATGTTTAACACTGAAAAGTTTGAAAAAGTGACATTTATTGTCATTTTTAATAGTTAACCTTGATATATTGTCTTGGTTGGTGTTGTATATTACCCCACAATACCTTGTACTAAACTGTCAGCACATTGTCTATTATTTTACAGACTAATTTCTCTAGATATTATTTCAAACTACTAAAATTTTAATAAAAGTCTTAGCCGTAAATAAACCCAAAACACACAATACTGCTCGTTAATATATATACAGTTGAAATCAGAATTATTAGCCCCCTTGTTTATTTTTTCCTGTTTAACAGCTAATATTTTGTCCTTAAAATGGTTTTTAAAAAATTAAAAACTGCTTTTGTTCTAGCCAAAATAAAACAAATGACTTTCTCCAGAAGAAAAAATATTATCAGACGTACTGTGAAAAATTTCCCAATTTCTGTTTAACAGAGAGCAGATTTCTTCAGCAAATTTCTAATCATAATAGTTTTAATAACTCATTTCTAATAACTGATTTATTTTCTCTTTGTCATGATGACAGTAAATAATATTAGACTAGATATTCTTCAAGACACTTCTATACAGCTTAAAGTGACATTTAAAGGCTTGACTAGGTTAATTAGGTTAACTAGGCAGGTTGGGGTAATTAGGCAAGTTATTGTATAATGATGGTTTGTTCTGTAGACTATCGGAAAAAAATAGCTTAAAGAGGCTAATAATTTTGCCCTTAAAATGGTGTTTTAAAATTTTTAAACTGCTTTTATTCTAGCCGAAATAAAACAAATAAGACTTTCTCCAGAAGAAAAAATATTATCAGACATACTGTGAAAATTTCCTTGTTCTGTGAAACATAATTTGGGAAATATTAAAAAAAGAAAACAAAAATTAAAAGCGGGGCTTTGATAAGACAGAATAAAAGAGCCAAACCCAATATTTTCAACACCCCTAATATAATAATCAGAACTACTTTCACAACAAAGAGAAACATTAGTAATGAGTTACTGTTAGATTGTCAAGTAAACAGCAGATTTACTGTATGTATGCTGTACTTTACCCAGTAAGATCCACAGGCACTTCTTCATAGTTGATTAAAGGCGTCCTTCTGTCTTTCTCTCTGGATGAAACGTGGGAGTGATTTCAGTTTTATGTAGACAATTTGAATAATCATTCATCATGTCTCCTCCTCTCACCTCCACTATTCTCCCCTATATCTAATTCAACTCAATTCAATTTAAAAGAGGTTTAATTGCATGAGTATTGTCAAAGCATTGCAGATTATATGAACAATTAATAAAATTGTAAAGGGATTATATAATACAACCCTAAAATCGAAAAAGTTGTCAGAAAATGGAAAACGCAAGTAAAAAAACAAAGAAAATAGTGATTTCTAAATTTACTTTGACTTGTATTTCATGTCAGACAATATGAGGAAATTGGGAATTTTTGCCCGTTCCTCTTTGCAGTACCTGTCAAGCTCTATCAGGTTGGATGGGAAGCGATGGTGTTCAGCCATTTTCAGATCTCTCCAGAGATGTTCCATAAGATTTAGGTCTGGGCTCTGGCTGGGCCACTCAAGGACATTCACCGAGTTGTAGTAAAGCCACTTCATTGATATTTTGGCGGTGTGCTTTGGGTCATTGTCCTGCTGGAAGATGAACCGTCGCCTCAGTCTGAGGTCAAGAGCACTCTGAAGCAGGTTTTCATTCAGGATGTCTCTGTACATTGCTGCATTCATCTTTCCCTCTATCCTGACTAGTCTTCCAGTTCCTGCTGCTGAAAAACATCCCCACAGCATGATGCTGCCACCACCATGCTTCACTGTAGGGATTCTATTAGCCTGGTGATGAGCGCTGCCTGCTTTTCTCCAAACGTAACGCCTGGCGTTCACTCCAAAGAGTTCAATTTGAGTCTCATCCGAGAATTTTGTTTCTTATGGTCTGAGAGTCCTTCAGATGCCTTTTGGCAAATTCCAGATGGGGAGTGTCTTCCGCCACTCTACCATACAGGCCTGATTGGTGGATTGCTGCACAGATGGTTGGCCTTCTGTAAGGTTCTCCTCTCTCCACAGAAGAACGCTGGAGCTCAGACAGTGTCACCATCGGGTTATTGATCACCTCCCTGACTAAAGCCCTTCTCCCCCGATCACTCAGCTTAGACGGCCGGCCAGCTCTAGGAAGAGTCCTGGTGGTTCTCCATCTTCCACTTATGGATGATGGAGGCCGCTGTGCTCATTGGAACTTTCAGAGAAGCAGAAATGTTTCTGTAACCTTCCCCAGCCTTGTGCCTAGAGACAATCCTGTCTCTTGTGTCTACAGACAATTCCTTTGCTTCATGCTTAGTTTGTGCTTTGGCATGCACTGTCAACCCTGGGCCCTTATATAGACAGGTACTGAATTGACCACAGGTGAACTCCAATAAGGCTGCTAAACATCTCCAGAATGATCAGTGGAAACAGAATGTACCTGAGCTCAATTTAGAGCTTCACGCCAAAGGCTGTGAATACTGATGTACATCTGATTTTACAGCTTTATTTTTAATAAATTTGCAACAATTTCAACAAATCGTTTTTCACATTGTCATTATGGGGTGGAATTTGGAGGAAATAAATGAATTTAATCCATTTTGGAATAAGGCTGTAGCAAAAAAAAATGTGTCAAAAGTGAAACGCTATCAATACTTTCCGCATGCACTGTATATCAGTCCTTGTACTGCATCTCTCAGGTTCTTTCTTTACCAATTTAAATGCGTTTTGTGCTCGCGATCTCCTGCTGTTTGGCTTTGCGATGGCCACCATCAGCTGTTCCTCACACGCGTGGTGCGGCCAATTTTCTAAATAGTTCAGCTTTTGCCACTGTGTGGATTAATACTGAATGTGTGTCATTGTGATTACTTGAGGTTAGCGTTAAGAGTAGAGTATATGCTGGTGTTTAACTGCATTGCTTCGTTGCATTCCTGCATTGGGCAGTCACATACTTTCTGGTACTTCATACTGTAGCCATGGTGGGGCATTTCTCTCTGTCTCGTGCTGAATGCAGTCGACCAATCACAACAGACTGGGTCATCGGTCCAATCAGCGCAGATTAGCTTCACGTTAAGGAGGGGTTTGGGAACAAATGAATCGCTGAACAAATCATATGGGAGTCGCTGGGATAATCAGGTAATAATAAATGCACATTATAAGACAATGAAAGTGTTTTTTGACCTTGCACGCATGTCAGCCTGTTGCTGGAGACCCCTAAAACCCCTGGTAAGCTCAGTGTTGTAAACAGAGTTAAACTTTCCAGGACTGTAAATGAGGAAAGTGAAACTCTTAGTGAGACGCAAAGAAATGGGAATGATCTCTACCAATGTAAAATGAAGCAAAAGACTTTCAAACATAGCGGAGAATGTTTCTGGCAACTTTACAATGAGATTGTTCCACTTCCATCAGGTAGACACATTAGGAAACCACAAGCATTAAAGGGAGAGTTCACCCAAACTGAACTGAAAATTCTGTCATCATTTACTCTCATTTTTCAGGAACCTGATTTCTTCTGGGAATCATGGCAAACAACTAACTTCCACTTGTTTTCCTCCCAGTGCCAGCAGGTCAGTCTGTGCTAAATATTTTGCATATGTTTTATACCTGAACATGGTGTTGTGTGAAATGTATGTTTATGTAGCCTTTGCATTTGTTCCCCTTCAGCACTGCACCTGCAGACGAATCTCTTACTGTGTGTTTATACAACCCTGCCAGAATTTACATAGTCTTCAGATTGATCCTGGAGATGTACTGATATTGATGCTGTTGAATGTCTCTTTTTGTGGATAAATGCACATTAGGATCTCTAAATGTTTGTAAGTGGTTATAGAAATGATATATTTTTGTGAATACTTGATCTTCAGGAATGCATCTTCATCTAGAAACTATAAATATAAATAATACACAAATAAATCTTCTATGTTGACATCATTTGGTTCGCAAGCCGTCTTAACACTGACTGACCTTAAATGCAAATAAAACAGGACACACTCTTCCCAAGTGTAAAAAAGTCCACAAGTGTACTCAATATTATACTTGATCTAACTCAAAACATTTCATTTTCTGTCTTGCCATCAGTGTTATGTAAAATCTGTTGTTGGTTTAAATGTAATGTAAGTTTTGTAAGTGCAATGTAAATGCATTTCTATAACTTATTCAAATTAGGTTATTCAAATGCTAAAAATAAGAAATCATCTAAAATTAACTTAAAGGTGGAAGACAAATTAATAGTTCATCCAAAGGATTTTGGCGAATCTTTTAATCAGTATTTTATATTGTTAGCAAAAAAATTATGTGGTCAGCTTCCAGGGCAACCAGCTATTTATAACGAAGATAAAGTGATTTCTTTTTATAGAAAACAGGACATTTTTCCAGATTCCTTTAGTTTGAGACGAGTTACAGAAAGTGAAGTTTTAAAAATTATTAATGAGTTAAAATTAAATAAGGCTCCTGGAATTGATAATATTCCTGTAAGATTTTTTAAAGACTCTGTTAAAGTGATTGCCCCCTTGGTATCACATATTTAAAATTTATCTATTAAACAAGGAAAAATACCATGTGATTTTAAAAGTGCCAGAGTCATACCATTATATAAAAAAGGATGTAAGTTAGATATGGTTAATTACAGACCTGTTTCAATCTTGGGGGTGATGTATAAAATTCTGGAAAAAATTGTACACGAACAGATAGTGAGCTATATTAGTAAAAAACATATTTTGTATGAGCTACAGTCAGGTTTTAGAGCATTACATTCCACCGAGACATGCGTATTACATATGACTGATTAAATACGGAGAGTTGTAGATGGTGGCAAATATTGTGGAATGATGCTGCTTGATCTTCAGAAGGCATTTGACACTGTAGACCAGGGCTATTCAATTGGCGGCCCGCGGGTTGAACCCGGCCCCGAGGCAATTTGTTCTGGCCCTCCAAATAGTGTGACCAAGACATTAAGAATAAATTTAGTTCAGTCAAAAAACGGCCGCTATAGTTATGAAGTGACGTGCGTCTGTTCAATACAGCATGAGCTGCGCAGAGCGTGAGTCACCTGACAGTGGCGAGAGCAGCCGAATACATTTGAATATGTTTGTAGAAAAGGTTTTTTGTACAATGCACTGATATTGTTATTAGGGATGCAACGATTAACCGATTTCACTATTAACTGCGCTTTAATTCGTCACGGTTAATTAATCGTAAAGGCTTCTCTAAGCCGCATTTCTGCATTTCTGTTCTGCCGCAGGAAACGAAACTGCTGAACAAAGTTACGCCAAGTTGCCAACTGTGCGCTAGTTTAAAGTTCCGAGCTTGTCCACCTAAGCTAATACGCACGCACACTGTAATAACTATAGCCGCGGGCTGGTCCCATATCACGTCTTTCCCGCGCGCAAGTTTGTTATGTCGTAAGAATATATGCCAATATGCGGGCGCAAGCGGAGCAACACGCTCGCGTCTGTCTGGGCGCACGCAGTAGAAGACATTTCATGCTGTAGCGGTGAGAGTTGTGCTTAGCTTTCAGTGCAATGTAAACAAAAGACATGTTAGACGAACTATTATTAAAATGATTATGTATGTATGAACGCAGATGATAACAACAGTTAATCTAAATATTGGCGCCGACCTTCATAACAATTATTATTATATTATTTTCTCCCGTTCCTCTCTATAAACACACACATAATTAAATTGTGTAGCCCTATAAGCACAGAAAAACCTTCAGCATAAAAACTATTACTAATGAAAATGCCTTTTAAAGGTTTTTTAATATTAGTTAGGGATGTCCAGATCTAAATCTAGCTAATATAAAGCTTACATTTACATTAGACGTGATAACTGTGAAACCCTGATTATTCTTCACACTATATAATTGTACAACCAAAATCTATAATGGTTGCATCCATAATTGTTATGCAGTTCAAGACATAACATATGAACGTATCTGAATGTAGAAGAAGCCTACTTAAGCAATACACTGATTTTGTTGTGCTGTGAAATACGACATTTGAATGTTTGTTAAACAAACTTATTGTACAATGCAGTGATATTATATAGTTTCAAAATACAATATATTAACATTTTAATGTAGACAAATACAACGTGGGTGTCTAAAGGAGCAAAAATACATCATTGGCTCTTAAATGCAGTTGTGTCATCACTTATATTGCAAGTCATATCTCTCCGGCCCATCGTTTGGGATGCTTTTCATGAACTGGCCCCCGTGACAAACTAATAGAATAGCCCTGCTGTAGACCATCAAATTTTATTATATAAAATGGATGGGACACCACATGGGAAAACTAGGTTGCTGTCGGAAGTGGTGTTAGAGAGGCCAGCAGGGGGGGCTCAACCTGCGGTCTGTGTGAGTCCTAATGCCCCAGTGAAAGGGAAGGGGACACTACACAGTGGGCATCGTCTTTCGGATGAGACGTTAAACCGAGGTCCTGACTCTCTGTGGTCATTAAAAATCCCATGGCACTTCTCGTAAAGAGTAGGGGTGTAACCCCGGTGTCCTGGCTTAATTTCCTCTCGGCCCTTACGATCATGGCCTCCTAGTCATCCCCATCCACCGAATAGGCTCTATCACTGTCTCTTCACTCCACCGATAGCTGGTGTGTGGTGAGCGCACTGACGCCGTTGTCCTGTGGCTGCCGTCGCATCATCCAAGTGGATGCTGCACACTGGTGGTGGTGTGGAGAGACCCCCCTCATGATTGTGAAGCGCTTTGGGTGTATGGCCATACACAATAAATGCGCTATATAAATACACATTACATTACATATAAATTAAAGGCAATTGGGTTTGATAAAGTGTCCCTAAAGTGGATTCAGTCCTATCTGGCTGATAGAAGCCAGAGAGTTGACATAAAAGGTATATTATCTGCCCCCTTATCAATCAATTGCGGAGTTCCTCAAGGAAGTATTTTAGGTCCATTATTATTTCTTTTATATATTAATGATTTAAAAATAGCGTGTTCAGAGGAACTCTATCTTTATGCTGATGATGCTGCAATTTTAGTTTTTCACCAAGACAAAATGGCCCTGGATGAAATCATGAGTTCCCAGTTAAGAAGTGTGTACAACTGGTTTTTAGATAATAAACTTTCTTTACACATAGGTAAAACGGAGGCTATTTTATTTGCTTCAAAAGCGAAATTAAAGAAAAATGATAGTTTTGTAGTAAGGAAAAATGATTGGAAAATTGAGTCAAAAAAGGTTGTAAATTATTTGGGATGTTTAATGGATAATAAATTATCAGGAGATGTTATGGCAAGAAAGGTTTTTACAAAGATATGTGGAAAAATTAGGTTCTTAGCAAGGCAAGCTGACCTGTTGGATGTTCATTCTTTAAAATTATTGGCAGGAGCTTTGATTCAACCCCATTTTGATTATGCTACCTCATTTTGGTATAGTAGCTGCTCACAGAGTATGAAGGATAAATTGCAAAAGCCACAAAATAAGTAAGAAAATAAAAAATTCATCCTAGAGCACATTTGCACAAAGAGTTTTTTAAAGAATTAGGCATGTTAACTGTTAGTCAGAGAGTATGTTTTTTAAAACTGGGAATGGTACATAAAATGTTTAATAATGTGGTTCCCAGTTATTTGGTGAACTATTTTTAAATGGTGAGGAACAGCATTCATACAGTACTAGGGGTTGGGATTTTAATATTTGCTTATTTAAATTTAGAAGTCTAGTGGGTAAAAATATGTTTTTATATACAAGTGCAATCATGTGGAACAAATTACCAAAACCGATCAAGGAAATAAAAGACTTAAGGAGGTTCAAAAAAGCTATCAAAAGATGAGTTGGATGAGTTGGTGGTTCATGTGGCGACCCCTGATTAATAGAGTGACTAAGTCGAAAAGAAAAATGAATGAATGAAGCAATAATTGTATTTGTGAATTATTTAGTTCCTGTTTTAAAATGTGGAGGTACTGTTTGTTTTATGCATCATCTGTATTTTGAAGCCATACTTTGTTTTATTTAACAGCGAGGACCACAATGGAAACAAGCCCAGGGCTTTATTGTGTTTTTATCCTCGACAGTTTTTATTTCAAAATGTATGGGATACTTGTATTTTTGTACAGCTTGTCTAAAATCTGCCAAATAAAAATTCAATTCAATTCAACTTAAACGAAAAATATTGGTTCCCATTGTCACGTGACTTCTAACGTCATCTGTGGTAGTGTGTGTTTGTTATGTATTTGTGTTGTTGTGCTCTGTTTGTGTTTTTCTTTTCTCTCTCTCTCGCTCTGTTCTCCCGTATCTGCTTACATTATTCTCAGGTTCCGTTCATTGGTCCTTCCCAGTTACGTCACTCTTACGTCAATCCAATAAGC
Source organism: Danio kyathit (assembly GCA_903798195.1). Classification (NCBI taxonomy): domain Eukaryota; kingdom Metazoa; phylum Chordata; class Actinopteri; order Cypriniformes; family Danionidae; genus Danio; species Danio kyathit. The sequence goes on from CAIGQS010000035.1 coordinate 249,141, forward strand.
AAAGAACACCCGTCATAAAAGCGCGCGCCATACCCCTCACCAGCCCTTGCCTTTTCTTATTTTTTCCTTGTTACTCTTGTTTCTGTTGTTGCGTTGCGTTAGAAAGAAAACCCTATCTGACTGTATTGTTGTTGCCCGTTTCTGTGTGCACGTTATCCGACTGTTATTTATATATCACTCCATTTCTCATTTACGTTGTTTACGAGGCTTGGACGAAGCGGACAGGTAAGAAAGTCATGTGACATACATTTTGCAACACGTAGGACTACTCTTGTGTTAGTACATTAGGTTAGGGGCGAGCGCCACCCCTTGTACGTTTTGGATAGACAGAGTAGATAGTTAGGACTCGGAAGACTCTTCGCATGTTTATTATTTTTGTTTTCACATATTTAGTTAGTTAGATGCTTCTGGGGAGTTAGATATAGTTTGGGTTTTGTTCTTTTCATTTCTTTAGCTACGGCCACGTCCCTTCTGCCAGCTTTCTTGTTTTTCCCCGTCTTTGTATTTGTCTCAGTGTTGTACATATTGTAAACATATATTTTTGCCTTATATTTCCTTTAGTTTTGATTAATTCGTTGTTTTGTTCACTTTTGGGTATTGTAAATAAAGTCACAATTTTTGGTATCTACTTTAGTTGTCTTTTGCACTTCATTTACTGTTGATATAAATTTATTTTAATTGCATCAAATGTCAAACCCCACTTTCCCCTAGACTAACATCAGGGGTTTGTAACAGTGTTCTTAGATATATACACAAGATGTCACGTAGACCAGCGGTTCCCAACAGGGGGGTCTCGGCCCACAAGAGGGCCTCAGCGAGCTCTGTGGGGGGTCGCGTCATATTTAAAAAAAAATCTTAGCAGTGGACAATTAGGAGAATGATCATGTTGCCTTAGTTGTTCATTTTATCCCCTAGCTCAGTGGTCCTGGGCAGTCCGTGGATCAATTGGTACCAGGCCTCACAAGAAATCATTAATTTTTCCATTTTATTTATTATCTGAGTCTGAACAATCTTTTATTTTGAAAAGTCTTTTATTTTGAAAAATGACCGTATTCTCTCGCTTGCATCTTGGTCACTTGAGCACCCAAATTTGACCCACTAGCAGCAAAATGAGTAAGAAACAGACGTCTTTGGACAATTTCTTTGCTAAGAGGGCCCAGTGAACGATCCACGGACTGCCAAGGAATGGATTCGCAACCTATTTGTCAACAAATCAGGTGAATGCACCATGTCTGTGCAAGAAGATCAACTGATGGAGATTACAAATGACGGCGGCCTTTTAGGGGCCGATCAAATATCGCGTATTTCTAGAGTTTGCACAAGTTTGTTGTTTCCAATAGAGGTGCGCGGCTTGCGCGCACAAGTGGGTGAAGCGCTCGTGCCAATGAATCTCGCAAGCGCACCGTGAGTCACAAGACAAAAACTGACCAATCATCTTCATATTGTATGGCATATTCACATTTCAGTAAGACAAATTTTCTCAGACAAACACAGAACACACAAACACTGCAGTGCTTTGTAATTTTCTACATAAATGAAACTTGTATCAGTGACAGCAATGTTTTGTCAGCTTGTCATCTGCTTGTCATTGTTCTGAGAAAACAGTTGATAGTCGCCTACAACCTACAAAACACCGAAAGACCCCCCCCCTCCTCCAGCCGCGGTAAAATTGTCAAGCGTTGACCAGTCCATGGTGATAAAAAGGTTGAGGACCTTTGCCCTAGCAGACCAAAAATGGACACATTTGTAATCTGTCCTCCACAAAAAAGACAGAGTCTCACTGATTTGCCTCGCAGCAATCCTCACACTAATTGATAGAGCATAACAAATAACATGCAAGTATTAAATTGTAATAGCCTATATTATTTTTTCCCTTATACATCTGTTTGAATACTGATATTTTTGTTATTGAATTTCAAATATGGCCAATTTAAAGGCTAAAGTCTTACGTTTTTCCGTTACAAATGTCCTACTGATGTTTTGCTTTTATATTTTACATTAGGCTATTATTTGTGCATAAACATATCTAGATAAAGTAATAAACATACTGTTTGTTTGAAAACAACATTTTTTGTCATCATTCCTGCAAACTTATATGAGCGATAATATCATTAAATGTGGAGGGGGGGGCCTTACTATATTTTCAAGGGGATAAGGGGGTCTCTGGCAAAAAAAGGTTAGGAACCACTGACGTAGGCTATTGTTGTCAGTTGGAAGAAATGCATCAATAGAGCCGCCATCTTGGTACAGTCTAGCGCTCTCTTGAAATGAATGTGGGACAATCCAAAATTAATATTGCTTAAGGAGGCTAATAATATTGACCTTAAAATGTTTTTTTTTTCCTTCACTTCGTCGATTGATTAATTTTTTTTTATCCTTGCCACTGTCACCATTGGCTTCCTCTGATCGGGACTTGTGGAGCTGCGCATCGGTGGATTCACTCTACAGTCTTTGAACTTACAGCAGTGAAATTTAAACCACACTGAACTAAACTAAACTGAACCCCAACTCTGAACTTTACTAGAACTATGTTAAGCTGCTTTGACACAATCTATATTGTGAAAAGCGCTATACAGTATAAATAAACATGAATTGAATTGAATTGTGAATTGAATTGAAAATTAAACCACACTGAACTGAACTGAACTAAACTCAACTCAACTCTGAAAACTGGACTGACACAGTTTCAATCTACTAGAACTTCTATTTTAAGCTGCGTTGACACAATCTATATTGTAAAAGATAGATTAATTGAAGATTAATTGAATTGTGATTTGAGAAAAACAAATGGTTAAATTTAGAAAAAACTCCCTAAAGAAAATGTTGAGAATTAATCTATTAAATTCAAAGAAAAAAACTTTAAGTTTCAAATATTCAATTTTTACATATATTTTGTCTACAATAACATTAAACTATAACAATAATATAACAATTAAAATAACTATACTATAGCATTAATTACTGAACATATCTTTTTTTTTTGCATTTACCACCGTTTTGAAGATCATTTCCAAAAAAAATCTCATCACAGCAACAGTCCGCAAAATCAAGTCTGTTAAAAAACAAATTCACATTTTATTAAAACATTACATGTATCATGTACAGTCACTTGAGATTCTGAAATAATATTTATTTTTAAAGTAACAGGGTTTTTATATTGAGTGATTTCTCTCATTAGCGAAACGCCTTACAGACAATTGACAACCATTTTTTAATGAAACGCACATTGTCAAATATTATTATTTGTATGCTTTAGAAGTGTCATAAACTTACAGACAGCACCTTTAAGTGAGTTAATTCATATTACATTGATAAAAGTTTAGACTCACTGTGAATCATTACAACAATACTAGAACCTGACTGTATGAGACGGCTGCATGTTATAATTTCTGCTTCAAAAAGTCAAATAATCAAAATACCAGAAGTACTGGGAAATAGATTAGCGACCATCACAGCAGATCCAGAGTTCAGTTTTTCCTTCATCTCTTTGTTTGAGCACACTGAGCTGCAAATAAAACAGTTCATTACATCAGATATCATTTTACATTTCATTTTTAATGTATACAGTATATGTTCATGTTAAAGGGACAGTTCACCCAAAATGAAAATTCATTCATCATTTATTTATCCTCTTTTTGTTTCTAACCTGTTACAGTTTTTTTTTCTCTGTTGATCAAAGTAAGATAGACTGAAGAATGCTAGAAGCCATTGACTTCCATAAAATGTTTGATTGCTGCTGCTTTAATTATTATGGCAAATATTTGCACATACAGTCTGGGAACATAACACCCTGCTGCAAACATAATATATGTAACCCACAAAACATTGCAGGAGAACATGTAGATGAATCAAACCAATGAAACTTGATTATGTAGAAACACATTTGCATTAGCGACATACATTCATCCACACAAGTTGAATGAAATGGACAAATGACATAAACACACCCCAAAACAAACAGATGTATCACCAAGATGTGTTTTTTTTTTACCACCATGAGCTATGGGACCACATGTTTTCTATCTATGAGTACCTGGGCTACCTTGCAGACCGGTTTAATGCTAATGAACTAGGCTATGTGTACCTGGGCTACCTTGCCAACTGGCTGAACAGTAATGAACTAGACTACGTGTATCTGGTGTATTTTGCAGACAGGTTTAATGCTAATGAACTAGGCTATGTGTACCTGGGCTACCTTGCCAACTGGCTGAACAGTAATGAACTAGACTACGTGTATCTGGTGTATTTTGCAGACCGGTTTAATGCTAATGAACTAGGCTATGTGTACCTGGACTACCTTGCCGACTGGCTGAACAGTAGTGAACTAGACTATGTGTATCTGGGCTACCTTGCAGACCGGTTTAATGCTAATGAACTAGGCTATGTGTACCTGGGCTACCTTGCCAACTGGCTCAACAGTAGTGAACTAGACTACGTGTATCTGGGGTATCTTGCAGACAGGTTTAATGCTAATGAACTAGGCTATGTGTACCTGGGCTAACTTGCCGATTGGCTTAACACTAGTGAACTAGACTATGCGTACCTGGGCTACCTTGCAGACTGGTTTAATGCTAACGAAGTAGGCTATGTGTAGCTGGGCTACCTTGCTAACTGGCTTAACACTACTCAACTAGACTATGTGGATCTGGGGTATTTTGCGGACTGGTTTAATGCTAGTGAACTAGACTATGTGTACCTGGGCTACCTTACAGACCGGTTTAATGCTAATGAATTAGACTGTGTGTACATGGGTTACCTTGCTAACTGGCTTAACACTATTAAACTAGACTATGTGTACCTGGGGCTACCTTGCAGACTGGTTTAATGCTAATGAACTAGACTGTGTGTACCTGGGCTACCTTGCGTATTGGCTTAACACTAGGGAACTAGACTGTGTGTACCTGGGCTACCTTGCGTATTGGCTTAACACTAGGGAACTAGACTATGTGTACCTGGGCTACCTTGCGTATTGGCTTAACACTAGGGAACTAGACTGTGTGTACCTGGGCTACCTTGCGTATTGGCTTAACACTAGGGAACTAGACTGTGTGTACCTGGGCTACCTTGCGTATTGGCTTAACACTAGGGAACTAGACTATGTGTACCTGGGCTACCTTGCGTATTGGCTTAACACTAGGGAACTAGACTGTGTGTACCTGGGCTACCTTGCGCGTATTGGCTTAACACTAGGGAACTAGACTGTGTGTACCTGGGCTACCTTGCGTATTGGCTTAACACTAGGGAACTAGACTATGTGTACCTGGGCTACCTTGCGTATTGGCTTAACATTAGGGAACTAGACTGTGTGTACCTGAGCTACCTTGCGTATTGGCTTAACACTAGGGAACTAGACTATGTGTACCCGGGCTACCTTGCAGACCTTTCATTAAACCACACACAATGTGTCCTTGATGCAAAATATCATGTAGCAGGCTGACAGAAATAAATAAACAGTAACCACATTAGAAATTATAAATAAGCAATGATTGTATCATTGCCATACTCTGTACAGGGTTTGTACACATTTCCTACTAAAATTCCAGGACTTTCAAGTAAACATTCATGACATAATGTTTCACGTTAATATCTATGTATACATATAAATAATATAAAGGGCACATTCATATTTATAACAGCATTCAGTAAAATACATGACAATCTGTGTAATTTCTAATACAAAATAACATTTATTTAGATGTGTGTGTTACACAACACTTAGCTAAAATTATGTGAGAGCATGTGATTGGCCATGGGCCAGAAAATGAGTAAAAAGGCTACAACAACTAACTCGACCCTTAAGCATAATTATACACAAAATGATAGAATCATAATAGAAAACTACTAAACACAAAGATGTAACTAAATGACCCTTCGCTAAGCCTCGCCCTCCTTAGTTACTGTTGTTACGCCTGTCAAGCTTTCGTGCCTGGCACGTCTATTACAATATGTATGTGCTGGAGTCAGACATTGCCAGGGATAGAACTAGTCATTTTTGGCGAACAGGTGAGATATCCAAGAAAACCAGACAGAAAATGACTGCATTACAGATGTATATTTATGACATAATAGGCAACAGATTATAAAATAATTTAATCAAAATTGAAGCAAGGTTAGCCTAGCCACCGCATACGCTGACCATTCAACAGCTTAGTCCATGCACAGTAGGAGAGGTTAAATGTAAAAATAATCTAATATTAACAACTTAAACCGTGATTTCTCTATTTTTAGCCAAAAAGCGTGATAGACTAATGTTGTCCAATGAAATATAGCGTTACTAACCAATGAGGAAACATGCATGGACAGTGCTTCTACATAATTCACTCATGGAAAGAACAGCAAGAAAGGGGAAATTGGTGGATTTGTGCTGAATATGAGCATCATTGACCCATAACAATGAACTGTACTGTCATATGCAGCGCACCAGGCCATTTGAAACATCAAGAAGTTGTTGGGTTTGTGCAACAAGGGAGAGCAGGCCTGGGTTGGGGAACATCACCTAGGATGTGGTCCAGAGCCTCAAAGACAGAAAGGAAAAAACTGGTGATCTCCGAAGTTATGAGGGAGGAAAAAGAGAGTTATAAGATCAAGGCCATAAGCCAATTCCAACAGGGGAGATGGACAACCTGGGAGGCTGTTGTTGACAGGGTTGTGTCGTGGACTGATTTGTGGAGAATGCCACAAGCAAGGCTGAGCTTCCTAATCAAGGCAACATATGACACTCTCCCAAGCCCCAAGAATTTGCATCTCTGGTATGGCGCAGAGGAGAGCTGCCAGCTCTGTGGCCATCCGAATCCCAGTTTACAACATATTCTGGCCAGCTGCAAGGCAGCATTGAGTCAAGGACGATACAGGTGGCGCCACGACCAAGTCCTGCGGAAATTAGCAGAAATCATTGAGGCTCGCAGACTGGAAGCCAACAGGGCCACACCAGTAACATCTCACGGCCTTTTCCAGTTTGTGAGGGAAGGGGGTAAGGCACTTAGCAGCACCACAAAGATGTGGTCGCTGCTGTCACCTGGAAGCAACTGGGAGCTGAGAGCAGATCTTGATCATCAGCTGAAGTTCCCACAGCAAATTGCTATAACCACTCTCCGGCCAGATATTTTGCTCTGGTCCACCGTCGCAAAAATTGTCATCATGGTCGAACTAACAGTGCCATGGGAGGATGGTCTGGAGGCTGCGTTTGAGAGGAAGAAGGAGAGATATGCAGACCTAGCAGACACTTGTAATGATGCAGGGTGGCGCGTGTTAACTTATCCAGTGGAAATTGGCTGCAGAGGCTTCCCTGGAACCTCCACCCAACGGCTCCTGAAGTCTATTGGTGTTAGAGGCACCAAATTATCAAGAGCTCTAAAAGAGCTGGCAGAGGAGGCAGAGAAAGGGAGCTTCTGGCTATGGCTTCGGAGGAAAGACAAGGCATGGGGGAGAGAAGGATCCTAGGGTTGGCTGCAGGGGGCGGTAGGGAGACGTCCCTACCGTTGCTCCACCACCCGGAGATGTTCCGGGATTAAAGGGGCGAAACATCAACGATGGGGGGCTCCCGGCTGATGACCCTGCAGCCAGCCTAAATGGCACCGGCGGAGGTGCGTCAGGCAAAAATGCCTTGCAGGTAGTTCTACCTGTGCTTACATCCAGCATGTTTGTGTGCTTTTTATACCATTTCTATTCTAATTAGCAGTTAAGTGGATAAAATAAATACATTGAAATGCAAATTAAAGTATGAATAGCAGAAGTGAACAGATTTTCCCTACAATCTAGCAAATACAGTATTAATCCGACACCAAATATAAAAGCAGACACTAACACGCTATAACGTCGTCCCCAATGACTAAATCTCTAAAAGACATCGGTGAATTGTAGCTCTGACATGGACATACGGGTTATAAATTACTGGTAAACAGCTGCGGGTGTTTGTTCTGTTGATATGTAATTTTAAATATTCGTAGCTTGAAACAGATGGAAATATGATCGCTATTAGTATGACTATTGCGAGGGCTTAAACAGAGCAGTGCTCGTAATATTGAGCGAAAAAAAACAAAAAGACTGCTGTTTATTTTTGTAGGAAACACAGTTTAGATCTTTTTAGGGTAAGAGGTGTGTATTGCCGTCTAATTATCACTGAATGTGTCAGGAGTATCGAAAACAAAACCAACTTACCCCCGCTCTTTTAGCGCCCCCTCACAGAGCTTGATCCACGCTGGCATTTCTCCCCTTGGGTTTTAGGTTTTAGAAAATGAAAAAATTCCACCACCCCGTCCAAACTTTTAGGAAACCGGGTGTCAGATTTGCACAATCCATATGCACAACGCTTTGGCTTGTTTCCCTCGCTCGAATGCTTGACATAGCTCCTGCGCGTAGCTACGTTGCTAAGCCACGATTGGTGTGTGGCGGTTTTCAGGTGTGACTTAGGGAAGGGTCAATTTCAATATTCAATTAGAGATATTGTTAAACACATTTCCATGACTTTTCAAAACATTGGAAGATTATTTGTTTTTCCAAAACTTTTTCAGACCTGGAAAAGTTTTGGTTTTTCATGATGAATGCACCTTGGCTGTAGTCAATTCCATTCACTGAGTAAACATGAACAGATGTTGACACCCATAAAATGAAAATCCAACGCAAATACTCTCGAGAGAGAGAAAATGACTGAACAGTGCAACAAGAAGCCTAAACATTGATAATGAATCATTCAACGTGGTTCAAAGGAACTAAGATGGGAGCGCAGATACTGAATCATGACTCGCTTTATAAACACACCGTGTGAGAGAAAACACAAATAAAGCGAATCTTTCAGCTTCCACAAACATAACCTCTTAAGGCCCAAGATGTTTTTTTACATGCATTTTTTATTTCTCTCTGATATTTGGGCTTATTGGAACCTAATTAATATAAAAATCTAAGTATCATCTTTTGATATGATGTACTTTTAGAGAAAAATTATGTCCATATATGTGGACTCGTGGTCCCAATTTACATAAAACACTTTTTCCAGAATTTTCTTTTATGCATATTTCACATAGAATTTTTTTTTGAACTATCAGAGAGTAAAAACAACATTTTTTTCCCATTTTGGACAGTTAAAAATAGGGTTTGGGACATTTCATATGCTGCAAAACAGTTGCAGGATGACACTGTATGTCTGTAACAAAATAGAAAACATTCAAAGTATTTTAAATAGCCACTTAAGAGCTAAAATGTGCTGTCCACATAAGTGGACACTCGGGCCCTATGCCGTCCCACACTACTGTATGTCATTTAAGGAAGGGTTTTAGTTTCCCAGATAAAACACAAAAGACTATGCCTAGTAGCTCACATCACCACAGTAAATGATAAGTAAATTTACATTTTTGGGGTGAAATATCTCTTTAATGTTTCAGTTCACACTGACCTTGCACCGATTTCTTCCGCATCACTTCCTGTTTAGGCAGTTGTGTCCAGTGCAGCATCACGTCAGAAAAGCCTCTTTGTGCCAGAGCAGATTCCAGCTGAAATGAGCAGATGTGTTGAAGAGCATGAATGCATTCACTGGTGAATGTTTGCTCGTAGAAAAAGTGAAAATAAAATCCCTGCCCCTGTATCTCTCGAAAAGCAAATTTAATTGATCAGTGTTTCAACCTACAAGATCTTCATCAGGACACAGCCATATCACCATATCACGGTCACTCACTGAAGCTAAGCAGGGCTGAGCCTGGTCAGTACCTGGATGGGAGACCACATAGGAAAACTAGGTTGCTGTTGGTAGTGGTGTTAGTGAGGCCAGCAGGGGGCACTCAACCTGTGCTCTGTGTGAGTCCTAATGCCCCAGTATAGTGAAGGGGACACCATACTGTCAGTGGGCGCCGTCTTTCGGATGAGACGTTAAACTGAGGTCCTGACTCTCTGTGGTCATTAATAATCCCATGGCACTTCTGGTAAAGAGTAGGGGTGTAACCCCGGTGTCCTGGCCAAACTCCCTCCATCAACACTTAACCATAATGGCCTCCAAATCATCTTCCTCCACCGAATAGGCTCTATCACTGTCTCTTCACTCCACCTATAACTGCTGTGTGGTGAGGGCACTGGTGCCGTAGTCCTGTGTCTGCCGTCACATCATCCAAGTGGATGCTGCACACTGGTGGTGGTGTGGAGACACTCCCCTCATGATTGTGAAGCGCTTTAGGTGTATGGCCATACACGATTAATGCACTACACATTATACAGGGTTCTTGCACCATTTTAAAAGTAATATTTAATGCTTTTTAAGACCTTTTTAAGACCTCAACAAATATAATTTAAGACCCAAAAATGTCATAATTTCTTTGGAATAGGTTACTCAATTTATTGCCTCCTACAATGGAAATCAAAACTTGAAAGTTTTCCATTTGGTATCAACTATGTGCAATGTGTAATTAGTAAAAAATAAGTAAAAAAAAAGTAAAACTACTTTTTCCTTTTCTTGTTTTTGTTTCTTAGTGATGTAGAACAGAGCCAACGTAACATAGATAAGTTGGATTACACTAAACAACACAATGCCTTATATGAAGGAACCATATAGAATAGAATACTGAAGATAAGCTCAATAATGAAAGTCCTCAAAGCAGCCTTTCACAAGCCAAAATATTGACAAATAATCTACACAACTGTTAGAAAACACTAATGTTATTACATGACTTTTAATGAGAGAAACAATGAGAGAGTTTTGTAACATCCCAAATTCTCCTCAGGTGTCCTAAAAGTTTGAAAACCCCTGGTATGGAGAACCCACAGTACCTCTGACTTTTGGGTGTCTGGCGGTGAAGTGAAACTTGTTATAGCTGACTACGTTTACATGGACATCAGTAATCGAATCATTGCTTTAATCTAATTAAGAGAATAATAAGACTAAGGTGTTTACATGAGTTGCTTTTTGAGTGTTCCTTTCATGATCCCGTTTTATATGTTATAGCACATAATTCGACTAACGTCATCCTGTCACCGCGCTATCCGCATTTCCTCCGGAGTTTCATGTAATTTCGGGTGTTTTATTTTTAACTGCAGTTTGGCACTTTCACTTTTATTTACAAACATTTCATGCAAGCCCACCGTGACAAACGAGATATTGCAACTATGAACTGCTGGAAGAGTTGTTTTAATGGAAGTTCATACCGCATGCTGAGTGGAAGAAAAAAAAACCTCCGCATTTCACGATGCAGGTGTCTGTGGTCTGCACTGACTCGGTAGGTGCAAAGAGTGTCAATTAGCCGTGCGTGTGTGTGTGTGTGTCTGTGCGTGTGTGTGTGTGAACTGCCCTGTCGCTAAAAGCGGCTTAAAGTCAAACATGACGGTAACAGCTCGATTAAGGTGTTTACATGTCTGTACTGCACTTCAATAATGCGACTAAGATCAGCATACTCCACATGTCTTAATTCCATTTCTCTTTAGTTCGCTTATGACCTTAATCTAATTAAATCAATCAAAAATTGCTGTTTACATGGTCGACTCTTAATCAGAGTATTGTCTTAATCGCATTAAAATTGAATTATTGGTGTCCATGTAAACGTAGTCAGTGAGGTGGCGTCTGAACAAGTAACATCGTAAGGTTGAGCTGCAAACAATGTAAGGATTGACCTGGACCCGCTATGATTAGCTGCTGCAACGTACCGCTGGTGCTTTTCTCCTTTCATGTGCGACTCGACAGCTTTGAGCCCCATGGTCACCTCACCACGACAACCGCGTAATGGCAGCACGCATGTGCAGACCGACGTCAGCGTCTGTAGCCGACCTACCGTAATAAGCTAATAAATCACGGACACTGTCATTTCACTCCTGTTTCACAGATACTAAATTGATCAACTATTAGATGTTTTACGGTGGACCACTGTGCTTCCCTATTGTCATGAAGCACACCCGCTCAAAATGTAATACCTACAGCAACTTTACTGTAAATTTAAGACAATTTAAGACCTTCATTTCCCAGATTTTAATTTAAGACTTTTTAAATTACACCAGACGCGGAACGCGCGGATAAATCGTGCTATTCACGCGTAAATAGATGCGTGAACATTTGAGTTTACTCGCTTCATTTGCGCGTGAAACTCCGCTTCATTCGCGCGTCAAATTCACTTCAGAACAGACGCGGATTCACGTCATGGGCAGGGCTTCTGTCTGCCCGGTGAATGTAGCTTCGTTGCTAAATGGCTAACATGGATTCTATTGATAAAATAACTGTGTTTATGTGCTCTATGAAGGCTGTAAAACAGCGTCGACACGTTTGGAGCAGTGTCTGAGTCCACTAGATACTTTCAGAGGTGCACCCAGCTCTGTGAGCTCATAAACTCCTCCAGAAACTTAACTTGCATGACGGAGGCTTCCAGCGGTGCTTCTGACTGAGCCGAGCCCTGTTTGATGACCTGTTGTCGGTGTCGGCTAAAGGATTTCCCCCGGACACCAACAACAGGCGCTACGTCACAATCATGCCCCACAAGAGCAAGCTCCTGATTGGTTAACGCGGCGCGAATGTCTGCAGAAGTTCTGATTTTAAACTCAAGCGATTCGCGCGTTAAGCGCGTCAAACGCACAAAACGCTCAATTCGTGCGGCGCCATTCGCGCATATCGCGCCATCTGCGCTGCGCCATTCATGCAATTTGCGTCATTGGCGCCGCGCCATTTGCGTGTATCGCGCCGCAGGATGCCTATTCGCGCGTTTGCATTGACTTAACATGTAAATCACTCGCGCTTGATGCTTCTTCCGCGTCTGGTGTGAACGCAGCATTAGACTTTTTAAGGACCCGCGAGAACCCTGTTATATTACATTACATTACACTACAGAAAACAGAAACACAACAGAACTCTAGATATAGGCTGCATTTTAAATCACCTACTATTACAGTATAGTAGGTACTAGATTTCAATTTGAATTTACTACATGACCATTTAAAAAGTATATTTTATATAGTATGAATGTGAGCAGTATGAGTAAAGCTCAGACAGTTGCATCAGTAGCGTCGCTTCACTAACATTCATGAATTCTGTCATGGTGCATTACAGGATAGTTTAGTGCTCATTGAACGCGCACTTCAGAATCTCTCCAGAAGATATTTCTCGCGGGGTACTTCTTGCAAACTGTTTTTCAAATTCTATGAAATCGGACATACTACTTGGCTTGCATACTGACTTTAGTGTACTGTATAGTATTGAAGTATGCAATTTCAGACAGAGTGATAATCAAACTCTAGACATCACACCTGCAAACAATGATCACCCCAATTAATCAATGATTAAGTAAATAAGAAAATTATACACAAGTATTTTTTCCCGGGATTCTCCCGTATTTTACAGTTCTATCCCGCTATCATCCCGTAAAGGTATCTTCCTGTATTTCTCCCAAATTTTCAGTCTTTCTCTGAAGGGTGGCAATAAACATTAAAGAGCTGATCCTCACCATACAACAGTCATACCGCCAAACCACCAGGGGACGGCCCTTGCTCTTAAATGTGAGTGTTCTGTGCTTTCATTTTATTTATCATGAAAACACTTTGAAATAAGTATAAAACGGCGGGATTCCCTTCCTTTTCATTACAGGTGTCGTCGCCTCTCCTATCCAATCCTCAAAACATATAGCGGTGCGTGACTGTCAGCTGACACGCTCCATAGTGATAAATAGAGGCTGTTTCCCACACAGATTCTGTACACACGATTTGAAGCAGAGCGAAAGTCTGGGTTTGGGGAGTGTGTTTGAACAGACATATACACATAATTAATAATAATAACATCTAAAGATGTCGATCTTGGAGGTTTTTTTTTTCAAACACAACTAATTCTGTCCTAAATGAACATAAACAGGAAAGCAATCGAATGCTATCATTATAATGTTAGATGTGTGCATTTTTAAAGTGACACCTGATATTTAATGTAATCAAACGAAAAATCCAAATAAATGAGATTCATTCATTGCTCTTTATTCAGAATGTGTGAGTTATACAGCGAAGAAAAGGTTAATGAGATTTGATAACTTGATTCTATTTCTTTATAAAAGCTATTAATTTTAATAGGCTGAACTGTTTGCTTATTTATTTGCTGCTAATGTGCATTTATTTATTTTTCTTTTGTAAATAACAATAATAAAACATATTACTAACTGTTTAACTGTTTATTTACAGCTCCAGAAGGACATATTTAGTAATTTGGGAATTTTTTAGGGGGGGGGGGGGGCGGTATCCCTTATTATGGTGGGCATATCCAGTGGCGGCTGGTCAATAGAGGGTGCTGGGGCGCCGCCCCCTTCAAGTTAGACCCCTTTAATATGTTAATGTTTATTATCACAAATATTAACTAAATTAATTGATTTAATTATAATATTCTAACATTTATTGTAGTCATACTAACATTTATTGAAAAACAATATTTCTTCATATGTGTGCGGGGCGCCGGACTAATGGGTGTCTATGTAGGTACACAAACTTTTGCAATGCACGTGATATGATGATAAGCTCTAATTGGCCTGTCTTAAATTGTCTTTGGTGCGCAGCGCTCTGCGTCCTGAACCCTCCCATTTTTTGTTGTTAGAACGAATCATATTTGTTTTTATATGATTGGCCTTATGTGATTGGACCATTCTCACCAAAGAGCTTAGAATGCAATTTCTCGAGATGAAGGAGAATTCTGTTGTATCTTTGCAAAGATATCCGTTCACAAGGCGTTTGGATGAAGAAAAAAAAGAATGAAGGAGCTTGGACCAGATCGACCTTCCTTGCAAATTCACCAGTAGTCAAGTGATCGCGAACTCTGGGCTTTTCCAGCACTTATGACAAACGGAGTTGGCTGGCAGGTTGTGATGCAAGTCATGCCTTTACTGTTTCCGTGTTTGCTGTTTCAAACAGCATGACGCAAGAGAGGCTGAATGCATTGGCCATGCTGTCAATAGAGAAGAGACTGGTGACTGAGATGACTGACTTTAACCAAAAGGTCACTGAGAAATTTGCAAGCCAGAAAGAAAGGAGAGCAAAATTTATTTTTAATTAGTGCTACTGGCCAGTGATTAGGCAACATTTGTGTGTGTGTGTGTGTGTGTGTGTGTGTGTGTGTGTGTGTGTGTGTTTGTCTGTGTGTGTGTGTGTGTGTGTGTGTGTGTGTATGGTGAACTGATTTGTAATGCATTTATTGTATGCTTAAGTCATAATTTAGTTTTTTGATAATTCACCTGAAAAATGGCTTTTACACTCTTACTTTACCAACAGTTAGATTTTTTTTCTAGTGTTTGCGCCCCCCCCCCCCCTCCCTCCCCCACATTTTTTTTACACCACCCGCCACTGGGCATATCCCTTATTTTCACATCCTAATGTTGACAGGTATGAGTTGGATTATATCTTGGGTTCTCTTGTGTTTCCTGTGTGACCTGATGAAGACCTTGTAGGTTGAAATGTTGTCCAATTAAATTTGTCTTTTGAGAGCTAAAGTGACAGTGAGACGATTTATTTACTTTTTCTATTGTGTTTGACCTAATCAATGACCTGCCTTTAAGATTTTTTAAGATGTGCACACACTGATGTTTTTCATTCTGAATGTTTGTGTGTCTTACCTGTGTCAGGAGCCGGACTTCAGAAAGACTAATGCTGGAGTTGAGTTTCAGCTTCACCAACGACTGCTTCAAACAAGGACCTGCACGCACACGCACACCACACACAACACACACGCACACACACACACACATACACACATACACACACGCACACACACACATATTCCTTTTTCCACCAAGGCAGTTTGAGAGCTGTTTCGGAGCCAGAGCCTATTCATAATTGTTTCTTTATTTTTTGACACCCACAGCACTGGCTCTGTACCAAGAATAGTGGTTCTTAGTAGCACCATAACACTGCTGAGCTAGAAATAAGAAACCTTTTGCAACAGAAGCTGAGGTTACCATGACATGATGAGCAGAAACTTTTGAGAGAAATCTTTTAAATGGCAGTGGAAAGCAATGCTGAACATGTTATTATCACTTGTAATCTCAATTTTTGTAATATAGAAGTCTATATAAACTACAGCATGCTTTACACATTTTTTTCTCACCTGTTATATTATTGTATATAAACTATGGCATGTTGCATGAACACGGTATTCTCACTTGTGATTTTTTCTAGATAAACTACACTACCTGACAAAAGTGTTGTCGCCTATCCAAATTTTAGGATCAACAAATACTACCTTGACTTCTAGTTGATGATTTGATATCAGAAGTGGCTTATATGAAAGGCAAAGGCCTCTAGATGACGCTTATTTGAGCACAATAAAATATGATCATGACTTGATGTTGAATGATTTCATTAGCACAGTAAGGTCTGACTCTGCTTAGACTAAAGTCTCATCACTGAACCTTCAATAATGTCCAGTATAGAATATAAAGTCATGCTGCAGTGGAAACAGAATGAATATTGTGTCTGACTCCATCATGAGCTTAGAGGACTGCATCATACATCTCTGCAATGACTCAAGTCACACATTAATAAAGTCATCTGGAATGGCAAAGAAAGCGTTCTTGCAGGACTCCCAGAGTTCATCAAGAGTCTTTGGATTCATCTTCAATACCTCCTCCTTCATCTTACCCCAGACATGCTCAATAATGTTCATGCCTGGTGCACCTTGTCCTGGAGCACCTTATTCTCTTTGCTTTCAGGAACTTTAATGTGGAGGCTGAAGTATGAGAAGGAGCGCTATCCTGCTGGAGAATTGTCCCTCTCCTGTGGTTTGTAATGTAATGAGCAGCACAAATGTCTTGATACCTCAGGCTGTTGATGTTGCAGATCTCTCGCACGCCCCCATACTGAATGTAACCGCAAACCATGATTTCTCCTTCACCAAACTTGACTGATTTCTATGAGAATCTGGGCTCAGTGTGGGTTCCAGTAGGTCTTCTGCAGTATTGGTGATGATTGGGATGCAGAACAGATGATTCAGCAGAGAAATCCACCTTCTGACACTTTTACAAATGATCAACTAGAAGTCAAGTTATTATTTGTTGCTCTTACAGCTGGGAAGGTAGTGTACGGCATGCTATATGGACACTAAATTCTTACTTGTAATCTTTGTCTATATAATATATGGTGCACTGCTTGAACTTTATTCTCTCTTGTAATCTTTGTCTATATAAACTACAGCAAGCTGCATCGACACGTTATTCCTGCTGGTAATATTTGTCTATATAAAATACAGAGTGCTATATGGGAATTGTTCTTGCTTGTAATCTATCTATATAAACTACGGCACATTGAACGAACGCATTATTCCAACTTGTAATCTTTGTCTATATAAACTACGGCATGTTGCATGAACATGTTATTCTCACTTGTAATCTTTGATTATATTAACTACGATGCGCTGCACAAACCACTATTCTTGCTAGCAACAATTGTCTATATAATCTGTGGTGCACTGCAATATACACATTATTCTCCTTAGTAATCTTTGTCTATATAAACTTTGTTGTGCTGCACAAAGATGTTATTCTCGCTTGCAATATTTGTCTATATACACTATAGCATGTTGTATGAACACTTTATTCTTGCTTGTAAAATTTGTCTATATAAACTATGGAGGGCTATATGGACACAATTCTTCCTTGTAATCTACATCTATATAAACTATGGCATATTAAATGAACATGTTATTCCCACTTGTAATATTTATTTATATAAACTAACCACTATTCTTGCTTGCAATATTTGTCTATATAAACTATAGCACGCTGCATGATCACATTATTCTTGCTGTAATATTTTTATATATATCTATATAAATTTATATATATATATATATATATATATATATATATATATATATATATATATATATATATATATATATATATATATATATATACATACATACATACATACATACATACATACATACATATATATATATATATATATATATATATATATATATATATATATATATATACTATGGTGTATTGCACGAACATGTTATTCTCACTTGTAATCTCTGTCTATATAAACTACGGTGGACTATACAAACATATAATTCTTGCTGGTAATATTTGTCTATATACACTATGCCATGTTGTACAAACACAATATTCTTGGTTATTTTGTTTAAATAAGCTGTATTAAATTACTGTATTGAACTATTAAATTCAAAGCTGGTTTTCCAGAATGCTGTTTGTTGGATCACACCTTGTCCATAGACCTCCACTTCACACAGAGTGAGAAACTTCGAATCTCCACGAATCAACAGACTCACATATCGACCCTCCATATTGTTACAGGCGAAGGTTGCAGAAACTCCAGCAGGAATACTAGAAATCACAGCACATCTGAAGAGAAAACATCATTAGTCTTCAGTATTTGAGCAATCAGGGGATTTTATTAATGATAAGAGATTCTCACATGGGATTATTGTTGCCGTTGTTCTCCAAAGAGTTTCCGATGTGAATCTCGGCTCCGTTTATTCGTTCTGGACAGCAGTCTAGTCTGTTAGTGACCACTACTGTACTAACTTGGTAAATGTGACCCAGATCCACCCTCCACCATGGGTCAGTTTGACTAGTGGTTGAGGAACACCCTGATGATGGATCTGATAATCCTGGATTGAAATTAATGGCCTGTTCTGGAATCCAGGTGCTGTAGGTTGACGACTGCGTCACGTTTTTACCTGTTGCCAAATTATCTGGAAAATGTGATGTTAACAAGAGTGGTCAGCTGGTCAAGTTTTGAGCAAGAGCCTTTCAATAATATATACATCTAGGGATAGGATGATTCCCCAATTTGCTTAGAGCATTTGTAAAAAAAATTTAATAAGTCAATAAATAACAATTTTCCCAGAGATGGGTTTCGGCTGGAAGGGCATCCGCTGCCTAAAAACGTGCTGGATAAGTTGGCGGTTCATTCCGCTGTGGCGACCCCAGATTAATAATTGGACTAAGCCGAAAAGAAAATGAATGAATGAATGAATGAATGAATGAATGAATGAATAAATGAATGAATAAATTACGATGTGATGCTGCTACGTCAAATGTGCTGTGGATAAGGAAAATAATGATAAGTTGAGGGTCCAAATGCAGTCTTGTCAAGTTTTATTAAATAAACCAAAGCCAAAGGAACAAAGGAAGCGGTGGACATCATATAAGCAACAAAAACTACAGACAACAAGAGGTTGACAAAAGAGCATATGCATAATGCAAAAAACATTTAACCTTTGTAAATTGTTCAAATTTACTACTCTTCTATTATGTTGGTGGCCTTTCTTTCCCCATTGACTTCCATTATAATGGCATTTTGTTATTACAAAGCCATGACACCATACAATCATGCATTCTTGATTAATAATAATAATAATAACTCCTTACATTTATATAGCGCTTTTCTGGGCACTTGAAGCGCTTTACACATTGGGGGGAATCTCCTCATCCACCACCAGTGTGCAGCATCCACCTGGATGACGTGACTGCAGCCATTTTACGCCAGACCCCACACCACACACCAGCTGATTGGTGGAGAGGAGACAGAGTGATTAAGCCAATTATGATATGGGGATGTTAGATTTTTAGCCAGGATGCCGGGGTTAAACCCCTACTCTTTTTCGAAAGACATCCTGGGATTTTTGACGACCACAGAGAGTCGAGACCTTGATTTAACGTCTAATCGAAAGATGGCGCTCACTGAGCAGTATAGAGTCCCGTCACTATACTGGGGCATTAGGACCCACACAGACCGCAGGTTGGACCCCCTTGCTGGCCTCACTAACACCACTTCTGGCAGCAACCTAGCTTTCCCATGTGGTCTCCCATCCAGGTACTGACCGGGTGCAGCCCTGCTTAGCTTCAGTGGGCGACCATATGAGAGTTGCAGAGAGCTAGCTGCTATTGTTTGTTGATTGTTGCTGGTTTTCTCCGTTGGGAAGAGGTGCAATTTCCATGGCTTCGCAATCAAAAAATGTGATTATAATGGAAGTCAATGGGGCAAAAACAGCCACCAACATAACGAAAGGTGAGTCAATTTGCCCAGAGTGAATTGTTGAGTTTTTAAAAACGTTCAAAGCATTTTCCCAAAATATGTGTCAAGATATACATTTGCTGAAACACAGAGAAAGCTGTTGCCAAAATAAGATTCAAAATCACCCCAGAGTGGATAAAAATGACCCAACAGCACACAAGGGTTATACCAAACAAGATAATGTGGAGACAAATAAACAGCCAAGATAACTAATTACTAAGGAACAAGATGTAGCACAACGGCTGAACAGAAAACACAAAAACAAGACATGCGAATCATGACACATGCATTGGTTTAAAAAGTGTGCATTGGAGAAAGGCATTTAAATCCCTATGCATTGTTCATAATATAATAGCATTGGTAGTAATTGCATTGACGTGTTTCCTTCAGTGCACATTCGACATGTCACAGGTATATTTATCATCTTTAAATGTTAGAAAGTCATGCAAACATATTCATTTTCACTGAACAGATGGAGTGCAGCAGAATGCAGTCAAATTAACATTTTGTTAACCTACATGTTGTTGACATTAAATCTTCTGTAGAATTATACTGTATATTATTCTGTATAAATATATGCATATTTTTATGGTAGCAGTAACTGTAAATGGAGTATTATAAAAGGTTGATTAAAATGTAAGCTAGCTAGCTATACGATTAAATAGGAATAGCTTGAGCTATTGAGTGTTTCTTATAGGAAATGTGGTCAAATGTAGTAACTTTTTATTTAGGATTTCTATGCTTTAAAGAGCAGTTTTAGATCATAATGTTCTGCTATTTGTTTAGCTAACTATAAAAGGTAAAGCTGTCATAAACCTAAATATAATCTGCATGACTATACTAGTGGTGAGAGTCAGGGAGAACTGAGCTTAGTCTGATAGGTAAAGAAATAACAAGTAATCATATTTTTTTTCCATTGCATATCATTGCACCACATAGCATTGTGTTGAACGTAATCGAAATTGTATTGTATGACATTGTGATATGGTGAATATTGTTATTCATGTGTATCTTCAATCTATTGTATTGATTGCTATATGTATTGATATGCATATATCGTACAGTTTTTAAAGAAATAGTTCTAATCACCCGCTTCATATCTGGAACCCCCAAAAAGTCTTATATGAAAGCATTTTTTCGCAACCCAGGCTCATTGGATGTACAGTTGAAGTCAGAATTATTAGCCCCCCTGTTTATTTTTTCCCCGATTTCTGTTTAACAGAGAGCAGATTTCTTCAACACATTTCTAATCATAATAGTTTTAATAACTCATCTCTAATAACTGATTTATTTTATCTTTGCCATGATGACAGTAAATAATATTAGACTAGATATTCTTCAAGACACTTCTATACAGCTTAAAGTGACATTTAAAGGCTTAACTAGGTTAATTAGGTTAACTAGGCAGGTTAGAGTAATTAGGCAAGTTATTGTATAACGATGGGCTATCAGAAAAAAAATTAGCTTAAAGGGGCTAATAATTTTGTCCTTAAAATGGCTTTTAAAAAATTAAAAACTGCTTCTATTCTAGCCAAAATAAAACAAACAAGACTTTCTTCAGAAGAAAAAATATTATCAGACATACTGTGAAAATTTGCTTGCTCAGTTAAACATCATTTGGGAAATATTTAAAAAAGAAAAAAAATTGGTTTCTGTCTCCCCCCTGTGCCTTTTAAAGTAATTGCAGGCGTTTGAAACAGCTGTAGTTAAAGGGACAGTCACAGTTCACCCAAAACTGAATATTCTGTCATCATTTAGTCACCTTTCACTTTTTTTGTAAACCTTCATGCATTTATTTCTTCCATTAATCCAAAAAAAAAAAAAGAGATATTTTGAGGAAAGCTGTAAACCTGTAACTATTGACATCCACAGTATTTGTTTTTCCTACTATGGAAGTCAATGGTTACAGGTTTCTTCATAATAACTTTGTTTGTGTTCAACAGAAGGGAGAAACCCATGGTTTCTCAAAGGTTTGGGACCAGTTACGAGGGAGAAAACCGGAAAAAAAAAGTCAATTTTGGGTGAACTATCCCTTTAAACGGAGGCCTAGGACAAACCTGATCATTTAGTACAAGGGTCTCAAACTCAATATTTCAGTGGCTAACAACTCATTTAAATCATTTGAATGATACTAGTGAATCAGCAGTCCGTGTGGGAATGGGAAATGTAGCTCTGACTTACCTGGAAAAATCACGTAGACTCCCACATCACAGAGAGTAAGAATCCTTGAAGGTGCATTAATGTCCACAAACACGTACCGTCCCTGCATCCCATTACACGAGTAGCTGGTCGTCTGTCCTGCTGGAATAGTAGAAACAACTGCACATCTGCATAGACACAAAGAGCCACTCATCAACTTCAGAATTAGACTTTAGTTTAAGTACCAATTCTCACTAGTGACTTATTACTTGCCTATTATTAAGAAAAGCACATATTCTGCATGATCTAATTCTACATCCCTAATACCTAAACCCAGCAACTACCGACTAATAATAAGCAACAAATTATGGGTTTACTGAGGCTAAAGTCATAGTTAATGGTTTATTAATAGCGAGAACTGTATCTTAAAATAAAGTGTGACCATCATTAATAATATGACTCTCATGTAGTCATGAATTTTATAAAAGTGTCATTAATATTTTTCTTGACCTCAACTACAGTGGTGCAAGCTGAACCTGTCATATATATGTCATTAAACGTCAATAGCAAATGGCTAAATGTGCTGAAGCATCAAAACATTTCAAAACCCATCTCTACAGTGACACCAAGTGTATGTTTTCAGGTATTGCTCTGAAACAACTTCACTAAAGTAACCGCTAAGCGAATTGAGTAATTATAACCAACGTTGTATGAACATGATATAAAGGGCTCTATCATACACTCGGTGTAATGAGGCGCAAGACATGTTTGGCACGATTTGTTGCTATTTTCAGCACAGCGTAAGCCTAATTTTCACGTTTTGCATCACGTTGTTTAAATAGTAAATCCATTTGCGCCACTTTGTGGAATCATGGGTGTTTCGGCCTAAAAAGGAGGTATGTTAAGGCGCATTGTTGGTGCGTAGCTTTTTTGAGGAACTGAAATAGACTGTCAAGTAAACTTTGTTCACCTGTCGGGTTTTGGAGACATCCATATGGGGGATAAGAACAGGTTGTTTGACCACACTTCGTTATTATTGTTCATTTATTCCTTTGCTGGAGATTAGAACTGAATTTAGAAATAGTTTTGAAGCAAATCTTTGTGCTTAACAAAGGAAATTAAATATGTAGGATAATAGATGTGTTCAGTGGAGTGAGTTTCCACCGTTTCCTTACTCCACCAAAGTAAAGGAGTAAAGTAAAGAGTAAAAGTAAAGTAAAGAGGCCGAATGGAGGAGGCTCGTTCTTTATCCTCGCGCTGCAGATGCTCTGTTTAACTGTTTTCTCAATAGCGAAGCGTTCAGTTTTTACACTTACAAAGTCGCCATGTAAATAGCAAATGCACCATGGCGCAACACAACTGACTCTTAAAGGGAATGTGAGACGAGACTCTGATTGGTTTAATGCACTTTATGCTCAAAACACACCCAGAACTCATTAAGAGAATAAGCACAGCCCTGTTAGACCATGCGCCTGGGCGCAGAGCGTATTTATCCATCCTTACTATAGCAAAAGTGGATTCAGACACACCTTTAATGCTTTTGCGCCATGCGCTTTAGACTTTGCCCCTAGATTGTTAAAATACAATAACATTAACGCAGATGCCCTCATGTGAACAGCTGCCGTAGTTAGCTATGAAGTACATTCTGGGATGAGAAATTGTTTTTTGACCCTTTTAACCACAATTATGACACAAACATGAATTTGCTTCATACTGCCTGCTGACTTTTTCTTCGCTCTTTGTTTACTTCTGTGTTTTCTGCATGTGAGTTTCCCACGGGTTAATTCTGACCAATCAAAATGCAGAAAATTCGTCTAGCCAATGACTGATGTGGACTGCTTTTTGGTTTGGTTTGGTTCAGAGCAGTCAGTCTGGTGTAAAACAGAATCAAAACAGCTGAAATATGCAACAATGTATCATTTTTAACCTTTAGCAACCCGCGTGCCTGGTGTTTTTCTCCATCATTAAAATAGCAAAAGTAGATTCGGACCTGCCCTTAGTGCTTTTGTGCCAAGCGATTTAACACTTAAATGGTTAAAACAGAGCCCACCATATTGAAGTCTCAGTTTCATGTCAGCCATCGCTAGTTACAGAGACTCACACTGAACACAGAAAAAAAGTTAACCAACTCCAAACCGATACGAATGCAAAAAGTACTTAGCTTTTTTGGACTAAACCAGCTGCCATAGACAGCTGCAACATACATTTTGGCGTGAGGGAAAGTTTTGTGACACTTTACTGCAATTATGGCACAAACACAGAGTTGTGAGGAGGTTCAGGCTGTTTCTCAATATGCATTCTTGTCTGTACTTGTATTCTTATGTCCTCGTGAAACATCATCATCAGCCGCCGAAGTACTGTTCCAATTCAAAGTTCACATCTTGCCAAGTACAGATAAAATTCCCGGATGTGTACTTGCCCCGCCCCTTTTGTCAAGGATGCATCAAGAGGTGACTTGTGCAAACTTGCGAAGCGATCCCAGAATGTATTGCAGGCCAACCTGCGAAAGCTAATGGCGGACTCTGACCCCCAGCCTGTCAACGGGAGCTTCGTCATCACCTCCCCCGCCGAGAGCAGCTTTATTTCAGCCAGTCCATATCGGATCTCATCTTTCAATTATAGTTAAAACATGATATTTAATGCATCTTGTGCATATCTAATGACCAGTTTTTGGTCTTTTAAATGTATTATTTGTTCTCAGGTGTATTATTTTGTTACATTTTATAATGTTCTTTAATTATGTTACTGTGTTGTACGCTGTTTGTCTTTGTTTACCAAATGCTTAACGTTATCTTTATTTCTTATTGTGTACGTCTTGTAATTTATAATTGTCTAAAGTCCATTGTAGTTTATTAAATCTGATAATCAAAGACATGAGTCTGTGTATAATAACACATTTTACTTCACGTTTATATGGATTTATGTTTACATTTTCTTAAATCAAAAATGTTGATTTATAAGATTAATATAATATTAATTATAAGGGCGTGTTTTATATAATTAAATCATTTTATTGTTGATGTACAGTAAAACTGATGAATTCATGGTGGAATAAGTGACGTTATAAAGTGCCATTCTATTTAAAGAAGTACTCAACTTGTGTTCTTGCGTCCTCGGGAGTTCGTTCTTCTAAGTCTGAACTTGGCAAGTCTGAACTTTTAAGGACGCAAGTCCGAACTTTGTGTACTTGGTATTGAAAAACAGCCTCATACTGCTTGCTGACTTTTCCTCCACTCTTTGTTTTCCTCTGATGTGGATTCCGTCACATGACTGCCTTTTGGTTAATTTCAACTGGTTTGTTTCAGAGGAGTCAGTCTGGCGTAAAACGGAACCAAAACAGCTGAAAAATGCAACAATGTATACATTTTAACCTTTAGCAACTGTTTTTCTCCATCATTAAAATAACAAAAGTAGATTCAGACATGCCCTTAGTGCTTTTGTGCCAAGCTATTTCATTTTCACGTTAGCCATCGCTAGTTACAGAGACTCACTGAACACAGAAAAAAGTTAACCAACCTCAAACCAATACGAATGCAAAAAGTACTTTGCTGTTTTGGACTAAAGCAGCTGCCGTAGACAGCTGCAACATACATTCTGGCGTGAGGGAAAGACACTTTTTTTTTTTTACACTTTACAATTATGGCACAAATACGGAGTTGTGAGAAGGTTCATATTGTCTGCTCCTGACTTTTCCTCTGCTCTTTGTTTATGCATTTCCCGCATGCTAATTCTGACCAATCAAAATGCAGTTCAGGAAATTAATTTAGGCAATGACTGATATGGAGGCTGGTCATCACAGTGGCACAGTGGGTAGCACAATCGCCTCACAGCAAGAAGATCGCTGGTTCGGCTGGAGTTTGCATGATCCCCCCAGGTTGGCATTGGTT
Organism: Danio kyathit; assembly: GCA_903798195.1. NCBI lineage: Eukaryota > Metazoa > Chordata > Actinopteri > Cypriniformes > Danionidae > Danio > Danio kyathit. The sequence continues at coordinate 275,135 of CAIGQS010000035.1, forward strand.
TCCTCCGGTCCAAAGACATGCGGTTCAGGTGAATTGGGTACTGTCCGTAGTGTATGTGTGTGAATGAGTGTGTATGGATGATTCCCAGTGATGGGTTGCAGCTGGAAGGGCATCCACTGCGTAAAACATATGCTGGATAAGTTGGCGGTCCATTCCGCTGTGGCGACCCCAGATTAATAAAGGGACAAAGCCAAAAAGAAAATGAATGTATGATATGGATGCCATCACATGACTGCTATTTGGTTAGTTTCAACTGTTTTGGTTCAGAGCAGTCGGTCTGGTGTGAAACTGATTCAAAACTGCTGAAAAATGCTACAATATTTCATTTCAATCTTTGTCTGGACTAAAGGAAATGCACTACAGGTGTTAAAGCACCCTTAGACCATGCGCCTGGTGCACAGACTGTTTTTCTCCATCCTTAAAGTCTGCATGAACTGGAAGCTGCGACTGTCTTTTTTTTTTCCGTATTGTGATGCAGTTCATAGATTAAATGAGAAAACAGTGGGCGTGGCTTGTTTTTTTCTACTGCGAGCTGATTGGATGTAGTAAAGTAGGCATTTCATGGGGAAAAAAGGGTTTGGGAGAGTCATTACAGTCTAACAGACTCCTCCTCCTCACCATTTCTGTTTGTTGTCATAGTGACAGCTGGAGGGGCGTGGTTAAGTATGTTAGCCACGCCAAATACCTCAGACAGACCTAATCTGAGAATTTAACTGAAAACAAAAAGGAAGTGCATTTTAAATTACAAGGGCAAACTATTGTTTTTGTTATTGACATGCACAGATGAATTGTTCACCGCAAAACTAGCAATGTGAGCTAACAAAATTAATATAGTTAGTTTTGATTTTATGTGTACTTTAAAATGGAAAAAGTGGATTCGGACACGCCCTTAGTGCTTTTGTACTAAGCGCTTTAGTCTTGTATGATTAAAAAAAGAGCCCCCCATATCGAAGCAACAGCCATCGCTAATTACAGACACTCACACTGGGTTGCTGAACACATCTGTAGGAACGTCTCCAATGCGAATCTCAGCTCCGTCGATCCTCTCGCTGCAGCAGTCCAGTCTGTTAGTGATGGAGACTCTGTTCACGCTGTAGCTCTTCTGCAGGTCTAATCTCCACCACGGCTGACTCTGTGCTGTAGTGTGTGTACAGGTGGAGCTTATCCCATCCAGAGCGTATTTGGGAAACCAGTCATAATATAGTGTGGACTGGATGGCCGTTCCCCATCCCGCTATGTTCACTGTGTGTTCAAGAAACAACTTTTACAAATACAGACATGTTACATGCAATAATCTACACTCACTGGCCACTTTATTAGCTACACCTTACTAGTAATGGGTAAGCCTTTCTTTTGCCATCAGAATTACCTTGAATTACCATGGCATAGACAAGGTACTGGAAATATTCCTCAGAGATTTTGCTCCATATTGACATGATAGCATCACGCAGTTGCTGCAGATTTGTCGGCTGCACATCCATGATGCCAATCTCCCGTTCCACCACATCCCAAAGGTGCTCTATTGGATTGAGCTCTGGTGACTGTGGAGGCCACTTGAGTACAGTGAACTCATTGTCATGTTCAGGAAACCAGTCTGAGATGATTGGCGCTTTATGACATGGTGTGTTATCCTGCTGGAAGTAGCCATCAGAAGATGGAGACACTGTGGTCATAAAGGGATGGACATGGTCAGCAACAATACTCAGGTTGGCTGTGGCGTTGACACCATGCTCAATTGGTACTAATGGACCCAAAATGTGCCAAGACAATATCCCCCACACCATTACACCAACACCACCAGCCTGAACTGCTGATACAAGACAGGATGGATCCATGCTTTCATGTTGTTGACGCCAATTTCTGAGCCGACCATCCGAATGTGGCAGCAGAAATGGAGACTCATCAGACCAGGCAACGTTTCTCCAATCTTCTCTTGTCCAGTTTTGGTGAGCCTGTGTGAATTGTAGCCTCAGTTTCCTGTTCTTAGCTGACAGGAGCGGCAACCGGTGTGGTCTTCTGCTGCTGTAGCCCATCCGCCTCAAGGTTGGACGTGTTGTGCGTTCAGAGATGCTCTTCTGCAGACCTCGGTTGTAACGAGTGCTTATTTGAGTTACTGTTGCCTTTCTATCAGCGGGAACCAGTCTGGCCATTCTCCTCTGACCTCTGGGATCAGCAAGGCATTTGCGCCCACAGAACTGCCGCTCACTGGATATTTCCTCTTTGTCGGACCATTCTCTGTAAACCCTAGAGATGGTTGTGCGTGAAAATCCCAGTAGATCAGCAGTTTCTGAAATACTCAGAGCAGCCCGTCTGGCACCAACAACCATTCCACGTTCAAAGTCACTTAAATCCCCTTTCTTCCCCATTCTGATGCTCAGTTTGAACTGCAGCAGATCGTCTTGACCATGTCTACATGCCTAAATGCATTGAGCTGCTGCCATGTGATTGGCTGATTAGAAATTTGCGTTAACGAGTAGTTGGACAGGTGTACCTAATAAAGTGGGCGGTGAGTGTATTTGTGTATTTATAAAAACAAATCGAATTAGTTTTGAGGTTAAAAGACTGTTACATTAGCAACCAATATGTTGTCAACATGTCATCAAGTTAAAGTTAATGAGACTATTAAGTGATTAATTAAATGATGATTGATGACTGATGATGAACACCTGCTGTTAATAAGCACAATCACTGAAGAGATTCACAAAACTCTCTTTAAACAGCAGCAGCAAATTACTAACCGGTTTAACTACGTCTGATGTCCAAAAAAGTCCATATCATATTTATTCAGAATTTTACTTACTTATTCAGAATAACTCTTTTAGTTATTTACATTCATCAAAATAATAATAATAATAATTTTCAATTCCACCATTGTGGAGAACAGTGGTTGATTAAGTTTGACTTGATTTCTAATGTTAGTTTGGTCACACTTTATTTCGATGGTCCGTTTGTTGAATATGTTACATTGCATCTACATGTCAATTAATTCTCATTAGATTATAAGTAGACTGTTGGGGTTAGGGTTAGTGTAAGTTGACATGTACTTGCAAAGTTTCTTATAGTCAGTTAAATGTCTGTTGAAGGACTGTTAAATGTCAGTATCAACAGATATTAAGCAGACAGTCTACTAATACTCAAATGGACCATCAAAATAAAGTGTTACGGTTAGTTTTTCTTTGCTTTCTATGTCATGTATAATGAGAACAAATTCTGTATTGATTTAGGGTTTCTTACTGTTAATTAGTTGAACTTTTGTTATATTTAAATGATGATTTATCATTTAAACTGTGGTTTTATTTAATTGTTAAACATCTGAATCACACAGGCATCAAGAATCAGCATACAATACCTGACAAAAGTCTTGTCGCCTATCCAAGTTTTAGGAACAGCAAATAATAACTTGACTTCTTGTTGATTATTTGATATCATAAGTGGCTTATATGAAAGGCAAAGTCCTCTAGATTTTGCTTATTTGAGCACAATAAAATATGATCATGCCTTGATGTTGATTGATTTCATTAGGACAGTAAGGTCTGACTCTGCTTAGATTAAAGTCTCGTCACTGAACCTTCAATAATGTCCAGTATAGAATATAAAGTGATGCTGCAGTGGAAACAGAATGAATATTGTGTCTGACTCCATCATGAGCTTGGAGGACTGCATCATACATCTCTGAATGACTCAAATCACTGATTAATAAAGTCATCTGGAATGGCGAAGAAAGCGTTCCTGCAGGACTCCCAGAGTTCATCAAGATTCTGTGTTCATCTTCAACGCCTCCTCCTCCATCTTACCCTAGACATGCTCAATAATGTTCATGTCTGGTGACTGGGCTGGCCAATCCTGGAGCACCTTGACCTTCTTTGCTTTCAGGAGCTTTGATGTGGAGGCTGAAGTATGAGAAGGAGCGCTATCCTGCTGGAGAATTGTCCCTCTCCTGTGGTTTGTAATGTAATGGGCAGCACAAATGTCTTGATACCTCAGGCTGTTGATGTTGATCATCCACTCTGCAGATCTCTCGCACGCTCCCATACTGAATGTGACCCCAAACCATGATTTCTCCTTCACCAAACTTGACTGATTTCTTTGAAAATCTTGAGTCCATGCGGGTTCCAGTAGGTCTTCTGCAGTATGATTGTGACTTCTCTTGTGATGATTGGGATCCAGAACAGATGATTCAACAGAAATATCCACCTTCTGACTGTTTCCCAAATGATCAACTAGAAGTCAAGTTATTATTTGCTGCTCTTACAACTGGGATAGATGACAAGACTTTTGTCAGGTAGTGTATGCATCTCAACAATACGCTTATTTTACGCGACCGCCATTTTAAAACATGAAAGCGAGGCGGCGGTGGGAAGAAACCCGGAAGTATAGGATCAGCACTGCAGCAACATGCTGTGGACTATAAACCTCCAGCTGTTGCTGTGATTTCAAAATGCAGAAATGGTGTAAACATCACTTTAATATCATCCAGTTCAGTTTAATTTAAACCATTAAAAGCATATTAGGCATCAAACAACGTCACAATCTCTTTAAGAGTGATACACTTAAGTGTCCTCCTACTGTAGGCTTCAGTTCATGGCAGCAGGTAAACACCATGGGGACGCTTCTCTGCTTCAGCCTATGTGACCCAGTGAGCGATGAAACACTGCAGTCATCTGTAGCACTTCTTAGTGTTGTCTGTAATAGTGTTGTCCCTGTACTGAAGTTTTAAAAATGTCCATTTTCCACTAACATTTAAGCGCCGCTGAGCGCACACAGCACTCACAGCTGATTTGCCGTAGTGTTCACCAGTGCTCAACAGAAATGAGTGTGATTGGCCGTGAAGGTCATCAGTTCACCACTCTTCACAGATTAAAAACACTCATAGATGGAGATTTGAGCGTTTTAAAGCTGGACCTTCACGGCCAATCACAGTCATTTCTGTTGAGCACGTGAACACTATGGCAAATCAGTGCTGTTTAAGAACGCACCCAACAGTGCCTTAAATGTTAACGGGAAATAGACATTTTTTTTAATTTCAGTACCGAAATTTAGTATTGTGACAGTCTAATATAGTGAAAGAATCAGTCAGTTAACTTGAGTTTGATAAATGGCATCTAAAATGTGTGTTTGGGAAAGATAACGTTAGCTAAGTAGTGCCATTTCCCTTAATTTAGCTGAAAATGAGGTTCGATATCCCTTTTTATTTTCACTTTCCATTCAGAATGAACCTTCGGGTCACTCGGAAGGCGGTGAAATGATAAATATGTGTCACTTTCTCTTCACTGATAAGATATACAGCCAGGTACACAACATTCCTGTGTGACTCAGGCGATACTTCCGGGTTTCTTCCCACCGCAGCTTCGATTTCGCTGTTTAAAATGGCGGCCACATGAAATCAGTCTATGGTGACATATTTTGCAGCAGTGTTTGCTAGGAGAATCGTACAACATTCATCAGTGTTGCACTGCGTAAAAAAAAATGTCACCATTGTTAAGATTAATTTGCTGATTGCTCTGTGTGTTTTGAGTTTCAGATCATTGATGTGTTTTATAACTTCTAGAATAGTCATAATGAGGCCATGAAATGGTTCACGGCAGCACAAAATGAAAAAAAAAGATGTGTTTGTTGAGATGAGATCTCACCTTCTGTTCCACTCACACTCGTCTGAACGGAGAACAACCCTGGAAATAACAAACACAGGATTATGAATTAATACACTGTAAGAAATCAATCTACGTTAAAAGATCGATTAGGAATTATTAGCTCATATCAATGACTCGAATCTTGAAGATTCGAATCATTGATTCGACTCAATTGAGTCGGATTGAATCAGATCAAAGATTCAAACTTATTCTGAAGTTTGTCCCGCAAATAGAGACAACACATTTTACCAATCTTGTCTATATTATTTCCGTGGCCAGCGGTAATAACATCACACAGAATAGGGTTAACATTTAGCAAGGTAACACGATCTATAGCTTGAGGCAATGACTTAGAAGCACATAAACGAGAACGCAGTTCTTACAAAGGAGAACAAAGATTAATTGAGCTACACAATTCGATACATGAGGCTTATCTACATAATAATTAAAACAACAAACAAACGCACACACACACACGCTCACACACACACACACACACACACACACACACACACACACACAGGCAGATCAGAGGATGCTAAATGAGTTGAGAAACAGTCCCGAATCATCTAGTATTTCGTACTAGATCTTAGAATCACCTGAGAAACCACAAAAGCAGAGATTTGACTCGTCTTTAGCTGCTTAAAATCATATGCACCAGATCAGAAAGAGACAACAGTTGTTGTGTACTTGCGAGTTTGTTGAAGTCTTCTTGACTGGATTTCCCCTCGCTGGGTTGGCTTAAGGAAACACGTGGCGCTCACGGGTGGTTTCTCTGTGACGTTGCTCGGATTCACTCTGGCGTGAGTGGAGCTGGTTGTCTTGGGTGACCGGGGTAACGGACTCCGGGGAGAGTCAGTTCGCGGAAGTTTCAGCGGTCCGAAACTTAAGAGGCTTGGATGAAGAGTTTGTGGTGACCCGACCGCGTGGTAGGCGACCGGGGGCGGATCGCAACAGCAGGCGGACACCGGCTTGATGCTAAAGGGCGCAGATTTGACGCTGCAGTGGCTTTAAGGGACACGTATTGATCCGTCCCTCATGACGCTATTGTCCAATGAACGGCAAGATGAAGGGCGGGGCCACGCCTCGTACCAGTGTAATCAGGTTTAATAATTAACCAACTGCAAGAGACTTCACGTGGTAAAATCTCTGGTAAAATTGTAACTATCTGACATCAAATGTTACAAGACGAATACAGTTCGTATTACAAAATTCTCATTTACAGCAATGTATTGCAAATAAAAAGAGGTTTTGTTTAAGTTCAAACATAAAGCATTTCAGACACATACAGATCATTTTAGCCTGTCATAAGGGTAAAATCACACATTATGAACCTGGTTGGTTGGAATAAACACAGCACATCAATACCTATAAATGTCATTCAAAATATCAAATTTTGCCTTGGTTATAACATTTATAAGAGAATTGTATTTCTTAAGTCTCTGAATTCTTTTCTTTTGGGATCTCTTTCTCTGAGAAACTCTGTCCATCTGTCAGGATGTGGAGTGTCCCTAAGGGCGAACAAATGGCCACGAGAAGTCTCGTGATGGAGGTCTTGAAAGGCGTTTTTTGTCTAGTTGGTTAACGATTAACCAAAATTGCGGCCGCATCTCTGACCAACTTAGGCTAGAGTGTTGGGGGAAGAGAGTCAAATGAATTGGCGCATTGTTATGCTGATGGTACAAGCCCCGGAGCGAATGAAGCAATTTGCGCTCAAAATTCCAAGCCTGATTCGACCTGGTCTTAATTCAGTGAGTTCCTTCAACACTAATAGATTATATATTATTTACATATTTTGTTGTGAGTAGACCAGTGCCTAATTTGTGAATTGAAGATCCCGGAACAGATCGGGGTAACGGATCTGGCATGTTACCCGAGGATGGAGAGGTGTCGTGCTCCAAGACGAAGGACGAAAGTGAGGAGCGGGGGGTTGTTGCCGACGAAAGTGGGGAGTCTCGGAAGAAAGTAAAAGTGAGAAGCGGACGGGGGAGGAGGGCAAATGAGGAGGGGAATCGGTAAAACGAGGTGCTGGATCAGATTTCAGAGGTTCCAGCACAAATTAAGCCCTGGAGTAGACCTAAATTTGTCAGAATTACACTTAAAGGAAAAATATGGTTTAACAAGGGGTAAAAGGGGAATGTTTCTTACATTATCATTACCTGTAGGATTTTCCATTGACATTATTTACAGAAATTTTGTCTCAAAAATGACAGATTTTCTAATGTTTTAATAACCCTAACCTTAACCCTTACGTATGGCATTAACGGCTTCTGTGCTTGTTTTGCTGTGAAAATACACAAAAATCCTTCCTTTTTTGATCTCAATAAATATTGCACTTGCTAAATCCTTGAGAAAATGACTAATGTAAAGTATGTTTAAGTATTTAGATAAGATTTAGTTTACAGTCTAACAAAAAATGGGTGATCGTAACCCAAAACTGGGCCAAATATGGACAAACACAACATTAGCTTATTTTTTTCAAGTAAACTTATACTTTTCATACTCATATTAAAATATACTTTTTTTTTATTCAAAGGTTGGGTTTGTTCATATTTGACCCAACGTTGGGTTACAACAACCCAGTATTGTTTAGCATAGTTTTCTCTGTTTGAATTTCTGTAAATCACTATGATTTTAAATTATATGAACAAAAATACTTTTTTACTCACCCAGTAAGAGAGACAGACTCCTGTAGAAAACCCTCATGTTAATTTCCAGCACTTTCTGCTTTCATTTGAGGATGTTTGAGTGAATGGGTTTCTTAGGAGAGACACATTAGCTTAACTTTACATGGATGTCACTTGTTTGTTTTTCTCCTCCTACTGACATGCATCTCTCTTTCTCTTTGACTGGAGATTGAAAACTTTTACTCCTAATATAATGATAACTTGCTGTTCAGTTTTACATTTGTGACCCTGGAGCACACAAAAAAATAACATGTCTTATGTTGCCTGACTATAATTCAATATTTTAATTAATTTAAATAAAATGAAATGTAGGGGCAGCACAGTGGCTCAGTGGTTGCTGTCACCTCACAGCAAGAAGGTCACTGGTTTGAGTCCCGGCTGGTCAGTTGGTGTTTTTGTGTGGAGTTTGCATGTTCTCCTTGTGTTTGCATGGGTTTCCTCCGGGTGCTCCGGTTTCCCCCAAAGTCCAAACACATGCACTACAGTATAAGGAAATTGATGAACTAAATTGGCCGTATCAGGGTGTGTATGAATAAGTGTGTATGGGTGTTTCCCAATACTAGGTTGTGACTGGAAAGGCATCCGCTGCATAAAACATATGCTGTAATAGTTGGTGGTTCATTCCACTGTGGTGACCTCTGAAACAGAGACTAAGCTGAAGGAATATGATTGAATGAATAAAATAAATATTTTAAAAATGATGTCAAAACTACAGTGTTTTGTTTATGCCAAAAATCATTGGAATATTAACGATTAATATCTTACTGTAAATATATCTAAATAAATATATAAGTTTTTTGATTAGTAATATTTGGAGATCTTTTTTTATTTTTGGCCCAATATCAAATGTGCATTTGGAAAGCAGCTGATTAGTTTGAGCTAAACCTTCTTGGACCATAAAAGAAACCATATGCATCATTTACATACAAGTCAGAATTATTAGCATGCTTTTCATTTTTTTTTCTTTTTTAAATATTTCCCAAATTATGTTTAACAGAGCAAGGAAATTTTCACAGTATGTCTGATAATATTTTTTCTTCTGGAGAAAGTCTTATTTGTTTTATTTCGGCTAGACTAAGAGCAGTTTTTAATTTTTTAAGAACCATTTTAAGGTCAATATTATTAGCCCCTTTAAGCTATATATTTTTTCAATAGTCTACAGAACAAACCATCATTATACAATAACTTACCTAATTACCCTAACCTGCCTAGTTACCCTAATTAACCTAGTTAAGCCTTTAAATGTCACTTTAAGCTGTATAGAAGCGTCTTGAAGAATATCTAGTCTAATATTATTTACTGTCATCATGACAAAGATAAAATAAATCAGTTATTAGAAATGAGTTATTAAAACTATTATGATTAGAAATGTGTTGAAAAAATGTTAAATATTATTTCTGTTAAACAGGGGGGCTAATTATTCAGGGGGGCTAATAATTCTGACTTCAACTATATACCAACAGCACTGGCATTACTTATTAAATTTATTGAATAGATTCTATTATATGCCAAATAAAAGTTATTATTGTTAAAAGAAATACTGAATAGCAAAAATCTAATTTGATAAAGTCATTTTTCATCTCAATGTTTTGAGTCAGGAAGTGAATGTTAAATGGATTTATTTTTATCGAAAAACAGCTTTAGTAGTACTTACAATTGATCAATATTGGTATTGGAGTCAACAAAATACCATTGTTTTTCTTTTATGCCAAAAATGATAATTTTTAGTGTATATTTCCTACTGTGAATATACCAAAATAAAAACAATTTTGGTCAATACTTATTGGATACTGTCTAATTGTGTCACTGAATTAGCTTTCCATCTTGTGAGTGTTGCACATTTTTAAACTAGTCTGTTCATGTTTGCATTTGTTGTTTTCTGCATGAGAGATCGGCCTGTCAAAACTAGCAGAAAACAGGCTCTCAGGCACGGCATGACAAGATCTGTTTCTAGAGGCTAGTACAAGAAAAACCCTTTAAAGTGCTCATATAAACTACACAAACATACTTGTTTCTAGTTCAAATATTTAAAACCTTACAATAATCTTGTCAAAAGTAAACCTAGATTATTTTGCTTACCCCATTAGCAGATTATTTTGCTTGTTTTAAGGGAAAACTCACTTAATTTTCTCATAATATTACAGTTAATCAGTATTTTGAATTTATGTAACATTTTCTGCTTGACAATGTCAAACACTCTAAAACCGTATCTACACTTGACCATTATCATTAAATGGACAATTCATACAATTCAAACTAATGCAGACAACACTCAGAGCAATTTATTTTCCAGGGCATTTGCTTAGAAAGAATTTCCCGAAAATCATCAATGTAAATGTAGATGTAAATGTTTGCAGATTACTTTTTCAGAAGAGCATAAAACACTTAAGAAAGCGCAAAAAGACTGTCTGTGTTTGTGTAACTGGACCACAATTAAATCCATTTTACATTTTAGATTCACCTGAAACCTGAAGAAAATTGTGTGTGTTTCTAAAAACATCTGCTTATAGTGTTTTTCTTGCACCTTACACTATTTGACTAGCCATACCATCCCTTTGCATATGTAAATAATGTTGATGTCTTTTTTTCTTAGGAAAGAAGCTCAGAAAATGACAGATGATGCTGATCTGGATAAAGCAAGACTGATGTGTAATTAGCATTTTTCTCCTGTAGAAAAACCTCACAACAATGCTTAGCTCAATCCATTAAAACACAGTAAACTCTTTATTGATATAGTATGCTACCAAGCACATGTGGTCAGAACACTAAAGTGTTTCACCCAAAGAATAACTGATCTAAGCCACATGTGTCAAACTCCTGGAGTCCCGCAGCTCTGCACAGCTCTGCAGGTTGTTTGAAACCTCCAGGTTAAGCTGCAGTCACACTAGAGTTTGAGCATGCAAAATTCTGTCGTACGGCGCTGCGAAAAGGGGCGGGATTAAACAAGATGATTAGACATAAAAAAAAACGAGCGATTGCTCTATTTTAAATTTCTGTACAGAGAGGTCATGTTTTGATCCTGGATTGGTCTCACGCAGTCAAGTGATGTTATTTCGCAGGTCAGAGTTCACCAAGCTTGAACTTTGCAACACAGCGAACTGCGAAACCTGATGCACAACCTTGCGTTTCCAATCCGATCTTAAAGAACACGACAGCAGATCCAGAGTTGAGTTTTTCTTTCATCTCTTTGTTTGAGCACACTGAGCTGTAAATAAAACAGTTCATTACATCAGATATCATTTTACATTTCATTTTTAATGTGTATATGTTCATGTTAAAGCAATAGTTCAAATAAAAATGAAAATGCAGTCATCTTTTACTCTGTTATTAACTATCAGACCTTTAGGGCGGGGCTATCAGGAATTTAGGATGTGGCTATCAGCAATTTAGGATGGGGCTATCAGTTCTTTAGGCCGGGGCTATCAGTTCTTTAAGGTGGGGCAATCAGTAATTTAGGATGGGGCTATCAGTCCTTTAGGGCAGGGTTATCAGTTCTTTAGGGTGGGGCAATCAGTAATTTAGGATGTAGCTATCAGTCTTTTAGGGCAGGGTTATCAATAATTTAGGGTGGTGCAGTCAGTAATTTTGGGTGTGGCTATCAGTAATTTAGGGTGGGGTTATCAGTAATTTAGGGTGGTGCAATCAGTAATTTTGGGTGTGGCTATCAGCCATTTAGGGTGGGGCAATCAGTAATTTAGGATGTGGCTATCAGTCCTTTAGGCCTGGGCTATCAGTTCTTTAAGGTGGGGCAATCAGTAATTTAGGATGTGGCTATCAGTCATAGGCCGGGGCTATCAGTTCTTTAGGGTGGGGCAATCAGTAATTTAGGATGTGGCTATCAGTCATAGGCCGGGGCTATCAGTTCTTTAGGGTGGGGCAATCAGTAATTTAGGATGTGGCTATCAGTCATAGGCCGGGGCTATCAGTTCTTTAGGGTGGGGCAATCAGTAATTTAGGATGTGGCTATCAGTCATAGGCCGGGGCTATCAGTTCTTTAGGGTGGGGCAATCAGTAATTTAGGATGTGGCTATCAGTCATAGGCCGGGGCTATCAGTTCTTTAGGGTGGGGCAATCAGTAATTTAGGATGTGGCTATCAGTCCTTTAGAGACGACCTATCAGTCCTTTAGGGCGGGACTATCAGTCCTTTTAGAGCGAGGCTATCAGTCCTTAGGGTGGGGCTATCAGTCCTTTTAGAGTGAGACTATCAGTCCGTTAGGGCGGGGCTATCAGTCCTTTAGGGCGGGGCTATCAGTCCTTTTAAAGCGAGGCTATCATTCCTTTAGGGCGGGACTATCAGTCCTTTTAGAGCGAGGCTATCAGTCCTTTAGGGTGGGGCTATCAGTCCTTTTAGAGTGGGGCTATCAGTCCTTTAGGGTGGGGCTATCAGTCCTTTTAGAGTGGGGCTATCAGTCCTTTTAGAGTGGGGCTATCAGTCTTTTAGGGTGGGGCTATCAGTCCTTTAGGGCAGGACTATCAGTCCTTTTTAAGCGAGGCTATCAGTTCTTTAGGGTGGGGCTATCAGTAATTTTAGAGCAAGACTATCAGTCCTTTAGGGCGGGGCTATCAGTCCTTTTAGAGTGAGACTATCAGTCCTTTAGGGCGGGGCTATCAGTCCTTTTAGAGTGAGACTATCAGTCCTTTAGGGCGGGGCTATCAGTCCTTTTAGAGTGAGACTATCAGTCCGTTAGGGCGGGACTATAAGTCCTTTGAGAGTGAGACCATCAGTCCTGCAGGGCGGGGCTATCAGTCCTTTGAGAGTGAGACTATCAGTCCTTTAGGGCGGGGCTATCAGTCATTTTAAAGCGAGGCTATCATTCCTTTAGGGTGGGGTTATCAGTCCTTTTAGAGCGAGGCTATCATTCCTTTAGGGCGGGGCTATCAGTCCTTTAGGGAGGGGCTATCAGTTCATTAGGGTGGGGCTATCAGTCCTTTATGGCGGGGCTATGAGTCCTTTTAGAGCAGGGCTATCAGTTCTTTAGGGTGGGGCTATCAGTCCTTTTAAAGCGAGGCTATCAGTTCTTTAGAGTGAGACTATCAGTCCTTTAGGGCGGGGCTATGAGTCCTTTTAGAGTGAGGCTATCAGTCCTTTTAGAGCAGGGCTATCAGTCCTTTAGGGCGGGGCTATCGGTCCTTTTAAAGCGAGGCTATCAGTCCTTTAGGGCGGGGCTATCAGTCCTTTTAAAGCGAGGCTATCAGTCCTTTAGGGCGGGGCTATCAGTCCTTTTAGAGTGAGACTATCAGTCCTTTAGGGCGGGGCTATGAGTCCTTTTAGAGTGAGGCTATCAGTTCTTTAGGGCGGGACTATCAGTCCTTTGAGAGTGAGAATATCAGTCCTTCAGGGCGGGGCTATCAGTCCTTTTAAAGCGAGGCTATCAGTCCTTTACGGCGGGGCTATCAGTACTTTTAGAGCGAGGCTATCATTCCTTTAGGGCGGGGTTATCAGTCCTTTTAGAGTGAGACTATCAGTCATTTAGGGCGAGGCTATCAGTCCTTTTAAAGCGAGGCTATCATTTCTTTAGGGCCAGGCTATCACTCCTTTTAGAGCGGGGCTATCAGTCCTTTTAGAGCAGGGCTATCAGTCCTTTTAGAGTGAGACTATCAGTCCTTTTAGAGCAGGGCTATCAGTCCTTTTAGAGCAGGGCTATCAGTCCTTTTAGAGCAGGGCTATCAGTCCTTTTAGAGCGGGGCTATCAGTCCTTTTAGAGCAGGGCTATCAGTCCTTTTAGAGCAGGGCTATCAGTCCTTTTAGAGCAGGGCTATCAGTCCTTTTAGAGCAGGGCTATCAGTCCTTTTAGAGCGGGGCTATCAGTCCTTTTAGAGCAGGGCTATCAGTCCTTTTAGAGCGAGGCTATCAGTCCTTTTAGAGTGAGACTATCAGTCCTTTAGGGTGGGGCTATGTATGCTAGTTGTGTTAAGTATGGAAGACCTACAAAATATCCATAGCTGGGGGGGGGGGGGGATTGGAATTGACTGGACTTTTCAGAGGACTGGAAACTGCTTTAGAACAGGGCTATAGGTTGGGGATATCAGTCATTTAGGGCGGAGCAATCAGTCATTTAGGGTGGGGATATCATCTGTCCTTTAATTCAGAGGGTTTAGCGCACATCTTGTTTCTGCTCTGACTTTATCCATGTATCAATCTTCCTTTATTTTGTTAGCAACACCCATCTTTCAATAATACAAGCATAATACAATCAGTTCCCAAAGGGGCGAAATTATAATTTCAGGACTGCTTCAATTGGATGTACTTCATAATATGGGAAAAAGCACAGTCTTAACTGGTGACTTTAATGTTTTAATTCACACACTGACCTTGCTCCACTTTCTTCCGCATCACTTCATGTTGGGGCAGTTGTGTCCAGTGCAGTGTCATGTCAGAAAAGCCTCTTTGTCCCAAAGCAGATTCCAGCTGAAATGAGCAGATGTGTTAAAGACCATGAATGCATTCAGCCTGGAGAATGTTTCCGTGTCTCACCTGTGTCAGGAGCCGGACTTCAGAAAGACTAAAGCTAGAGTTGAACTTCAGCTTCACCAGTGACTGCTTCAAACACGGACCTGCAAACAAACACACACACACACACACCACACACACACACACACACACACACACACACACACACACACACACACACACACACACACACACACACACACACACACACACACACACACACACACACACACACACACACATCCCTTTTCCACAAGGCAGTTTGAGAGCTGTTTCAGAGCCTTTTTCAATTATGTAATCATAATTGATTCTTCATCTTCTGACAGCCAAAGCACAGGCTTGAAACCCAGTTATTTGGTTCTTAAGTAGCAGCAAAACATTGCTGGGTTAGAAGTAAAAACTGCTTGCATCAGGGCTGATGGTGGTGTCACAGAGACCAGTGAGATGACAAAATGTCTTGAGTGTCATCTTTAAAATCTGATTGGTCAAATTTAGATAAATAAAAATAAAATAAATGTCATTTACTTTTCTGCCATATGTATAATATTGCAAAGACTTTTGATGCGCTGTGTCTACAATATAACAACTTATAACATGCAAACTGTTATGATCTTCAAAATAAATCTACACAAACTACTCAAACAATTGTGAAGTGAATGTGTTTGTATATATATTGAACTACGCAAACATTTACTGACTGCTGAGAGCATGAAACTGTTGAAATGTCTGTCTTCCATGGAATCAGAAAATAATTTCATGCAAAAGACACGATGTACACATGCGTAGCCAAATTCATGTGCGTAAAATATTTATTTATATTCACAAAAACAATTCATGTGCACAAAATAAAAATGCATTTTCATAAAATACGTTTCACAAATGCAAAATACCATTTGCAAATGTATAAGAGTGTACAAAAAGTTTTGAATGTTTAAAATTTGCGAGTTCATCCTGAATGAGAATGTGCAAATCCTCTTTCACGTACGTGTGTATGTGTGTGTGTTATGAGACTCTTCTGGCAGCAGCAGCAGGCGACTCGTACCTTTCAGCCAATCAGATGAGAGCTGTATTCGATGAAACCCACTCTGCGCTCCTTTTGCGCAGTCGGAGAAATGGAGAAAGACATGGGCTCCAGTGAATACATTATACATTTGCAAATGGTGTTTTGCATTTGTGAAATGTATTTTATGAATATGTATTTTTATTTTGTGCACATGAATTGTTTTTGTGAATATAAATAAATATTTTATGCACGTGAACTTGGCTACGCATGTGTACAATGTGTCTTTTGCGTGAAATACTTTAGATACTAAATTCGCTCCATAGTTTTCAACTAAACTAGCGTTAAATTAATAGTTGAAATGAGTCTATTCATTGTTGTTATTAAGTAAAACAGATTGTTTGTTCCCACCTTGTCCATAGACCTCCACTTCACACAGAGTGAGAATCTTTGAATCTCCACGAATCAACAGACTCACATATCGACCCTCCATATTGTTACAGGCGAAGGTTGCAGAAACTCCAGCAGGAATACTAGAAATCACAGCACATCTGAAGAGAAAACATCATTAGTCTTCAATATTTGAGCAATCAGGGGATTTTATTAATGATAAGAGATTCTCACAGGGGATTATTGTTGCCGTTGTTCTCCAAAGAGTTTCCGATGTGAATCTCGGCTCCGTTTATTCGTTCTGGACAGCAGTCTAGTCTGTTAGTGACCACTACTGTACTAACTTGGTAAATGTGACCCAGATCCAGCCTCCACCATGGGTCAGTTTGACTAGTGGTTGAGGAACACCCTGATGATGGATCTGATAATCCTGGATTGAAATCAATGGCCTGTTCAGGAATCCAGGTGCTGTAGGTTGATGACTGTGTCACGTTTTTACCTGTTGCCAAATTATCTGGAAATGTGATGATGACAAGAGTTGGTTTTAGGCAGGGGAGATTTTCTTTAGTTTACATCGGCATTTATAGTAAATCTCAAAAAATACCAGGGCATGTTTGACTCCCATATCCCTGCTGAAAAAAAAAACAGCATTAACCAGCCTAAGCTGGTTGGCTGGTTTTAGCTGGTTGACCAGCCTGGTTTTAGAGGGGTTTTGGCCACTTCCAGGCTGGTTTCCAGCCATTTCCAGCCTGGTCTTAGCCGGTCAGGCTGGGAAATGACCAGCTAAAACCAACTTGACCAGCCTGGTTTAAGCTGAACATAGCTGGTTTTGGCTGGGCTCCCAGCCTGGCTAGGCTGGTCAAGCTGGTTTTAACTGGTCATCTCCCAGCCTGACCAGCTAAGACCAGGCTGGAAATGGCTGGAAACCAGCCTGGAAGTGGCCAAAACCCCTCTAAAACCAGCCTGGTTGACCAGCTAAAATCAGCCAACCAGCCTAGGCTGGTTTAAGCTGTTTTTTTCAGTAGGGATGCCAGTTTGTTTGACTAGTGAGTGCTCCATACAGCACTTGAACAAGGCTAAACCTGTCTATTATTGTGAGGATAACTTTGTGACAATGAGCATTTATCAATTTAACTTAACGCTCGATTATTAAAAGCATTCAATACTCACTGCATACTCAATACCAGCGGTGTCCAAACTCAGTCCTAGAGGGCCGGTGTCCTGGAGAGTTTATCTCCAACTTGCTTCAACACCTGCCAGGAAGTTTCTAGTATATCTAGTGAGACCTTGACTAGCTGGTTCAGGTGTGTTTGATTAGGCTTGGAGCTAAACTCTCCAGGACACCGGCCCTCCAGGACCGAGTTTGGACACCCCTGCTCAATACAAAGTTCGCTTATATTCTCTGTTTTTTTTTTGTTTAAAATATTCTGTCATTTTGGTCATAAGGACAAAAGAGAAAGACATTGTTCAAAACAGTAACTATGTTTTTTTTTATTTGTGGATACTCACAAATACAACAAAACCTTGCTTAAACCTGTCAGTCATATAACATAGTGGGTGTCATATAACATAAGGGACTGTTCCACATGGATTTATTACTCATTCTTACTTGTGAACTATCATTCATTCATTCATTTTCTTTCGGTTAGTTTCTATTTCAGAGGTCGCCACGGTGGAATGAAGCGCCAACATTTCCAGCATATGTTTTATGCAGCGAATGCTCTTCCAGCAGCAACCCATTAAGATCCATACACTCTCATTAACACACACTCATACACTACGGCCAGTTAGTTTCTTCAATTCCCCTATAGCACATGTTTTTGGACTGTGGGGGAAACCGGAGATCCCGGAGGAAACCCACGCCAACATGGTGAGAACATGCAAACTCCAAACAGAAATGTCAACTGACCCAGCCAGGACTTGAACCAGCGACCTTCTTGCTGTGAGGTGACAGTGCTAACAACTGAGGCACAGTGCCACCCTTTGTGAACTATCATAGTTTATAAAAAACGCAAACCCCTCATCTTCCTTCAGGAAACCTTTACAATACCTGGAGCACAATGACTTTTATGAAAATTTATGAGCATCAAAATGAATCCCAAATATCCCAAACGTCCCAAATGACCCACAATAATACACAGCAATATAACTAAAGCAATCTCCAGTGTCCTGAGTGAGAGTGCTTATCTTCTCATCTTTGGCCTCACAAATTCACTTAACATCACAATGCAATACACAAAACACAAAAACTTCATGCCCTGTTTTGGCTGTAGAACTGTAAATAAAATTGTAATTAGACACATGAAACACTGGAGAAACACAACAGTTCAAGGGGAAATGAAGCACTCAGTCAAGTTTACATTATTTTGTACATTGGATTCCACTATAATGAAAATATATTAAACAAACTCGATTAATGTAACCATTTAGCAGAAAACAGCATGTTTTACTATAGAGTTTAGACCGCCATCTTGGAATATTATGTATCTGACGTCACAGGGTTGGTGCAGTTCTCTCAGCTGAACAGACACGGTGGAAGTAAAGGACTGAACACGGAGACTGGACAGCCTAATTTAACCCAATGCATAAAGTTGTGACCGTGGAGCTGCTGCAAATACAAGCATCAGATGTGCGTCTAATTTAAATTTATATATAATTATTCTGTTTTTCTTTTTTCCTCTTTTAATTAGCGATCATTTGATGTGCTTTGATTCACTCTCTGTATCACGCTGCCTGACTGCCTGTCAGGGTTTCAACCATGATTGTAACGGACTGAACGCGGAGACTGAACAGCCTAATTTAACTCAATGCATGAAGCTGGTGCAAATACAAGCATTTAAGTGTCTTGAGTTGTGTTTTTGGCTTATTTTAATACCTCTCGTTTGATACGCTCTGGTCCACTCTCTCACGCTGCTTTTCAAGTCGATCAGCTCGATCTCTCAACATGTATGAAGGATAAAAACCTGCCATAAGAAACACAGAACACGAAAAGAGGCGAGGGGCTGTAGCTGTGAAAAGTGAAAGTACCCGCCCCCATTACGTCAGCACCGGACCTGGGGTGCGTTTCCCAAAACCATCGTTAGCCAACTAAGGTCGCAAGTTCCGTCGTTACAAACATAGTTCTTTGATTTGCTGTTTCCCAAATCCATCGCTCCAACGAACATTCGCAAACTGCGTCGCAAACTTGAGCCCTTGAAACGACACCTCTGGAGCTGTAGTTAGAAGCATAGTTCCTGGCTGTGTTCTATTCCCACTTATCCCCCCTATCCCCTATTCATTTAGAACATTCTAACATTCAAAGCTGGAATTATTAAAAATAAAAAAGCATTAAGTTCATCTCTCTTAGGTGTAATTTGCTTTCAAAGTATTTTTACAGTTCAGTTTTAGCGATCTTCATGTTTACAATTGTGCTCCCTTCGCAGTGCACTTTGAAAACATTGATATCATTTTGAACACAGCCTCATGGCGAAAACTATAGGTATATTTAAAAGCGGAAATTATGTTACGTCTCCAAAGCTTGTGAAAATAAAAAACATAGCATACATTAGTTATTTTATTTTATAGTGGGTTATTTATTAAGTATCTCTGCTGTATATGACATGGGCCTGTTGGTTAGAACTTTCTGCTGTGCTTTGCATGTGTCAAATTGTAATTAAAAAAATAAATAACCAAACAATATCCTAAATAATAATAATAATAATAATAATCATCATCATCATCATTAATATTATTATTAAAGTAAATATATTTATAATAAATCGCCTCATTATTTATTTATTTATTTATATGATTTATATATGATATTAGAATAGTGTTAGCTTTTGTAAGTGATTTTATGTTTTAGAATAGAATATGTAATGTTCAACTTCTCAATAATTTGAGTAAAGCAAACACAGGCCCTATATGTGCCATTTACATATATTTTAATTAATATGGAAAATGAGTGCATGTTTTTACCAAAACTAATATTTTATTTTAAATGTGTGTTTGTGTAAAACAATATAATTTGCACAGAGAAATGATGGGGTTGTTCTCTAAAGAAGTTAGCAGCATCATTATGGGCGTTTTACGTTATAACTAACGTGGTTCAAGCGATGGATCTGCGACTGAGAAACTAGGGGTTTTGGGAAACACTCGTCACTTCATAGTTCTTTTGCCAAACGATGCATTGCACTATGATAGTTCAGCCGCGAGTTACGTCGTTGTTTGGGAAACACACCCCTGGTTGAAACCCATACAGGCAACCTGGGGTGCGTTTCCCAAACAACGACGTAACTCGCGGCTGAACTATCATAGTGCATTGGCAAAAGAACTATGAAGTGACGAGTGTTTCCCAAAACCCCTAGTTTCTCTGTCGCAGATCCATCGCTTGAACCACGTTAGTTATAGCGTAAAACGCCCATAATGATGCTCTAAACGGGGTGGAGTGACTTCTTTGGAAAACAACCCCATCATTTCTTTGTGCAAATTATATTGTTTTACACAAACACGCATTTAAAATAAAATCCAATATTAGTTTGGTAAAAACACGCACTCGCTTTACATATTAAATAAAATAAATGTAAATGACACATATAGGGCCTGTGTTTGCTTTACTAATATTATTGAGAAGTTGAACATTACATATTCTATTCTAAAACATAAAATCACTTACAAAAGCTAACACTATTCTAATATCATATATAAATCATATCAATGAATAAATAATGAGGCGATTTATTATAAATATATTTACTTTAATAATAATATTAATAATATTAATGATGATGATGATGATTATTATTATTATTATCTAGGATATTGTTTATTTTTTATTTTTTTTAAATTACAATTTGACAACTGGGCAACCCAGTGGCGCAGTAGGTAGTGCTGTTGCCTCACAGCAAGAACGTCGCTGGGTCGCAGGTTCGAACCTCGGCTGGGCTGGGTCAGTTGGCGTTTCTGTGTGGAGTTTGCATGTTCTCCCTGCGTTCGCGTGGGTTTCCTCCGGGTGCTCCGGTTTCCCCCACAGTCCAAAGACATGCAGTACAGGTGAATTGGGTAAGCTAAATTGTCCATAGTGTATGAGTGTGAATGTGTGTGTGGAAGTTCCCAGAGATGGGTTGCGGCTGGAAGGGCATCCGCTGCGTAAAATCGTGCTGGATAAGTTGGCGGTTCATTCCGCTGTGGCGACCCCGCAAGGGACAAAGCCGACAAGAAAATGAATGAATGAATGAATTTGACAAATGCAAACCACAGCAGAAAGTTCTAACCAGCAGACCCATGTCATATACAGCAGAGAAACTTAATAAATAACCCACTATAAATTAAAAGAATTAACGTATGTTTTTTATTTTCACAAGCTTTGGAGACGTAACATAATTTCCGCTTTTAAATATACCTATAGCTTTCGCCATGAGGCTGTGTTCAAAATGATATCAATGTTTTCAAAGTGCACTGTGAAGGGAGCACAATTGTAAACATGAAGATCGCTAAAACTACTGTAAAAATACTTTGAAAGCAAATTACACCTAAGAGAGATGACCTTAATGCTTTTTTATTTTTAATAATTCCAACTTTGAATGTTAGAATGTTCTAAATGAATAGGGCATAGGGGGGATAAGTGGGAATAGAACACAGCCAGGAACTATGCTTTTAACTACAGCTCCAGAGATGTCGTTTCAAGTGCTCAAGTTTGCGACGCAGTTTGCGAATGTTCGTTGGAGCGATGGATTTGGGAAACAGCAAATCAATGAACTATGTTTGTAACGACGGAACTTGCGACCTTAGTTGGCTAACGATGGTTTTGGGAAAAGGATCCCAGGCTGACGTAAGGGGGGCGGGTACTTTCACTTTTCACTGCTACAGCCCCTCGCCTCTTTTCGTGTTCGGTGTTTCTAATGGCAGGTTTTTATCCTTCATAAATGTTGAGAGATCGAGTTGATCGACTTGAAAAGGGAATATGTCTTGACATAATCCACACAGATGTGACTCAGTAAAGCGTGAAGGCATGTATGATTTAATCATTGCATTAGTCTGAATATAAATGCCTTTGTCAGGCAGTGCTGGAGCAGCGTGAGAGAGTGGACCAAAGCGTATCAAACGAGAGGTATTAAAATAAGAAAAATAACATTTAAATGCTTGTATTTGTTGTATTTGCACCAGCTTCATGCATTGAGTTAAATTAGGCTGTTCAGTTTGTTACAATCATGGTTGAAACCCAGTCAGGCAGTGTAATACTGAGAGTTAATCAAAGCGCATCAGATGATCGGTAATTAAAAGGGAAAAAAAGAAAAATAGAATATATATATACACTTTTACATTAGACACACATCTGATGCTTGTATTTGCACCAGCTCCACGGCCACAACTTTACGCAACATTTTTGAAGTGTTTCAGTCAGGTTTCAGGCCTCATCACAGTACAGAAACCGCATTAATTAAAATAACCAACGATTTACTCTTAGCTGCTGACCAAGGGTGCATCTTGCATTTTTTGTGCTTTCAAAGCCTGTTTTGAGTCAGGGAAAGGATGATGCAAATATAATATACAGTTGAAGTCAGAATTATTCGCCCTCTTTTTAATTTTTGTTTCTTTTTTAAATATTTTCCAAATGATGTTTAACAGAGCAAGGAAATTTTCACAGTATGTCTGATAATATTTTTTCTTCTGGAGAAAGTCTTATTTGTTTTATTTCGGCAAGATTAAAAGCAGTTTTAAATTTTTTAAAAAGTGTTATGGATTTCCTTTTTTTTTCTTTCTTCCTTTCTATTATTATTAATATTAATATTATTACTATTATTATTATTATTATTATTATTATTGGTATGTGGTTTTGGAGTTTTGTTATTAATTAATGTTTCTTTCCTTTGAGGTTAACTCCGCCTTGCACCTGACGCAAATCAGGAGTCGGCTTTATAAGCGGAAGCTGGGCGTGCGTTTTGGGGGCTCTTTGTTTTCCAGCGTGTGTCTGACTGATCCTCCCGATCTTGGCTCTGTTAAGAGTATGACCCGTACTTGTTGAGAATCTCTACGTATCCTGTCCTGATGAAGGACCGAGAATTCTGTGCGCGTCTTGTGCAGCCGCTGCTGAGGAGCCATGCTGGTGTTGTTACCGTTTATTCATTCCTATGTTGATCTATGTTTCGTATGTGTAATCTATGTTTTGTATGTTTAAATAGTTGTTGGGATGAGTTATATTGTTTAATAATTTCTATTTTTTTTGTTGCCATTTTATTTTTGATAAAGAGCGCGCATTGTTTTGTCTCTAAATAAATAGAGAATTGGACTTTTCTGCATTGCGTGTCCTTTTATGTTGCTAACCCCTCCCTAGCCGAGCCTTTAAAAACTGGGGTTCGTAACAAAAGCCATTTTAAGGTCAATATTATTAGCCCCTTTAAGCTATATTTATTTTCGATAGTCTACAGAACAAACCATCGTTATACAATAACTTGCCTAATTACCCTAACCTGCCTAGTTACCCTAATTAACCTAGTTAAGCCTTTAAATGTCACTTTAAGCTGTATAGAAGTGTCTTGAAGAATATCTAGTCTAATATTATTTACTGTCATCATGACAAAGAGTAAATAAATCAGTTATTAGAGATGAGTTATTAAAACTATTATGATTAGAAATGTGTTGAAGAAATCTGCTCTCTGTAAAACAGAAATTGGGGGAAAAATAAACAGGGGGGCTAATAATTCAGGGGGGCAAAAAATTCTGACTTCAACTTTATATGGCTGCATATGTAATTATAGTTAATATATTTAAACATGTTAGAGTATCTGTAATTCTAATGGCTGAAACTAAATATGTAAAATGTGAGTTTTTGCAATGTTTTGAATATATATTGCATATATGTTTCTCTCTCTCTCTCTCTCTCTCTCTCTCTCTCTCTCTCTCTCTCTCTCTCTCTCTCTCTCTCTCTCTCTCAAACCTGTGCAAAGCAATCACACATTTAAAAGTGAAAGTAAATATTTAGCTTTATGACTCCCTCTTGTGTTTTTAAAGGAAATGCAGCAATTGCAGTCTTCTGAAGTAACAGAGGTTAGAATAAATAAATGCGATGAAGAACCTTATCATTTAGTACTAGTACTAATTATAGCCATTGAGCTGTCTCAGTAAACAATCACTGCATCATCTCCTCTTATTCTCAACATAAAAGGTTTGAGTCTTGTTTAAGGATAGCAAGACATGTTTCTTTACCATTATCTGTCAATACTGAATTAGCAGAAAAACTTGTGAAATCTCTTTTAAAAATTGTGAAGTAGAGTTACCTGGAAAAATCACGTAGACTCCCACAGCACAGAGAGTAAGAATCCTTGAAGGTGCATTAATATCCACAAACACGTACCGTCCCTGCATCCCATAACATGAGTAGCTGAACGTCTGTCCAGCTGGAATAGTAGAAACTACTGCACATCTGCAAAGAGACGAGAGTGACA
Organism: Danio kyathit; assembly: GCA_903798195.1. Taxonomy (NCBI): domain Eukaryota; kingdom Metazoa; phylum Chordata; class Actinopteri; order Cypriniformes; family Danionidae; genus Danio; species Danio kyathit. The sequence continues at coordinate 299,717 of CAIGQS010000035.1, forward strand.
CAACAACTTTATTTTTTTTACTTTCTTTTGGTTGAAATGCATTGTATTATATGCACATTTTTATCATCAAGTATATTAAAGATTATATTCTGCTTTTTATTATTATTATTATTATTACTATTATATTTCATTCATTCATTCATTTTCTTTTCGGCTTAGTCCCTTTATTATTCTGGGGTCGCCACAACGGAATGAACCGCCAACTTATCCAGCATATGTTTTTATGCAGCGGATGCCCTTTCAGCCGCAACCCATCACTGGGAAACATCCATACACACACACACACACACACACACACACTCATACACTACAGTCAATTTTTAGCATACCCAATTCACCTGTACCACATGTCTTTGGACTTGTAGGGGGAACAGGAACACCCGGAGGAAACCCACGCAAACACGGGGAGAACATGCAAACTCCACACAGAAATGCCAACTGACCCCGCCGAGGCTCAAACCAGCGACCTTCTTGCTGTGAGGCGAACGTGCTACCCACTGCGCCACCGCGTCGCCCCTTTTATTATTATAACACTCGCACTAGTAACTACTTGCTTTTTCACCTGCCTATAATTAAGATATTGTTTGTTGATTAGAAATTATAAAGCACATATTCTGCATGATCATATTCTATGACGGTGACGGTGATCAAAATGAAGGTGGGTGTTCAAGATGAAGGGGGATGACAGTGATCCAGATGAAGAGGGGATGGTGTTTCAGACGAAGAGGGGAGTGATGGTGTTCAAGATGAAAAATTGGAGGCTGACAGTGATCAAGATGAAGGCAGGAAAATGGGGATAGAAATAGGGGGAAGATGCTGTTTGAGATGAAGAGCAGGGGGCATGGTGGTGTTCGAGATAAAAAGGGGGGATGATGGTGTTTGAGATGAAGAGCAGGGCCATGGCGGTGTTTGAGATGAAGGGGTTGGCAGTGTTAGAGATGAAGAGGGGAGAAGATGGTGTTGGCATGGGAGTGTTCAAGATGAAGGGGCTGCCGTTGCTTGAGCTAAAAAGAAGGGATAATGGTGTTAGAGATGAAAAGGTGTTTAAGATGAGGAACAGAGGCAAGATGAAGGGGTTAGCGGTGTTTGAGATGGCAGTGTTTGTTCAAAATGAATGGATTGGCTCGAGATAAAGAGATTGGTGGGGTTCGAGGTGAAAGGGGGACAGTCTTCAAGATGAAGGGGTTGGCGGTGTTTGAGATGAAGGCGTTGGTGGTGTACGAGATGAAGGTGTTGGCGGTGTTCGAGATGAAGAGGTTGGCAATGTTCAAGGTGAAGGGGGGAGGATGGTGTTCGAGGTGAAAAGGTTGGCAGTGTTTGAGATGAAGGGGGGTGGCAGTGTTTGAACTAAAAAGGGAAATGATGGTGTTAGAGAGGGTTGGTGTTCAAGTTGAAGAGCAGAGATGAAGATGGGATGAGATGAAGAGGGTGTCCGAGATGGAAAGTGGGGGTGATGGTGTTCGAGATGAAGAACGGCAGGGATGGCAGTGTTTGAGATGAAGGGGCTGGTGTTGCTTGAGCTAAAAAGAAGGGATAATGGTGTTAGAGATAAAGAGGGGGTGGCTATGTTTGGGATAAAAAGGAGGATGACGGTGTTTGAGATGAAGAGGGGGGTGATTGTGTTTAAGATGAGGAGCAGAGGCAAGATGAAGGGGTTTGGCAGAGTTTAAGATGCCAGGGTTTATTTAAAATGAAGGGATTGGCTTTGATGATGCAGTTTAAGATGAAGCAGTTGGCGGTTTTCTACATGAAGGGGTAGTGCTGTTTGAGATGAAGGGGTTGGCGATGTTCGAGATGAAGTGGTTGAGGGTGTTCGAGGTGAAGGGGGGAAGGTCTTCAAGATGAATGGGTTGGCGGTGTTAAGAGATAGATAAAGGGGGGCTTGAGGTGGTCGAGATGAAGAAGGGGGATGGTGTTTGAGATGAAGGGAGGGCGGTGTTCGAGTTAAAGAGGGGTAGGATAGTGTTTGAGATGAAAGGGTTGGCGGTGTTTGAGATAAAGAGTGTAGGGGAGATGGTGTTCGAGATGAAGAGGGGGGAAGATGGTGTTCAAGATGAAGAGGGAGGTGACGGTGTTTGAGATGAAGAGGGGTGAGGATGGTGTTTGAGATGAAGGGGAGGGATAATGCTGTTCGAGATGCAAAATGGGGGTGATGGTGTTCGAGGCAGGGGACATGGCTGTGTTCAAAATAAAGAGGGGGGATGACGGTGTTTGAGATAAAGGGCGGGTGGCAGTGTTCGAGATGAAGGGGGGAGGACGGTTTTTGAGATAAAGAGGGGGGGGGTGGCAGTGTTCAAGATAAAGATGCAGTGTTTAAGATGAAGAGCAGAGGGTGATAGTTATCAAGATAGATGAAGGGGAGGGGATGACATAGTTTGAGATGAAGAATGGGTGGGAGGATGGGAGATGACGGTTTTCAATTAGAACTATAATTTCCTCAGGGCACTCGTGTTCACAAAGACAAAGACAGGTTATGCTGTAATGTTTTGTAACAAAGACATTTCAAACAATGACACTTAATGACAGTTGTTATAATGTTCCCTTCGTATGCATGACATTCATAATGACAGTCTTATGAACATCCCTTCAAGTCAAGTGTTACCAAATATATAAAAGCATAAAATGACTAAGCATCTGGCCTGAATGTCTGCATCCAGATTAAACAGAGACTCACACTGGGTTGCTGAACACATCTGTAGGAACGTCTCCAATGCGAATCTCAGCTCCGTCGATCCTCTCGCTGCAGCAGTCCAGTCTGTTAGTGATGGAGACTCTGTTCACGCTGTAGCTCTTCTGCAGGTCTAATCTCCACCACGGCAGAGTCTGTATTATAGTGTGTGTACAGGGGGGGCTTATCCCATCCAGAGCGTTTTCAGGAAACCCATTCATATATGTTGTTGACTGTGTGGCTGTTCCCCATCCTGCTATGTTCACTGTTTGTTCAACAGTGGTGAAAAAGCACAGAAAAATCATAGTTTAAAAAGTACCATTACTTGCCAAAAAAGGTAGTGCGAGTAAAAACATATCGTTTTATTTGAAAGATGTTTAGTTTTTTGCCGGTTGCTTTAATGTGAGAATAATGTAATATATGCACCTATATGCAGTGGTGTAAAGTAACTAATTACAAATACTCAAATGACTGTAATTGAGTAGTTTTTTCTCAGGAATTGTAATTTACTGAGTTGTTTTAAAAATGTGTACTTTTACTTTTCCTTGAGTACATGTTTAGTGCAGTATCTGTACTTTTACTCCACTACTTTCCTTTAACCTGCAGTCACTACTTTATTATTTCTTGTCCATGGAGATTAGAAAAATCAGTCCTGAGATTCCTGTCCAATCAAATCACACATACCGTAAAAGGTAAATCGCATCATAATGAACTACCTCAAGACGTGTGCACTTTATAATTGCAGCAAACTGTTTGAAAGTATTAAAAGTGTCCATGAAGATGTTCTAAATCTTTACGTGCATTGACCCAGAGACTGTTTAGATGCAGGTCACTGATGAGAAGATGACGAATGTTTACTGTATGATGACCGAAGTGGCCTTAAACATCCAGCAGGCACAAGACGTCAACATGACGTATGATTGACGTTGAATCCTAACGTCATGGGGACTTTGCATTTTGTTTGGAAATTAAAATCAGGTTGATGTCAAAACTCAACATCAGGTCAATGTCCAACCTAAAACCAACCAAATATCAACCTCTAATGATGTTACAGCTGGACGTTGTGTGGATGTTACTCCTATGATATCTATCAGACGTTGGATTTTGGTTGGCGTACCTGATGAATAAATGTCAGTATTTGACATCATATATGACGTTGGTTTAAGATGTTGGCTCGACGCTGGATTTTGGTCACATTCTAACAACCCAAAATCAACCAAATATCAACGTCATTATTGGACATCAAAATAACGTTGTCCTTAGCTGCTGGCTAGACAATTAATTTTGGTCACCTGACATTACAACCTAAATCTAACCTAATATTAGTGTCTCATGATGTTGTGTGCCTGCTGGGCAATAACTAAGGCCCAATCCCAATTCTACCCTTTAGCTCTTCCCCTTACCCCTACCCCTCGTTTTGCGCATTCACGTCAAGGGGTAGGAGTGACCCAATTCTGTTTAGCTTGAAGGCATAGGGCTAAGGGGAAGGGGTGAATAGCCCTTTGAACGAAGATTTGTCAGGACCACACTCGAAACCAAGGGGTAAGAAAATTTCCCAGAATACACCAGCCACAATGGCAGTATTGTTGAACCCGGAAGTAAGGAGATCCACAAATTAGTATTTTTTTGTCATTATTACGAATTTTTACGACAAACAAGCACATTTTGTAATATATTCATAACCAGGTTCATGTTTTACCGTCATGCTTTTAAAAAAACGCTAAAAGAAAAAAACGAAGGGGTAGGGGTACAAAAATAGAATTGGGATTGGGCCTAAATGCACTACAGAATGTTACATTTACACACACATGCACAAATTACATGTAAACATATCAGCTTTTGACAGCACAATACTCACTACTCTTGAGTACTTTTAAAAGGGCTACTTTTTACTCATATTTTGAGTAATATTTACAGCAGATACTTTTACTCTACTTGCACTACATTTTTAGGCAAGTAACGCTCTGGTTACTAAAGTAACCCTCGTTCCCCGAGGGGGGGAACGGAAATGCTATGTGGAAACTTCCACTATGGGGATTTCATTCAGAAAGCCAATCATCTGAAAGAGTATGTAAACGGGCCAATGAAATGCCAATGAGTTGGCAGCTTCAGCTTGCGCACCTGATGCTCGTTGCAATTAACTTGCTATATGAGCACAGAGCTAGCAAGCCAAAGCATCATTTTTTTAGCGGAAGAGACTTTCACCTCAACAGCTAAGGGGCAATCATTATGGCGAAGGAACATAGCATTTCCGTTCCCCCCCTCGGGGAACGAGGGTTACTTTAGTAACCAGAGCGTTCCCCTTCGGAAGGGGAACTTCAATGCTATGTGGAAACTTCCACTATGGGGAAATGTTTGGAAAACGCCATAATGATTGAACCTTACCTTCGCCCCCGATGAGAGGTTTGCCAGGCAAAGAGCGTGAGCGCACCTGCGTCACCAGAGGCGCGGTCTTCCAACGTGTTCCCTGGCCCTTACTTATCCCACTTCAACAGAAGATTTACGGATTTAGATATATTTTTCGGGAGCCGCAAATGCGTCTAGAATAATTTCTAGGAATTTAATACGACAGTACGTTGGGAATGCGTGCAGTCCCGATAGGGAGGACGCTGCGGAGGCCACCTGCTACCCAAGTGGGGAGACTGGGGCAAATAGCATATGAACTAACCCTGAGAAGGGGGAGTAAGCATATGAAAATTGGATGGTTAGCGGTGAGGGAAGACACGGGTCCGCCTGTGAGGGGGGACTGCACCGTGGCAGTATAAGCATATGGGATCGCCTAGTGGGGATCGCACATAGCAGGCACCTATACCCAGAACGCGGGCTGACCATCGGGCAGACCAGCAACGTAACGGGCCAGTGCCTGACTCCTCCGCTGAGTCAGGTGCTGGGGGCCTCGGAGGAATATCTGCAGGGTTCGCCAGCGGGGAACTTTTCTGACAGAGCGAAAAAGCGCACATATCCCTGGGTTAGAGAGAATGGCGCAGCAAGCGTTTTACAACACCTAACCGAATTTCTCATTCACCGCGTGAGAAAATCGGCTCCCCTCAAGATTAATAAATCTTCTAATAGGTGTCGCCCAGCCCGCAGCTCTACAGTGTCTGTTAGAGAGGCGCCGCGTGCTAACGCCCAAAAGGATGCGCGCTTCGAGGAGCGCGCTCTCACTCTTGGGGGACGCGGCTCGCCCTGGCTCAGATGAGCGAGGGAGATGGCATTCAGAGTTCAGTGGGTTGTTCCAACCTCTGTTTGGATACGGCACTTCCCGTCTGCCGATCACCATAACAGATAAAGAGCTGAGTACGGTCCGTGTAATAGCAAAGTGCGAAGGACCAAATAAAGGGGCTGGGTCTGCCTCCTCCGTGGGCAGCGCTTGCAGGTTCACTACGTGGCTGAAAGAACGCTGTAGGAACCTAGGGCACCTAGGTGGGCCGGGGTCTCAGGTAAACGTGAGAGTGGGCCGACACAAAACGTTGGCACATTTCGCTGACCGAAAATGCCTCCAGATACCCGCCCATTTGACCGATGCAACGTGACCAGCAGAGCTGTCTACCTGGACAGAAATCTTAAAGATACTGAGTCGAGTGATCGAGCAGACCTCTCCTAAGAGAGATCTCCAAGTGGGTATGAGAGGGAAACAGGAAAATTAATATTCATGTCTTGCGCCTCTGGGAACTGGATGATGAGACGATACTTCCCAGCGCGCCGCCATCGCCGCATCCTTAGAGCGGGGATGATCGTAACGCCAACCCCTCAGAGCGGAGGGGACAGCCTTAGCTCCAGTCAACTGAAGGAGGATAGCATCACTCTGATCTGGCATGTTCAGGGTTCCTTCTCGGGGAAAAAGGTAACCACACAGCGAATAGACTCCACTTCAGGCGTGGGCATGCCTCGTAGAGGGTGCTCAGCCTGAGTGACAGTGTTAACCACCTAATCGGTAAGTCACCTAAGTCCTCCACGCTCCATCTATGAACCGTACGTGAAGCATAGATCTGGGCGCGGGTGCCAAACGGTGCCTGTCCCCTGTTCCCAGGGGATGTGCCAGGGAGGGGCCATCACGAGGAGAGAGTTGAAAGCAGGTCCGATTGGGCCAGAGAGGCGCAATACGAGAGCTGTTCCTCGACCTCCCTGACTTTACACAGTATCTGTGCGAGTAGGCTCACTGGAGAAATGCGTATTACGCACGCCCCGAGGCCAGCTGTGTAGCCAGTGGACTTTGCAGGGTTCGCCAAGTGGGGAACTCAAGCGAGAGCGCACGAATCTCTGAGTTAGAGAGAGAAAGGCGCAGCACCGAACAGCTGGACAGTCGGGGGTGGAGTCTCCATTTTCCCAGGCGAAACTGCCGTGAGAGCGAATGGGCTGCACGGTTGAGCTCGGTGGGGGAAAAAATGGAATGCAGCGATTGCGCCGCGTATGACTCCGGGGGAGCAGACGGCGAGCGAGCTGAGACATGCTGCGAGAGCGGATACCCCCACACGGTTGATATACGCCCCTGCTGCCGTACTGTTCGTCCTGACCAGTACGTGTTGTCGCTCCAGCACCGGTAAAAAACGGCGGAGAGCGAGAAACACTGCCAACAGCTCTAGGCAATTGATATGCCAATGCAACTGGGTTTTTTTCAGCTGCATGCCCGCAACACACGGCGCCCCAGCCAGTGCTGGAAGCATCTGTCAAAACGACAATATGTCTGGACGCCTGTCCTAGAGGCACTCAGGCCTGTAGGAACGAGGGGTCGTTCCAGGGGCTGAGGGCGCGGCGACACAGCGCAGTGACAGTCACTCGGTGTGTGTCCGCGTGCCATGCGCGTCTGGGGACTCGATCGTGAAGCCAGTGCCGAAGTGGTCTCATATGGAGTTATCCGAGCGCATACAGCGGCTGCGGATGTCATATGCTCCAGGAGCCTCTGAAAGATTTCAGTGGAACCACTATTTTGCTGTCGAACTCTCACAGACAGTTCAGCATTAGCCGAGCGCGCTCTCCGGAGAGGCGCGCTGTCATGGTGACCGAGTCCAGCTCCAACCCGAGAAAAGAGATCCTCTGCACGGGGGCGAGTTTGCTCTTTTCTCGGTTGACCTGAAACCCCAATAGGTGGAGGTGCTGGAGCACCTTGTCTCTGTACATAGTCAATTACTCCCGCGAGAGGGCTAAAACAGCCAGTCGCCGAGATAATTGAGTATGCGGATGCCCGCGAGCCGAAGGGGCGCTAGGGCACCCTCCGTGAGCTTGGTGAAGACCCGCGGATACAGAGAGAGCCCGAAGGGGAGGACTTGTACTGTCAGGCTCGCTCGACGCAGACCGCAGAAAAGTGACGGTGGCGTGGAGTATGGAGACATGAAGTACGCGTCCTTCAGGTCTATGCTGCAGACCAATCCCGAGGACGAACGCACAGGAGGATGCGCTTCTGCATAAGCATTTTGAACGGCAGCTTGTGCAGACAGCGGTTCAAAACGCGCAGATCTAGGACTGGCCGTAACCCACCGCTCTTTTGGGTACGATGAAGTACAGGCTGTAAACCCGCTCTCCATCTCGGCTGGAGGGATCGGTTAGATTGCATCCTTCGCCAGGAGGACAGCAACCTTCTCTCACAAGACAGGGGCGGGCACAGGGCTGACCCTGGTGACGTACACCCCGTGAACTTGGGAGGCCGTTTCGCGAATCGAATCGCGTAGCCGAGTCTGATCGTGCGTATGAGCCACCGCAAAGGGCTGGGCTGCGCTAACCAGGCAGGCAGAGCCCTCGATAATGACTGCATCGCTACAATCGCTGACGTACCAGCAGTGGGGCAGCGCGGAGTGGGAGTGCTGATCCGGGGAGCGCTGGGGTCCCGCGGAAGAGCTGGAGGTGAGAGATTTACTCACCTTGCACTCAGACTCCGGAGGAGAGGGCTGGAGGTGTGAGAGAAAGGAGACCGTCCTCCCAGACCCCGTGAGCCACTGGCGAAGTGCGCCGATCCTGCGAGCTGGAAGGCTTTTCATCGCGTCCCAGACTGGCAGTATTCGGGCTGTCACATCCAGGGAAGGGAAAGATGCTCTCTCTCTGAGGAGCCCGGCCCCCCACCGGGGAGAGAGTAAGTTCCCTCTTCTCCAGATGGCCGTCTCAAGAGCGCTTCGCGGTTCGTTATCCGGACTTAACGGCGCCCTGGGACGGGGAGCGCTGGTTGCCTGCGAGGTGCTCGGCGCTGCCGCTGGCCGGAGGCGCAGGCGGGGGCGGAGCAGCACTCGAAGACGGGCGCTCTCGGCGACAAGCAGTGGATGTGGATGGTTCGGCGGGAGGGGAGCGGTCTTACATCCCCGCCGAAGGATGCCCATCGTATCCGACTGCACCGCCGTGAATTCCTGGGTGAATTCACCAACGGTGTCGCCGAACGGGCATGACTGGTATATGGGGGAGTCAAGAAAGTGAACTTTGTCGACTCCGCGCATATTTTTGCCAGGTTTAGCCCGAGGGGGCGCTCCTGGACCACTAACGTGGCCATCGTCTTTCCCGGGGCACACGCAGCGGACTTGAGGTCCGTGGAGCTCAGTCGGGTGCGGTGCGGGGCTTGTAACAAGCCTGGGTCAGAACCACCCTCGTGCAGCTGGGCCAGCGCGCGCGCATGGACCCTGGCGTGCAGGGTGGAAGCAGTCTGGCCCGCGGCTGTGTGGGCTCTGGCTCGGGAGGCAGAAAACCAACACGCCTTGGACGGGAGATGAGGCTAATTCCAGCAGAAGGAGGCACCACGCGGGCCCGTGATGGCACTCTCAATCTGGGGAATCGACTCGTACACCCTGGCTGCTCCACCATCAAGAGTGGTGAGGTGGAGGCGCACGCAGATCAGGCAGAGAAAGGTGCCCTCAAGACTGCGTGAGCCCACTGTGCACTTCCGGGAAGAGAGGGATGGGAGGCTAGAAGGTATTGCCTTTTAATCCTCCACATACACCCATCTAGTCGGTCCGGCCGCGGGGCTGGGGGATAAACCATCTCCAGACCCACGACCGAAACAGCCCGGGAAAGCACGGTTATCATGTCTGTTTCAAGATCGGCCGCCGCCGCGCTCGCTCCCGATGGGAGGGAACGGAGGGGGGGGGGATCCTTCATCAGACCATGACAGCCCAACCTCCGATGCAGCGGTGGACATCTGAGCCTCGGTGTCATCAAGTGAGAGGGCGGCCATCCGAGGATGGAGCGCTTCTCTCACTCAAAGCTTGGATGGAGCGCGTGGAGGAGTGAGAGGTCCACAAGCCCGAGGGCGGCAGATTTACTCCCACTGTAACCCTCAGATCTGCCCGAGTGCCCACCGCGGAGCGGGGGACAACTGGGGTGGGTGGCTCTTTTGCAAGAGCGAGCCGCGATCTTAACTGCGCAACAGACATGCCACCGCAGTGATGGCATGCACTGCCCACGAGCACCGCATTAACATGCTGGACCCCCAGACATGAAACGCAGTGCTCGTGCCCATCATCCGAGGACAGGAAACCACCGCATCCAGAAACGCACAGTCGGAGCGACGTCTTGAAAAAGACGCGCTGCACGACCGTGTTGCTCTTTTAGGAAATTCGCAACAATACATACCGCTCTGGAGGACCGGACCCAAAGGACGCCAGGCAAGGGAGAAACCCAGCTCGACCATCTGCCGCTGCGTGTCACACACTCTGGACCGGGAGATCGCTCTCGTTCACTCTCTGTCTGAAACTCAGCTGGAGGAACCCTCATCGACTCTCTCAGAAGGCTGTTGAAGTCTCTGAAGTGAAAATGATGCTTTGGCTTGCTAGCTCTGTGCTCATATAGCAAGTTAATTGCAACGAGCATCAGGTGCGCAAGCTGAAGCTGCCAACTCATTGGCATTTCATTGGCCCGTTTACATACTCTTTCAGATGATTGGCTTTCTGAATGAAATCCCCATAGTGGAAGTTTCCACATAGCATTGAAGTTCCCCTTCCGAAGGGGAATGGTACTTTTACTTGAGTATGATTTTTCAGTACTCTTTCCACCACTGCCTATATGTAATAATCTGACAGAAAGCAGTTGGTGCATTTACATGTGTAGTGAAAGCTATCATTCCACATTAAAAGCAGTTTTCTTCCTATAACCATCCGTGATAGAGAAGTGTGAAATCTCAATTTTAGAAATGCTTTCTACTTCAGCAATATCACAGCAGAACAACAGTATAAACTACTTTGACAATGACCACCTCAGGTACTGATTATGTGCGTTATTCAGTGTTAAATGCTCCCAATGTGAGTGACATTTATTGCCATACTATTGAAAGCTGGAGCAGAGAGTTCACCTCAGATCTTGAAAATAAAATAACTAGCAGACGCTTTGAAAATGAAAGTCAGAACTGTGACTCAGTGCAAACCAACAACATCAGTCACTCAGTAGCCTATTAAAAATGTTAAAGAGGTTTGTCTCTGCCAGTGGTGTAGTGGTTAGTGCGTCAACACATGCACTCCGGTGCTCACGGTGACCCGAGTTTGATTCCTGCCTCGTGGTCCTATGCCGATCCTTTCCCTCTCTCTGCTTCCCATGCTTTCCTGTCAATACTCTCTACTGTCCTATACATTAAAGGTGATAACCCCCCAAAAAATTATTAAAAAAAATAATGTTAAAGAGGGGTGACGCAGTGGCGCAGTAGGTAGTGCTGTTGCCTCACAGAAAGAAGGTCGCTGTTTCGAGCCTCGGCTGGGTCAGTTGGCGTTTCTGTGTGGAGTTTGCATGTTCTCCCTGTGTTCGCGTGGGTTTCCTCTGGGTACTCTGGTTTCCCCCACAGTCCAAAGACATGTGGTACAGGTGAATTGGGTAGACTAAATTGTTCGTAGTGTATGAGTGTGAATGAGTGTGTGTGGATGTTTCCCAGAGATTGGAAGGGCATCCGCTGCATAAAACATGTGCTGGATAAGTTGGTGGTTCATTCCGCTGTGGCGACCCCGGATTAATAAAGGGACTAAGCCGAAAAGAAAATGAATGACCCATTATGACCCATTTCACTGGGAGTGCAAAATGCTTGTCGCTGAAATCTTGTTGCATCACATGTAGATATGATTAAGTCATGCACATAGTAATGTGTAGGTTATGACTTTTGACCCCTGACTAGCAAGCTAACAGTGTCCAGCAGGTATCGCCACAAACCAAGCTCCTGCAGCACTGATAATACACACAGTTTATGTGTGAAAACGTAACATTCTGTAGTGTATTCTACTCAGCCAATCACTTTAAACAAAATTAACAAAGTAGTGACTGCAGTTGAAGGAAAATAGCGCAGGTAAAGTACCCACACAGTATTAAACATATTCGAGTAAAAGTATTTTTAAATACATTTTTAAATCTACTAAGTACTTTTCATGTACAGTGCTGTAATTTGAGTTTTTGTAATTCAATACTTTACAAAACTGGTGTTCAAAATCTGAAGTAATCACTTGAGAAATATTTGAAAAACAATTACATTTTCATAGGATGCCAAGTGTAGTAACTTAGCCATGTTTCTAAGCGGAGTTAAAATTTTGCATTTAAAGAAGACTCTGTTGCTCCCCCTCGTCTCCTTCTTAATTAAGTATCGCCCGAATCTTAATTCCAATACACACTCTTCTTCCCCTTTTTAAAACAAAGACGTGTTGTAACCCCAGTTACAAATTAATGGCCTATCCTGCGCATTTGGGCCATCTGCCGTTCACATGACTGTGATAATTGAATTCCACAACCAATGGAAGAAAGACCCATTTGTCTGTCTTGGGTTTACAGCCTCACCCGCCACTTTTCCTGCCCGGGGAAGATAATCCAGTTATTACTCTCTGAACAAAAGGCCCGCGCCAGTTTCGGACATTTCACATTTAAAAGTGTGTTTTGCTTTAATGTTTTATTGCTAATAGTTTTGTATGTTTTACTATGTATGTAAGCAAGTGTTTTTACCATATTGCTGTATGTAATTAAAACAATGCAGCATGTGGCACGCACGTAATTAACTGTATTTGATAAAGGCCCTTCGTGTTTGATGTCAGAATGTAGATCTAAGAACTCAGGAAACATTGGTGGAAATGATAAAACTGTATCTGCAAATAGTAGTTAATTACAGAGTTTCATTGAGTTTTTGATAACAGTGAAGTAAGTTTTATTTCCAATGCGTGACCACGGATTCCCCCTCCCTGGGCGTGAACAACCAGGGAGAAGAGAGGTATGGCCTCGCTCAGTAGCCACGGCTATTGGTCTGTCATGGAGTAGGCTGGCTTAAGTCCTGCCCACTATAAAGTCCCCAACTTGCAAACTTTATTGGCTTTCGCTTGGTTTTCACGAGGGGTTTCTACGCATGAACTTTGCGTTGCACGCTTCCCGCCTTTACAACACGTTGCCGGACATTGCTTTCGGAAGAATCACCCCGTAAGACCTGCGTCTGTCCGCCGTAACATCACCACGGCAACGAGACCCCGTTCACAGGAGCCCACGCTGCTTCTGTGTACGTTCGAGACTCACATTAACTCAGTCTGACCCTGTCCTGCTCGTATAACTGCTTCCCCGTGAACACGCGGACACCGTCTCATCCAGCAGTACGGTCAGTCATTCAACTTCTCTGAACTCTGATTTCCTAAGTCATTCAAGGAGCAAGCCACTGGAGGAATTCCCTTTCGGCAAACTTCCCGCTTGCTGACGTCAAACTCTCCGTCACCGGGACAACGAGTCCCACGCTCCAGAAGACGAAGGAAAATCCCTCTCCAGCAAAAGACATCCCAATGACGTCAACGCACGGCAACCAATTGGCTGCACCGAAGTTCCCCTCAACCAGCTGATGAGTTTGACTGGTCATCGAAACGCAAGTAAACAAACCAAATTTTCATTCCTGGCTGAAGCTGGTGTTAATTAAGTTTAACAGTAAATCCTAGTCAGATTCTCTGCTTGGTGGTTTTCTCAGGTTGCGTGCTAAGAACTGATCACGTGTGAGACGTTTGGGACTCTTCGTTGTTCATTCTCAGTCATCCAACTCATTCCAGAACTGTGTGTGTGTGCATCTTTGTGTTTGTCTGTTTTACGTAGAGTAGTTTACTGTGTGTGTAGCTTAATAAACTTGTGTTTCATTTTAAGATCCTTGTCGGAGTTTTATGTGTTTTTAAGTTACTGCCTCAGCTATATGGTCTAGCTACCTTGCTTGTGAAATCCTGTGTATATTGTTATTGTTGGCCAAATAATAATATAACATAGATTTACTAAAGATAAAGTTATGTTGCTTACTTCTATTAGGGTGGACCAATAGATGATGCAAGTAATCTAATTTTGACTGTGAGCCAGTCGTTCGAATCTGTTGATTCAAATCCCCAAGAATTAATATAAATTAATTCGAACTTATGAGCTAATTCTTAAAGTACCGGACATATTAGATGGCCCAGGCACTACACAAGTAATTTTGTCTTGGACTGTATATTCATGATTATCACATTTCTGTCCGTACCGAAATTACCAAAACACTCGCCCTCCTGGGAAATTTTAATAATCTTTTAAAATATGTCCTGAGAAAGAAGATTTTAAACATAAACGTCTCAATCACGCATTTCTATGAACTGAGTTTTTTCACATAATATTTGACTAGATATTCTTCAAGACACTAGTATTCAGCTTAGCGTGACATTTAAAAGCATAACAAGGTTAATAAGGCTAATTAGGCAAGTCATTGTACATCAGTGGTTTGTTCTGTAGAAAATCGAATAAAGAAGAAACTGAAGTCAGCTGTTAATACTGTAAGAGTACAGATGATCATATGCATTTGTTTATATGGCGAAACGTGTCTTTTTCACCAAGAAGGTTCATACAGATTCCAAAGGCAGATACTAATAAGATCAGGGCCTGGTGTGTGGACTTTGGGGGTTTTACGATGTGGTCACATATTGATTGGTCAGTTTGAATGTCTCAGTATTTAGGCTTTGGTCACATGGTCAAGAAAGAGACAAAAAAGGTGGTAAACTTTGCTCTGCCTCTTTTCCTGCTCTTGAGTTTATCTTCTCTTCTCTGACTCTACTGCTATCAGGCTCTCTTTAGGGCCTACTCCCTCTGTCTCTTTCCCACTTTCTCTCTCTCTCTCAGGTAACTTTATTTTACATTTAAGCTAGGTACAATTATTATCATATGTTTTTATCATTCCATGTTTTATCATCTTATACAGTTATTTTATAAGTAATTCAGTTGTAACCATAGAGAATTATTGTCGCTAAATCATTTCATTTTCAAGTATTTGTAAATTACTTTTGATTTAACATCAACACTTAATTGCTCCATATTGCAATATAATACAATCACATAATAGCAATGCTCTCCCACATTTTTAGCTATAAATGCTGCAATTATTTCTGTTTTTGGTATAAGATGGTATAAGATAAAAATGTACAGTTTTTACCACCATACTGATAACTTTTTAGTCATTCGGCAGAACTACAGTTCGAACCGCTGTAGTTAAAATCCCATGTTTACAATACTGATAATAATATTTTTTTCCCCAGCCAAACAAAAAGAGAGAAGACTTTCTTCAGAAGAAAATATAATAGGACATACTGTAGAAAAATATCCTTGCTCTGTTAAACAACACTTTGATATATATATATATATATATATATATATATATATATATATATATATATATATATATATATATATATATATATATATATTAGTGGTGGGCCGTTATCGGCGTTAACGTGCTGCGTTAACGCGAGACTCTTATCGCGCGATAAAAAAAATATCGGCGTTAATCTATTCTCAAAATTGGGTTGAGAGCTGGGTCTATTCTACGCAAGCTATGGGGACTTTCACTTTGAAAGTTTAGCGCGGATGTATACCTGACCGGTGAGCCGTCTGAGAATGAAGTGCCCTTCTGAATCAAATCAGCAGGATGCCTGACTCTAACTGCAGTTCGCCAGTTTCACTTTAACTCATGAACATTTAAGTCATGCCTTCGTGACAAACTGGGGTATTAGACGCAAATAAATGAGTAAGGACTGGTGAGAGTGTTATGGAATTTAATAACGAACGCAAAATGAGAAGAAAAAGAAACTTCCGCATTTCGCGATGTGTGTGTGTGTGTGTGTGCGTCTGTACGTCTGTGCGGTCCTTTACTGACAGCCGCCTGTGTGGATCTTGTCGGAAAATATGGCGAAAAGTCCTACATGACGGTGCTAGTTTGTCAGTATTGCCACTAATATCTGCATACTCCACATATTAATTCCATTTCTGTGTAGTTCAGTTATGACTGAACTACATAACTACAGTTATGACTAGTTGCATTAAGGTAATCAAAAATCGCTGTTTACATGGTAGACTCTTAATCAGAGTATTGTTTTAATCATATTAAAATCGTAATAAAGTATAGTTGCCCATGTAAACATACTCAATGCTTGACACCGTCAGGGCTCTGTGAACTTGCCTTTGCGAAGCAGCATTTTCTGTATGTACGTACATCAAAAGAAAGTATGAAATCGCTGTTTGGAGCTTATGTAGGCCTACAGTTCAAAATACATGTTTAACTGCATAAACAGTTAATAAACACAAGTACATCTTATTGAACATCATTTATTTTCATCACCAATTATCATAGTAGAACAGTTTCCCTGGTCTAATGCGCCACCTGGCTTGAGAAACCCGTTCTCAAAGACTTATTATTTGGGTAACACACATATTCTGAATGCCTTCGGCAGAATTCAAATGAGCCATTTTAATCTAGATTAATCTAGATTAATTTTGAAATTAATCTAGATTAATCTAGATTAAAAAAGTTAATCTATGCCCACCTATAATATATACATACATACAGTTGAAGTCAGAATTATTCACCCCCTTTGAATTTTTTTTCTTTTTTAAATATTTGCCAAATGATGTTTAACAGAACAAGGAAATTTTCACAGTATGTCTGATAATATTTTTTCTTCTGGAGAAAGTCTTATTTGTTTTATTTCGGCTAGAATAAAAGCAGTTTTTAATTTTTTAAAAGCCATTTTAAGGTTAATATTATTAGCCCCTTTAAGCTATTTTTTTTTCAATAGTCTACAGAACAAACCATCATTATACAATAACTTGCCTAATTACCCTAACCTGCCTAGTTAACCTAATTAACCTAGTTAAGCCTTTAAATGTCACTTTAAGCTGTATAGAAGTGTCTTGAAGAATATCTAGTCTAATATTATTTACTGCCATCATGACAAAGATAAAATAAATCAGTTATTAGAGATGAGTTATTAAAACTATTATGATTAGAAATGTGTTAAAGAAATCTGCTCTCTTTTAAACAGAAATTGGGCAAAAAAATAAACAGGGGGGCTAATAATTCTGACTTCAACTGTGTATATATAAATTAAAAAGGGTTCATTTGTATATTGTAATATATCTTAAACTGGCATCCATCAGTTACAGAAATTAATATTATGTTGTCATAAAAGATTTAACATTTTTAAAATTTTAAGTGTGTATTCAAAAAAGAAATGAAGTATTCTCTATCTTGTTTTCAACTTTGAATCCATTTGCATTTAAAATTCCTTTGCATGCTTTATTTAGCTTCTGCATGCCTGAAATGTTTGCACTGTAAAGCCCTGAAAATGTTTCACAGCAGCACAAAATAGGAAAAGACATGATTGTTTAATAGATGAAATCTCACCTTCATTTCCACCTGCACTCGCCTGAACTGAGAAGAACCCTGGAAATAACAAACACAGTATTTACAGACTTCAGCTGATTTTTCAGTAAATACACTTAAAGTAGAGTAGATTTGTCAGATTTACACTTAAGGAAATAATGGTTTAACAAGACTTTGTAAAAATGAACAATAACAAGATTTGGTGGGTCAAGGTTTCCTACACAATCAATCCCTGCAGAATTTAGCAGAGACTTTTATGTTTTACTTTTCATTCATTCATTCATTTTCTTTTCGGCTTAGTCCCTTTATTAATCCGGGGTCCCCACAGCGGAATGAAACGCCAACTTATCCAGCATATGTTTTACACAGCGGATGCCCTTCCAGCTGCAACCCATCACTGGGAAACATCCATACACACTTTTTCCACACACATACACTACGGACAATTTAGCCTACTCAATTCACCTGTACCGCATGTCTTTGTGTACCAGAGCAACCGGCGGAAACCCACGCGAACACGAGGAGAACATGCAAACTCCACACAGAAACGTCAACTGATCCAGCCAAGGCTTGAACCAGCGACCTTCTTGCTGTGAGGCGAACGTGCTACCCACTGCGCCACCGTGCTGCCCTATTTTACTTTTATATATTATAATTTTATTTATATATTCACTCATTTTCCTTCGGCTTAGTCTCTAGGTTATCAGTAATTTTATGTAAAAAATTATAATGTTGTGTATATGTGTTATTATATTTACATTTTGTCAAGCCTTTTGTGGACAGGTGCTGAGAATTAGCAAGTCTGCTTAAACACTTAAACCAATGCATTTGGTTGTCCAGTGTAATTTGTTATGTCCATGTCAAATATATAAATAAATTAAATAAATAAATTGTCAATTTACAGTACACACAGAAAATTTGATTCAAAGATGATTCCTTGGATATACTTTTTTTTTTAAGTTAAGTGGTTGTAAACAATTTATTTGGGCTGATCTTAAACACATAAATTAAGTTGAGCATTACTAAATTTAATCTGTTTGTTTAAATTCAACACATATGAATTGTTGAAATCATTTTATTTCAGTGCACATGTAAATGTGACAGTATTACTTGCAACCAAAAATGCCAGTAAAACGGTACATTTTACAGCATTTGTTTTTACAGTGTATTGTTTTAGATAGCATCAACCAAAAAACAACATATTCTGGCATGTTTTAGGTTTCAGTAAGCTTTCTCGTTTTGAATTACGGTACATCACTAAGATTTAGAATTATTAAGATGGTTAGAAGTGGTTTTACTCACCCAGTAACAGAGACAGACTCCTGTAGAAAACCCTCATGTTCATGTCCAGCACTTTCTGACTATTTCCCTGCTTTCATTAGAGGATGTTTGAGTGAATGGGTTTCTTAGGAAAAACACACTAGTTTAACTTTACATCGATGTCATGTGTTTGTTTTTCTCCTCCTTCCACTTACATGCATTTCTTTTTCTCTCTGACGGCAGCTTTTTTACTACATTTATTATTAAACAAACAATCAAACAGGAAAAAATGCAACAAAAGTGAACACATTTGCACTAAATATGACGATAACTTGCAGATCAGGTTTACATTTGCGACTCTGGAGCACAAAAAAAACAGAAGTCTTATGTTGCATGACTATATTTTAATAGCCCAAAATACATTGCATGAGTCAAAATTATACAGTTTTCTATAGTATATTTAGTAAAGTATTTAGTAAAGATCATGTTGCATGTAGATATTTAGTCAGTTTTTCACTGTGAATATATAATTTTGTGATGAGCCAAAAAAAAAAAGTATCAGCACTACAGTATCAGCACATACTCGACATATGACTAATCAAAAACTTAGACTTTTGATATATTTACAATAGGAAATTGACTAAATATCTTCATGGAACATTACCATTCATTCATTTTCCTTCGACTTAGTCCCTTATTTATCAGAGGTGGCCACAGCTGAATGAACCGCTGAAGATTTGTATTTTCTAAAAAGCTATGTAAAGACACTAACTGGGTGAGTCGAGGGCCATATGAATCTGCCATTACATGTCTTTGAAAACAGGTGATAGGTTAAGGCAAATGGGTCATAAATGAGCACGAGAGAGGACTCGGGGTTACATTGCCGAACCATCAGTGTAAATACAGCAAGAAAAGCATGAAATGTATACAACCAGGGCTTAACATTCACTCAGGGTACTCATCCCGAGGCCCTCAGACTATGCAGTGCCACTGATGCGATCCAAGACCAGTGACGAGATGATCCCAAGGTTTTCTGGACCAGGCCGTATCCTGAGCAACCGCTGTGGTGGTCATCGTGGAGTGAGAGCATGAGACTGACTCCTGTGATGCTCCAAGGAAAAACGAGTCTTCGCCGAGGTCCACCTTGCTGCGCCTAGACTGCAGCTCTGCACAAGATGTTTGGCCATAGGAGAAATGGTGGTGCCCAACTGAGCCTGGTTTCTCTCGAGGTTTTTTAAATCTTCACTTTCGCCAATTGGTGAAGTTTTTTACTCGCCGCTGTCGCCTCTGGCTTGCATGGTTCTGGATCTGTAGAGCTGCGCATCGATGGATTTGCTCTTCAGTGTTTGGACTCTCAGTAGTGATTATTAACCCACACTGAACTGAACTAAACTGAACTAAACTTAATCTCTGAAAACTGAACTGACACTGTTTCAATTCACTATAATCTTCCATGTGAAGCTGCTTTGACACAATCTACATTGTAAAAGCGCTACACAAATAAAGATGAATTGAATTGAATTAACTTTAACACCTGCCAAATGTGTGTAGATTTTAGCTGTGGCGGGTTAGACAGACACCTCCACTAGCCACTTTGGCTGGTTGAAAATCATTTTTAAATTGTAGTTTTCTTAAAAGCAGGGTTTGACAATAAGGATGGCCCAATATTCGTGCAAATGTGATCTTAGAATCAAGAAGCAGCACGACTGACAAATATAATCGTGTTCGTGCGGGCAAAAGAAAGCCGGTTGATTACCGAATGAGAGGATAATCACTCGCGCCAACAGCTGATGTGATGCGCGCAGCTGTTTAAAACACGTGCGCGCTCCCGTTTCCTTGCTTGAAACAACCGTGCCTGGAAACACAACTGGTGTGATCGGTCTTTCAAATAGACTAGACAAAAAGTTGTTCATGCACTCACAGTCCTGCTGCTTTCAAGAGCTCCAGATGGGTCTTTTTGTAAGCAGCACCGGTTGCTTTCGCTTTCACCATTATTTAAACAGGATATAGGATATTAACTTCCCATTTATGTGTAGTTAACTGGTGTCAACTGTTTTTTTAAGAAATGTTTTGTTAAATAAAATGTATAGTATACAGCTATATTTTACTTGTTTTGACAGATTATTTAAGATTTGTGGCTAAGAAATAATTATTTATTTATTTATTTTTAGTGTGGTCAGAGATAAATTTGGTAAATCCTTTGAGCTCTGAAAAGTCATGTGAAATAAAAACTAATTGTGATACAACATTATGAAACCATGACCCAAGTGCTCATGCTCACTGAGCAAGCTCATACACAACATACACCAAAAGTGACATGAATGAGGAGGCATGTGGACATAACATAAAATCTAAATCAAGTCATTTTAGCATGTCAAAGTCAAATTTATGCATATAAAATATATTTTCCCAATAACAAAAGTGTGGTTAGTGAAAATGGCGAGTGGCTAGTAATGTTGGAAATCTACTAGCCACAGTGGCTGCTGATCAAAAAAGTTAATGTCAAGCCCTGTATACAACATATATTAAAATGTTGTCATGTATTAAAATGTCATGTATGTTTGAAAAGACACATACTGTATGGGAGAGAACGGTCCAGTTTAGATGTTTAAAACATGAACACTAATCATGATTGCTTAATTTCAACTATATGTGGTAAAACAGTGATGAATACATTAGATCTGTACATTATAAGGGCCAGCCATAGATATCATTAGATGTCGCCTACCCTGTTGTTGTCTATTGGAAGGAACGCGTCAATAGAGCCGCCATTTTAGTACAGGGTAGCGCACCTTTGAAATGAATGCGGGACCAAGGTGCAATGGAGGACTGTGGCCATCCAGAGTCAGAGATAAACACATATACACATATATCTATGATCGGGAGTTTTCCCCGGTGGTCAGTATGCAATTTTTTTTTTTTAATTATGAAAATTATAATTTTACATCACTTTTTTACATTAATGGATGAGTGACCGCACGGGCATTCCTGACAAAAAGCATGTGTTTGTGTGTATGGAAATGTACTATCCTCCCTCCCTGTTACATTTGATCTAATCCGTGTCCTGAAACACACCCCCTCTCCTGCTTTCACTTCTCATTCTGACGGAGGGAGCGATTCGTTTGTGAATGAATCCGCGTTATGAATGACTCATTCACTTTGCTGACAATAATACAAGTTTCTAGCACCGCAGCGTCTCGTTGTCTTATTTCTTTTGCACTGTTTGCTTTTTTATCCAACAAAACTCGCATAAGCCTGGTATTGAGTGTGAGTTGGTGCTACTTTGCCTTATGGTGAATGCAGTAAGTGACTGTATTATTATCAATAACGTGACTTGTTGAGCACAAAAGTTCATAACATACAAAAACGTAAAAAACGAAACCTTACACTGCATAAAAGCTTTTCTTAGTTAGATTTTTTTTGTCTGGTTTCTAGTCCAAATATCTAAAAATTCTTAAATCAAGAAGAATTTTCTAGACAAGCAAAACATGTTGTCTTGTTTTAAGAAATAATATGCCAAAATAAAGAGAGTTTTTTCCTTAAAACAAGCAAAATAATCTGCCAATGGGGTAAGCAAAATAATCTTATGTCAAAAGGGAAAAACAAGGTTATTTTGCTTCCCCCATTGGCAGATTATTTTGCTTGTTTTAAGGAAAAACTCTCTTTATTTTGGCATATTATTTCTTAAAACAAGACAACATGTTTTGCTTGTCTAGAAAATTATTCTTGATTTAAGAATTTTTAGATATTTGGACTAGAAACAAGACAAAAAAATCTAACTAAGAAAAGCTTTTTTGCAGTGTACCTATGAAGTGGTCTGCCTTTGTGCTTTGTTTTCTTTGTTTGCTCGTTACTACACCCGTACACAGCGCTAAAAGTCCAGCATCTTCACGTTGTCACACTGTTTTGACTAGTGCGGTTGAATGACATTTGTGCTGGGAGCACTGTACCAATGTGGCGGCGCTATTGACGCATGCTCAGGGTCCCTATGCGATATCTAGTGTATATATCTATGAGGGCCAGCAAATAGAGGGGGCTTTAAAATGGGGTCATAAAGTAGTAGGAGCTGGGAGAGGCCTGTTGAACCAAGAACCAGCTGTAAAAAGACAAAGGTGGGAGAAAGCAAGGATAAAGGGTGTAGCAAATTTGAGGGACATCAGTTTGTCCTGAGGAGAGACTGAGTTGGGTTTGCTCCAGGCTGTCTCTGCTTTTTTTTGGAAAATATTCCAGTCAAGTATATGCTTCTGATATTCATAACCTCCAGTCTGAGCTTGAGTCATTAAAAGAAAAGCCAGAAATCACGACACTGCCAATCATTTCAGCATATGTTTTATGCAGCTGTGGAGCTGAGGACTGTGGGGGAAACTGGAGCACCCGGAGGAAACCCACGCCAACACGAGGAGAACATGCAAACTTCACACAGAAACGCCAACTGACCCAGCTCGAACCAGCAACCTTCTTGCTGTGAGGTGACAGTGCTAACCTCTTTAACACCTATGGATTATTATCTTTAATTAGTATTATAATTTATAAAGAAAATGAATGAATGAATATATTTAGTTTTTGCTAAATTTGAATGATTTCTCTCTTTAAAAAGACGTGGAGCTCATTTTTATTTAATAAACCATCAGCGTCAGGCTTTTTCTTATTATTGCCAATAACTTTAAATGAATCCGATATTCATTCATTCGTTCATTTTCTTTTCGGCTTAGTCCCTTTATTAATCTGGGGTCGCCACAGCGGAATGAACCGCCAACTTATCCAGCACATGTTTTACGCAGCGGATGCCCTTCCAGCTGCAACCCAACACTGGGAAACATTCATACACACTCATTCACACTCATACACTACGGACAATTTAGCTTACCCAGTTCACCTATACCACATGTCTTTGGACTTGTGGAGGAAACCGGAGCACCCGGAGGAAACCCACGCCAACACAGGGTGAACATGCAAACTCCACATAGAAATGCCAACTGACCCAGCTGAGGCTCGAACCAGTGACCTTCTTGCTGTGAGGCGCTCGTGCTACCCAGTGCACCACCATGACACCTATTAATCCGATATTGGCTGATAAATATTGGTACATCTCCAGTAATGTGCATTGTTTTGCAAGCGCTTCATTTAGTCACATTTAAAGTTGATTTTCTCAGTATTTAGATTTTTTTAAACCCTCAAATTTCAGATTATCTCTGCCAAATAGTGTCCTCACAAACAATGCATCAATGGAAAGATTAATTATTCAGCTTTCTGATGATTCATATCTACATTGGTTTTGTGGTCGCATTTCTGCCTTCGTCTGAGATTTTTACCCAAAGCAAATCGAGGTATAAATATCATGTTGACTGGGTTTCATGAAACTCTTAAATTACATTACATTACATGAGATAAGAATCCACAAAACTGGATTTTCTGGATCTTCTCGAACTGCACTCTGGTTTGTATGCAATGTTTTAAACGTTAAATTCAATGGCATCCCATTTTAACGTGGTATCTGATCTCATTTCTAACCTGTGAGACTATCATTCTTTTCTTTTCAGTGAAACGCCAAAGGGAATTTTTGTGAAATGAAAGACTGAAGCTGTCAAGCTCCAAAAGAAAGATTGACTTGTCTTTTTGTGTCCCGTCTCGTGAATGTTGCACCTGCACTTTTAAAAGTCCCTTTTCTTTCCCGTCCTATAGAAGATCATGAGT
This sequence comes from Danio kyathit, assembly GCA_903798195.1. Classification (NCBI taxonomy): domain Eukaryota; kingdom Metazoa; phylum Chordata; class Actinopteri; order Cypriniformes; family Danionidae; genus Danio; species Danio kyathit. The sequence goes on from CAIGQS010000035.1 coordinate 323,914, forward strand.
TTTCATTTGTTGTTTTCTGCATGAGAGATCCAGAAAAGACTCTCAGACATCACATGACAAGGGGCCTGTTTCAGTAAGGAGGTTCAAGTTTAAACTCTGAGTTGATTTACAGAGAGTTTTCGGTTTCAGAATAGCTGATCTGAGTTGGATGAATCAACTTTGAGTAGACCAACTCAGAGTTAAGCGCGCACAACGCGACTATAAAAAGGCATTATCAATGGAGCGCAGATATTACGAGTGACCACGGCAACATCTGAAAAAAAGAGACCAGCATTTCTTTCTCCAGCTGAACTTGATGTGCTCATGCAAAGTTATAGCAAATATGAGCATATATTTAAAAAAACAACAACACCAATGCACTGTAAAAAATAAATCTGTAAAATTTACGGTAAAAAAACGGCAGCTGTGGTTGCCTGCATTTAACCGCTTAAAGAACAGTACAAACCGTAAAAGTAATTTCTCATTTTTACAGTAAACTATCGTATATCTTTAATTTATAGAGATAATATGTTTGTATATTGATTAGCAACATCTACACATCTTTTGTTACACAGATATACACGTTAACACAGCCATATGCAGGTGGTGATGAGAAAGTTACATAATGAACCAATCCTCATCACAAACAAACTTTTCCCACAAGCAGAAAAGTGTATCAGTGTATAGATGGTGCTCAGTGTCATTCACACAGCTACTAAACACCAGTATGGTAACATGCACAAAATGAAAGTCATGAAATAAACATTGTTTACCAACATTAGATGTAACATACATCTCTAATGTACATTACTGATGGGGAGACAACTAAAAAGATCCATAGTAATGTCAACAAAAAGCATAAAAAGTGGTGCGCAATACAGGGAATTCTGGGAAAGTCAATTTACGGTTATTCACCGTATATATTAAGGAAACATACTGTTAACCAGGTTACGGATTTTTACTGTAGCATTTTTACAGTTTTTTACCGTTGAAATCACGGCCATTTTTTACAGTGTACATGAGTGAGACAGAGACAGTTAGCGTGGGAAACATAGCTGCTCAAGTTAATGTGTAATTTTTCATCTAAAGAATTGAAATATTTAAGTATAATAAAAAAGTAATGTAATGTGTGACGTTTATCAACTTTGTACACACGTTCCCACTTTTATACACGTTGATCAGTTTTCATAGATTTACAAGTGCACTTGTGTGTCTGCCTCTATTATTGATCAAGTGTAGAGGTTGAGATGACATTTAGAATGTAAGCAGAACTAACAAATAGTTTTTAGAACGAATAATCCCATTCATCTAGTTACAGTCCATGTCGAAGGTCAGTGAATTTAAGCTAATTATTTAAAAAAAGGAGGGGCGACGCAGTGGCGCAGTAGGTAGTGCTGTCGCCTCACAGCAAGAACGTCGCTGGGTCGCAGGTTCGAACCTCGGCTGGGCTGGGTCAGTTGGCGTTTCTGTGTGGAGTTTGCATGTTCTCCCTGCGTTCGCGTGGGTTTCCTCCGGGTGCTCCGGTTTCCCCTACAGTCCAAAGACATGCGGTACAGGTGAATTGGGTGAGCTAAATTGTCCGTAGTGAATGAGTGTGTGGATGTTTCCCAGAGATGGATTGCGGCTGGAAGGGCATCCGCTGCGTAAAATCGTGCTGGATAAGTTGGCGGTTCATTCCACTGTGGCGACCCCAGATTAATAAAGGGACTAAGCAGACAAGAAATGAATTTAAAAAAGGACAAGTCATCCTCGTACGTGACTTTGTTCTTTGTGTGACTGAAATGTAGGCAATAACTGTGTTTCCATGCAAAAATATTAATTAAATTTATGTGCAAAACTGGAATAAATGAATCAAGGAGAACAAAATCATCACTTCCTGATTAACTGGCGCCAAATATCAACAGTAAAAACAGGATTTACTGCGGTAGAAGAAGCTGCGTCAATCTTTTCTTTAATTAATAGGCTAAATGTACTTGCGTCTCAGAAGACAATATTGACACACAATGAACACGTGGTAGCGTTTGAAGCCATGAGACGCAGAGAACAGACGCTGACACGCTCCAGATGCTCTGGAGTTCATTAATAATATACATAAATACTGAAACGGTTCAGGCATTTTAGAATGACCAAAACAACATTTAAGATGATTTATAATGTGCTCAGCCTGCTGGTTTGTCCATTCACACACATTTTCATCATCATCATCTCTTATAGCAAACCTTTTTTTAATGCACATACTGGAATTTGTTCAGTAAAAGTGTTTTCATAGCAGTTTATGCTCATCTTTTCTTATCGAATAAAAGTTTATCCTACTCAGTTATTATGCGCATGTTTTGTTTGTAATCGTTTTTATGCACATATCCAAAATGAGCATTAAAATCAAGTGATCGCCGTAACCCACGGCGTATGCCTTGCGTGTAGCCGTGCATTTATACTTGTGCGCGCTGTTTCTGTTGCCTCTGCAATACACTTGCGAAACGCTAGCTGGCAGTAGGTGTTTATGTTTCTCTGTATCGAGTTTCTTCACTGGTGTTTTGTTTTTTCTCAACATTTCCTTAATGTACAAGTGGCTCAAATTCGCTTATTTTGAGGCGGGAACCAGCGGACGTGCAACAACTTTAATCATAAGGTAAACACAAAACAACAGTCTCCATCCGGAGCTTCTTCACGGGACTCCACACTTGTAAACACTCACTGCATCAGGCGCGCGGCTCTCACCTCCACCCACACTCGTCAGCGCTACCAAGCCGACCAATAACAGAGCTTGCACTACGCATACGCATTACATTTTTTGAGAGGTGGGCGTCAACGTCGCTGACGGCCACGGCGAGGGGCTATGCATCCATGCGTAGGCTGCGGCGTAGCATACGCGTGCGCTTGACTCAGAGGTATAAATCGGCCTTAAGGCGAGAAATACCGCTTCATCTTTAAAAAAGGGGAGGAGACTGACAGAAACTCAGAGTTTAGAGAATAAAACCTGCTCCTGACCAGGTTAGGTTCATAGAGTAAGTCACCACGGTAACTGACTCGGAGTTAAAGTTACCTCTCTTTCAGAAACAGGCTTGACTTACCCTGCTTTCTCGAGTTTGACAAACCTGCCACTTTGAAACGGAAAACCCAGAGTTTCTCTCATTTCAGGGTTAACATACTCTGAGTTTTCACTTAACCTCCTTTCTGAAACAGGCCCAAGATCTGTTTCTACACGCAAGCACAAATAAAACTCATGGACACGACTCCCTCACCTCAATCAGCACACCGATCGGGGTCAGCTGAGGCTCATCAGGAGAGGAGAACATTAGGCACGACACCAGAGGAAGCAAGCGGAACATTTCCTGTTTGTTATTAAACTACTATATAACTGTAACAAGAGGCAATTCAATCATAACTTGATGTTAAAACAGCTATCATAACATTATTTATCAATATGTGGACCTTTTTCGATTCTCAGAAGCTATAGAAATTAAAAATGTAAAACATGAAATACGTTGGGACCATTGTTTTTTTAACATCCTTCAAAATGGTCAATAGATATGGGGTGTCCAAACTCGGTCCTGGAGGGCCGGTGTCCTGCATATTTTAGTTCCAACCTCAATTAAACACACCTGAACCAGCTAATCAAGCTCTTTCTAGGTATACTAGAAACTTCCAGGGAGGTGTGTTGAAGGAAGTTGTAGCTAAACTATGCAGGACACCGGCCCTCCAGGACCGAGTTTGGACATGCCTGCTATAGACTGAAGGCTTGTGGTGTTCCTCTCTCCAGCTTCCCACCTATTCAATTCCCCTAAACCACATGTGTTTGGACTGTGGGGGAAACCGGAGCACCCGGAGGAAACCCACGCCAACATGGGGAGAACATGCAAACTCCACACAGAAACGCCAACTGACCCAGCGAGGCTTGAACTAGTGACCTTCTTGTTCCTGTGTATATATTTCTTTATATATAATGCACCTCTGTTAGTCAGTATTTTAAGTTTATTGCAAAAAGTGACAAAACCGAATGTTTTTATGTTACTTTAACTAATATTAATCAGTTAATCTGGTTTCAACTAGTTTTTTTTAGTTATACATAATTTAACTCAATACTTTAAGTAAGTTTGACTGATGTAAGTTGAGATGACTATAAAAGTTTCTTGGATTCAACTAACAAAAATTAAGATGCAATAATTTTTTTCAGAGCAGTTTCTGTCTGACAGTGACACACTATTGAATAAATGCACATGATACTCTAAACTGTATCTACACTATGTCCGGCTGAATAAATGGATAGTTTGTATTTTTCAAACAAAACTCAGACCAATTTATTTTCCAGGGCATTTGCTTAGAAAGCATTTCTCAAAAATCATCAATGTAAATGTAGATGTAAATGTTTGCAGATCGCTTTTTCAAAAGAGCATAAACGCATGAGAAAGCACACCAAGAGTGTCTGTGTTTGTGAAACTGCACCACAATTAAATGCTTTTTACATATTTATTTTTAAACATCTTGAAAGCTGAAGAAATGTGCACAACTGTATAGAAACTTTATGCGTGTTTCTAAAAACGTCTGCTTATAGTGTTTTTCTTGCACCTGTAATTGATTGACTAGCCATACCATTCCTTTGCATATGTAAATAATGTTGATGTGTATTTGTTCTTAGGAAAAAAGCTAAGAAAGCAAGACTGATGTGGTCATTAGTGTTCGGACCCAAACACTTATTCTTGCAGTTTCATTAACATTAAAGGTGCAGTATGTAAGTTTGACACCCAGTGGGTGAACTAGGTATTGCACTCCTAGATCAAAATAAACGCACGCGTGGGATGCCAGATTGAGTACAGGAGCGAGTGATTTAAACCTGTGTTCTAAATAAAATCAACGACAAGCGACAGAGGGAATATTTTCCATATTAAAAGGAGTTTTAGTTCTAACCAACACCTCGAATTGAGATATTAGAAACGGTTTCTATTTCTCACAGCTCAACATGTGAAACCTATGACAGTGCACCTCAGGTAAGCCTCGTGTGTTTTATTCAGTGCTAAATGCTAACAATGTGAGTTTGAATGGATTCTAAACCTTACCGTTTCGTGAGTGAGTGCATATTCTGAGCTTCTGAAAGGCTGTATTTACATTTCTGTCGTGTTTCGTCTGGTGCAAACAGCCAAACTGCTGTTTGCGTGTTGTTAGGACACGAGATTACAATGTAACCTGCTCACCTAATGTTTACGTTCGTAATGTTTATATCATTTGCTAAGTAATAACCTCATGTGGAACTGAATCTGTCTCATTTCGACGTCTGATACTGTCCATTTCGGTCACGGGCGCATGCTTTCAGAGCCTTTCTGAATGAATGAATGAAATACGCTGTTTTCCAACAAGGCAACCCGGAGTGCTGAAATATAATTGGCTAAACTGGCATTCTGCAGGTTAACTTTACCTAAACAAAGACAGCGTTCCGGCACGGAAAAACCATTTTCAAAGCAGAATATCTGACTTCAGCATTGTTTTTCAGTTAAAAAAGTATGTTCACTTGGGATGTTTCTTAAATATCTGCCCACATATTATGGTATTTTTATGCTTTAGAAGAATCAAAAACTTACATACAGCACCTTTAACATTAACACAGTTTTTACCATTAAAAATCTGCAGTTCTGCTTCATCAATACATCCATTTTATTTAATTTTTTCCCCAATATCTGTTGACATTATAATCTCTTTGTTGTAAGTAAGGCGGGGGCGAGAACTGTGAAGGGGTCCGAGGCTCATGGAGGAGTCCTGAAAGCTAAAAAGAAGAAAGACGCCAGTGTTAGACGAGAGAAGACTGGGCCCGGACATATTATGTGGCTGTCCATGAGGAGCTGCCATCCATTTGTTTTATTTTTTCATTAAAAATTATTTAAAAGTTTGTCGGTTCTCTGCCTCCTTCCTCCCGATGGCCAGACGGCCATCTAACCTTATTACAGTGAAGGAGGGACACGTTGTGCGAGTGTTCGGGAGTTAACCCGAGTGGGGGAGAAACCCATTCGTCTTGTCCAGAGTGCCAGGGTGGCCTGAGGCTGGCGAAGAAAGGATCTGCCTGCTGCTGTCTCCCAGCATAGGGAGGAGCAGGGGATGCGGGGCTCACCACCGGAAGGGAAGGAGCTGAAGGGAGCCATCCCAGAGAGGCCGGGGAAGTCACCGCTGTCTGCCATGATGCCGAAGCCTGCGTTCATCCACCGAAGCGGGAGTGAAGCAGGAGACCAGAAATTCCACCAGCCAGCCAGGAGAACCTCTGCCGGACACCAGAAGACAGACCGGTGGATAGATTCCTCCACAGGGCTCCCAGCACGTCGTCGGATCTCTCAGCTGGATGAGGACTGAGTGGGAGCGTGTCAGGAAACCCGAACCCCAATTTCTTGGTTCTCCACCTCCTTCTTCCTGATGGCCAGGCAGCCATCTAACTTCATTACATTCGTGTTATAAATGCATACTGTATGTAGACTGTAATAGCACAAAGCTACATTTTGTTTTTGTTATTAATTTAAAAATTCATAGTAATACAAATTGACAGTGTAGTTTTTTTGTAACTCCTATATAGTAAAAGGTTGATCTCAGTCCACAATTTGGTGACCCAATACAGCAGCATGTACTGCAATAATCACTGAATTTATAACTAAATTAATTTCATGTATATTTAAGTTTTATTTTTCCATGTTGTGATTGTCTGCTTTCATTAAAGGTGCTGTAGGTGATCTGCCAAAATGCTAACCATTAGCAAAATATCTTTGAAAACAGTCTCTGCCCTGTCGTCCAAACCCATGCTTCCTGAAATCATGTCATTCGCCAGTTAAACAATTTCATAGAACTTTATAATACTAAAAAACTTTAGAAAACTTCATAATGTGCAATATTTCATGCATGCAAGGATCGCTGGTTACACTCTCGCACGCAACTTATCCTAAAGCAACTACTGTATGCTTAGTGGTTGGCTGATGGGGTGCAGGAATTACACTTATTACTAAGCCATACTTGCATGCTATTACAGAGCGAATATTCAGAGTAGCGGAAAACAATACAGGGAGCGCGTCACAGGTCATCATTGTTCAAAAATGAACCAATGTGATGTGAATATAAAAGCAACTTCAGCTCAGTAAAGCAGGCTAGGCAGAATAGCGCTAGCCTTACTTATGTTTAGTTGTTAAATTAAATGAAAATCGACATTATCGATGCTGTAAAAGGACCTTATGAAACTGAAAATAGCCACATCAAACTTTCGCCGGAAGATTTCAGTGGCTGAACAACAGTTCTGTGCATATAACCCATTCATAACAACCCAATCTACATCAGCTCTGCGTGACTAAAAGAGTTTTAACACAGAACATGACCTGTCTAACAGTAATACTTCAGCCATGGTGTCGTCCTTCCTCCAGCGTGGAATGTAAACATGCAAACGTGAATCTGCGTGAACGGGTGTGCAGTTGTATAAATCTGCTGACAGACACTTTGGGCTACTTATCAGAATTATAAGAATTATCGGCCTGACAATATTTAATTGGATGAACATTTTTAAGTTTTATGCCTCACCCAGAATATAAAATACATATAAACACATTTAGATCATTTACTTTAATCAGTACTATTGGACTGTGAAGAGACTTTCAACCAGCACAGCTAAACATGTTTCTGAAGACGATCACCTACTGCAGCTTTAATTGAGTACATATTTGATCTTTGATTTAACCACTGATCTTAAGAGGCCATCGTTTACTTGTAAACATGTGAATAACTTTATTATGCATCTTTTTTTCCTTCAAAAAATACAAGTGACTTTATTTTAAATGTACATGCAGTCAGTGTTTGGAGGCAGCAGTGCATTTCCTTACAGAATAAATAAATAGTTTTTAGACATCACACCTGCATGGTTAAATTACTAGACTGATTATGATCATTCATTTTATGTAATATAAAAAGCAAACTTAAACTCTCACAAAAACATTCACACACAATCGCTTACACGGGGATTTGATTAATTATATATTTCTTTTCCCTATTAGCCATAAGTCCACTTCCTTTCTTCATTGACGTATGCTGGATTTACTGTAGTGTTGGGTTCATGAAGCATTCAGTGCTCATCCACCAGTTTCAGAAAGAAAATGTCATTTTGGTGTCATCCTTACAACAGGAGGATGGCGAGGATCCCTGCCAGAACCACCACAGCGGCTGAAACAACAAGAGCAAAGATGATTTGATTTTGATTATAAATCTCATTCGTTCATTCATTTTCCTTCGGCTTAGTCCCCGTTTACACTGTCAGGTCTTGATGCTCAAATCAGATTTGTTGCCTATATCTGATTTTCTTGCCTGTCTGTTTACACTGAAGGGACTCACTAGTCAAAACCAGTTCCAATCAGGCTTGGAATTTTGAGCGCAAATTGCTTCATTCGCTCCAGGGCTTATACCATCAGGATAACAGGTGGGCCAATTCATTCGACTCTCTTCCCCCAATACTCTGGCCTCAGTTGGACAGAGATGCTTTTACAATTTCGTAAATGATCAACCATCACAAGACTTTTGAACGACCGATCATGTGATTTTGGTGGCCATGGGTTCGCCCTCGGGACATTCCACATCCTGACAGATGGACAGAGTTCCACAGAGACAAAGGGATCTCTGGAAATTAATGAAAGACTTAAGAAAGACAATTCTTTTAAATGTTAGAACCAAGGCAAAAATTTGATATTCTGAATAATACCCATAGGTTTACTTATGTGCTGTGTTTATTCCAACCAACCAGGTTAATAATGTGGTTTTACCCTTATAACAGGTTAAATGATCTGTATGTGTCTGAAATGTTTTATTTTTGGCATCAAACCAAACCCCTCTTTATTTGAAATACATTGGTGTAAATGAAAACTGTATTCGTCTTGTAACATTTGATGTCAGATAGTTACAATCTTACAAGAGATTTTTACCACGTGCAATCTCTTGGAGTCTGTTTGACTGATTACACTGGTACGGGGCGTGGCCCCGCCCTTCATGGCAGTCGGTCATTGGACGACAGCGTCATGAGGGATGGACCAGATCAGATCACTTAAAAACCCACTGCAGCCTAAAACTTTGCGCCTTTTGCATCAAGCTGGCTTGCGCCCACTGTTGCTTCTCCGCCCCCGGTCGCCTGCCACGTGATCGGGACACCACAAACTCTTCATGCAAACTTCGTAAGTCTCGGAATTCCCCGAAACCGAACAAACTTCCACGAACTGACTCTCAGCAGAGTCGGTTACCCACGCCCGAGTGAATCCCGAAGACGTCACCGAAGCCAACCTCTCAGGAGCGCCACGTGGTCCTCAGGCAAGACCAGCCCGGCGAGGGAAAATCCAGTCAAGAAGACTTCAACAAACTCGCGCAAGTAACACAACAACTATTGTCTCTTTCTGATTTGGTGCCTATGATCTTAAGCAGTTAAAGATGAGTCAAATCTCTGCTTTTGTGGTTTCTCAGGTGATTCTACGATCTAGTACGAAACACTAGATGACTTGGGACGTTTGTCAACTCATTTTGCATCGTCTGAACTGCCTGTGTGTGTGTGTGTGTGTGTGTGTGTGTGTGTGTGTGTGTGTGTGTGTGTGTGTGTGTGTGTGTGAACGTGTGTGTGCGTTTGTTTGTTGTTTTGTTTATTGCGTAGTTAGCCTCATGTATCGTAGCGTAGCTCAATAAATCTTTGTTCTCCTTTGTAAGAACTGTGTTCTTGTTTTATGTGCTTCTAAGTCATTGCCTCAAGCTGTAGATCGTGTTACCTTGCTAAAAGTTAACCCTATTTTGTGTTATGTTATTATCGTTGGCCACGGAAATAATATAGACAAGATTAGTAAAATGCGATGTCTCTATTTGTGGGGCACATTTCAGATAAAGTGTGAATCTTTTAATCTGATTCAATCCGACTCAATTGAGTCGAATCAATGATTCGAATCTTCAAGATCCGAGTCATTGATATGAGCTAAATAAATCCCTGATCGATCTTATAATGTAGATTGATTTCTTACAACACGTTCTTCTAATTGTGACCCATATCCGAGTCATGTGTTTACACTTGACATACAATTTAGGACATCTCACATGCGTAAAGGTGGGTTCTAGCATCTGCACCACACTAGCCATGATGGAAGAAATTGTCTTGCTTTTAGCTCTGCAAAATATGCGTAGTTCGCCCAACTTTAGAAATGATTTTGAGATGGAGGAGGAGGACGGAAAGGGCCGTCATCGCAGCTTGCGCCTATGGTTTATATATGCTGTCCTCCACTGACTCATCTCCGCACAGGGCAAGAAGGCAGGTAACTTCTGCCATCGACCACTGACCACTTTCTTCCTCCATGTTTCCTCTGTTGTTTACCACGTCGGCATCTCCACACACGCTCTTCCTTCTACGTCATTAAAGAAACAGAACTTGCTACTGTTGCAAGTTCAATGACATACAAAACAAAATGCCTCAATAAATCTGATCTGCTTGTTTACATGATAGTCGCGTTGTCACATATCTGATTTATTTCCACATATGAAGGAGGCCTAAAACCGATCTGAATATCCGAACCCATACACACTCATTCACACACACATACACTACGGCCAATTTAGTTAATCAATTCCTCTATAGCGCTTGTGTTTGGACTGTGGGGGAAACCGGAGAACCCGGAGGAAACCCACGCCAACACGGGGAGAACATGCAAACTCATCACAGAAACACCAACTGACCCAGCCAGGACTCGAACCAGCAACCTTCTTGCTGTAAGGCCACAGTGCGACACCAGAGACACCGTGCCGCCAATAAAATATATTTTTAAAATCGAAAATATATTTTATTTCAATCAAAATATATTTCTAAATATATATTTACGGTGAAGAAAATAAGCTTCCAATCTTATAGTAGAATGTGATCAAGGTAACTTAATGTAAGTTTTAGTAATTAACAATAATACGTAACAGATATGCATCTAATGTATCGTCAAATAATGTAATGTGTAATGTAAATGCATGTTCACCTTGAGATGCGGCGTTCTGCAGTGCTGCACGGCTCGCTGTGGTTGCAGGTTTTGCAGATGCAGCAGTGGTCGCAGTGCTGTTAGCTGTGGTGTTGGTGCTGGTTGTAGATGTCTGCGGTGTTATTATCACCACATTTGAGCTGCTAACATTGGTCAGATCCACCGATGAATTCGTGTTCATTTGAGTGAGCGGAGAGCCAAGCGTGCCTGTGGTGGAAAAAAAAAGAAACTTTGTCATTTTGGGTACAAATTGAGATCTACTAGAGTACTTGTGCATTTCGGAGTGTGCTTCACACAGGTGAGTGGGCTTGACAAACCACCTGTAGATACACTCTTCTCTCCAGATGCACTAGACACTTTTATTAAACTCCCAAGGACTCAATAAGAAAAACATGGTTTACCTGTGTTGCACTACTTGTTTTGTTCATCCTTAATTACCTCCTTATTGTTCTGTCTTATAAAACAGCATTAGTGTAGTCTGTCTTAGGTTATACACTCACCGGCCACTTTATGAGGTACACCTGTCCAACTGCTTGTTAACACAAATTTCTAATCAGCCAATCACATGGCAGCAACTCAATGCATTTAGGCATGTAGACATGGTCAAGACGATCCGTTGCAGTTCAAACCGAGCATCAGAATTGGGAAGAAAGGGGATTTGAGTGATCTGAGTATTTCAGAATCTGCTGATCTGCTGGGATTTTCACGCACAACCATCTCTAGGGTTTACAGAGAATGGTCCGAAAAGAGTAAATATCCAGTGAGAGGCAGTTCTGTGGGCGCAAATGCCTTCCTGCCTTGTATCAACAGTTCAGACTGTTGGTGGTGGTGTAATGGTGAGGGGGATATTTTATTGGCACACTTTGGGTCCATTAGTACCAATTGAGCATCGTGTCAACACCACAGCCTACCTGAGTATTGTTGCTGACCATGTCCATCCCTTTATGACCACAGTATACCCATCTTCTGATGGCTACTTCCAGCAGGATAATGCGCCATGTCATAATGTGCGAATAATCTCAGACTGGTTTTTTGAACATGACAATGAGATGACTGCACTCAAATGGCCTCCACAGTCACCAGCTCTCAATCCAATAGAGCACCTTTGAGATGTGGTGGAACGGGAGATTGGCATCATGGATGTGCAGCCGACAATGTCACGGGTGAATAATGATACTGAGAAAGGATCCAATATGCAAGTAAAAGTTTATTTGACACAGTCAAAATAAACTAACAGGGCGGACATGCAAACATGCAAAGACATGAGGAATACTGGGCTATGTGTCACAAATACGCAGGAGACCCAAATGCAAGTGAATGCAAGTTGATTTATTAACAGGGATAACAGGAAATACCAACTGGTATAGATCTCACCAGAAATTGAGGGATAGGGTAGAACAATGATGCATCTCTCAAGGAAATCGACAACGCTAAACAGCGGTAATAGTTCTTCGGAGCAACAGATCCAGAGGGAAGTCTCTCATGGATATCTCACCTGATATCGAGGGAAGGGGTAGAGCAATGGTGCATCCCTCAAGGAAATCGACAACGCTTAACAGCGGTTATAGTTCTTCAGAGCAGTAAAACAAAGGGAATCTCTTGTGAGTTCCTCTGGCACGAATAACCGACCCGGTGGGCATCCGATCGGGGGCGTTACCCCTACCGAGGCTGCGCGAACCCTTGACTCCATCTCCCATGGGATGCTGGAAACAAAAATCTTAGGTGGTACAATGGGTTCGAGTGACGATGCGCGCTCCGAAAAATCAAAAAGACGGGATAATGCGTCGGACTTGATGTTCTTAGACCCTGGTTGATAGGAGATGGAGAAATTGAACCGTCCGAAAAATAATGCCCACCGAGCCTGCCTAGAGTTTGATCTTTGGGGGGATTTGATGTACTCAAGATTTTTGTGATCGGTCCAAACGATAAAAGGGACCCCTGACCTTTCTAACCAATGACACCACTCCTCCAAAGCAAGGTTGACGGCCAGCAACTCTCGATTACCAATGTCATAATTTCTTTCCACAGTTGATAATCGATGAGAATAAAACGCGCAGGGGTGGATCTTGCCATCCGAGGAGGAGCGCTGGGACAGGATCGCTCCGACCCCAACCTCTGACGCGTCGACCTCCACCACAAACTGCCGGGAGGGATCAGGGGCTATCAGGATGGGGGCTGAAACAAAGCAACCTTTTAGTTTGGAAAACGCAACTTCGGCCGCGCTAGACCACCTGAACGGCATTTTGGAAGAGGTCAAGGCGGTCAGAGGTGCGTCGAGCTGGCCGAAATTGCCCTAAAAAAGGAACAGACTGTGCATGAAAAACGCATTTCTCCGCCTTGACATAAAGACCATTCTTTAACAGCCTCTGAAGCACTCGTCTAACGTGCTGAACATGTTCCTGGAGAGAATGAGAAAATATCAGTATGTCATCCAGGTAAACACAAATAAACTGATCTATCATATCTCTCAGCACGTCATTGACGAATGCCTGGAAAACAGCCGGAGCGTTGGAAAGGCCGAAGGGAAGAACGCAATACTCAAAATGCCCTCTAGGGGTGTTAAAGGCCATTTTTCACTCATGCCCCTCCCTTATGCGAACCAAATGATAAGCATTGCGGAGATGTAATTTCGTAAAACAAGATGCCCCCTGCAGACGCTCGAACGCTGAAGACATCAACGGCAAAGGGTAGGTATTCTTCAGCGTGATGTTATTCAGCCTTCGATAATCTATGCAAGGTCGAAGAGACCCATCTTTCTTTTTCGTTTGACAGGTCCATGCGCTCCTCCTGAAACTCAGAACAAGACACAGCAGAATGAGCAGACGAAAGACAAGACAGTTCTCACTCCACGAAAATATCGTATTAAGACCCCAATTAATATGAGGCTTATGGAGAACCAACCAAGGATGACCTAAAACCACCGGTGTGTTAAAACAGTGTTTAAAAAAATGATATATGTTCAATATGATTTCCAGACGTAATAAGTTTTATGGGTTTAGTGGAGTGATGGTGGGAATAGAAAGCCCGCTGAAGGCGCGTACTGCAATGGGTTGAGAAAGAGCAATAACCGGAAATTTAAAACTGAAAGCAAAACTAGAGTCAATGAAATTCCCTTCTGCCCCGAAATCAATAAGGGCATGGGTGTTCTGAGTTCCGGAAACCCATGACAAGGTAACGGGCAGTAAGGTAGCCGCTGCAGAGGGTTTATCCAGATTGATTTCACCCATTAGTAACCTCTTGTTGTCTTTTACCGGGTAAGAAGCCACCGGGCAAGAAGCCACGTAATGTCCCGCGCCACCACAGTAAGGGCAGAGTCCCTCGTTTTTCCGTCGGCACTTCTCCTGCATGGACATGTGGGATCTGCCCACCTGCATAGGTTCCGAGTCAACATTACTCGCTTCCGCCTCCATAGCCAAAGCAGGAAGGTCAGAAGATGGATCCGAAAACCTCCATTGCTGTGTCTCGTTCGCTTTGCGAAGTAGTCTGGTGTCCACCCGAATTGCCAGATCTACTAGCTCATTCAGAGTCTTAGGAAGGTCCAATGTATACATTTTGTCCTGAAGACGGTCTGACAATCCATGCAGGAACATGTCCCACTGCACCTCCGTGCTCCAGCCGCATTCAGCAGCCAAGGTACGGAACTTAATCCGCCACGCTCCGATTCCCTTGACGGAGCTCTGCAAGGTTTTGTGCGGCCTCTCTCCTGGAAGCAGCCCGATAAAAAAACTTTTTGAGTTCCTTAGAGAACAGTTCAAAAGTGGAACAGCGAGGCAGCTTTTGTTCGCAAACAGAAACAGCAGAAAACAGCTTTTGTTCCCCACAGAGCCGCCTTTCCGGAAAGGAGCGTAATAACAAAGGCGACCTTAGACTGCTCTGTGGAGAACAATGATGGTTGCAGCATTATATAAAGGAAACATTTGGATAAGAAGGACCGACATAAGTGAGGCTCTCCAGCATAACAGGTCGGTGGAGGAAGACGAGGCTCAACAGAACCGCTAGCAACCACCGGTGCTGACAACACTTCTGGAGCTGGTCCGGCTTCTCCTTGCACCGCTTCAGTAACCAGTTGTTGAACCTGGGTGGTGAGCAAGGAAACCTGGCTGACCAAAGTCTGAATGGCCTGAGCGGTGGTAGCCAATGCCTCATCCTGCCAATCAATCCTGGCATTGCTGAGTGAGAGAGTATGTATAGTTTAATTTTGTTTATATATGCATAGTTATTATAGTTAGATTACTGCTCTAGTATGTTAGGTATGTATAGGTTTAAAATAGCTCTTATGTCCAGTGTTGTGTTAATATTTAAGATTATTTTTAATTATGTAGAACCGTGAACCTGTGAGACACAACATTTAGTTCCACTTTATGTTCACACATGTAGCAGAATGACAATAAAGCTTGACAAGAATAAAAAAAAAACTACTACTAAAATAATCCTTAATTGTACTAATTAAAGATCAGCATTTGAAATTAAAAATGGAAAACTACGTGGGCATTATATTAGAGATAAATGTTTTTAAATATATATTTATTGTATATTAATATATTTAAAAAAAATACAAAACAGTAGCCTCTGAATCCTTTACCCAAGCCTGTTTGGATCATTTTTGGCTCACCGTTTGTGTAGTTTCCGGTGAAGTAGTAAAGGTATGTGTTGGTATTTGCTGCTCGAGTGTTGCTGCTCAGACCTGCAGCTGTGAAAATACACTGAATCTTTGTGCTGTTCACCAAACCGCTGATCGATCCAGGGAAAAACTGCAAAACAACAGAAGACATTATTGATCGAATCTAGGAGGTAATATAGATTGAGTGGTGTAAAGTAATAAATTGCAAATACTCAAGCTACAGTAATTGAGTAGTTTTTCTAATTGTAATTTACTAAGTAATTTAAAAAATGTGTACTTTTACTTTCCCTTGAGTACATTTTTAATTCTGTATCGATACTTTTACTCCACTCTTTCCTTCAAACTGCAGTCACTACTTTATTTTTTCTTGTCTATGGCGATTGGATGAGTAGAAAAATCAGTCTTGTGATTCCCACCCAATCAAACCACACATAGAAAATAAATACTAAACAGCCTCAAGACATGTGCGCATTATAAGCATTAAATATGTCCAAGAAGATGACCAGAATCTTTAAACACAATGACCCAGAGACTGTTTAGATGCATGTCACTGATGAGAAAATGACGGATGTCGACTGTATGATGACTGAAATCCCCAAATGGCCTTAAGCAATCACTAAATTCCCTACAGAATGTTATGTTTTCACCAAGCGGCAACCTCCCGCTCTCCCTCGAGAAGCCAATACGGAAGTAACTAAAACTGCAATTCATTGACTCGCCTTTGGGCGCTGGCTCCAGGAAATCCAGATGATTTTGGACTGCAATGGTAAATTGGCCAAAAAAAAAATTACAAAAGATGGTTTTGGTGCATATAGCTAATATTATAACAGATTTTCCGCAGAATTCCGCAGATTTTTAGCCTATCATTAATTCTGTTTATTTACTTAAGTAAATGTGTGTAAATCTGAATTTATTCAGTTTTTAAATTACACATATTTCACATATTAAGGTTTTAGTTATGAGACTCCTAAAATAATACTGCAGAAATCCACAGACTTTTACCAAAATTCTCCGCAGAAATTGCAAAAAACGTCCGCAGATTCCGTCTGGCCCTAGTTATAACTCATTATTTTTATTTAAATTAATTTATATTAAGCATAATTAAGGGCGTGGCTGTCTCGTCACCTCAGCTGATTCCGGCTGATTAGCCGCTGAACTCGGCACATACATCATATTTTTGTTTTGTTTTATGTTTCTTTACACATTCAACTGCCTTTTGGAACTATTTCCTGCAATTATCAGATACTATAGCATGCTGTGTGCACTTAATTGTGCTCACAAACCATTCACATGGCCTCCATTTCCCAGGTGAGTGAATGATATACTTATATACCATCTCTATAAATGTATTTGTTTTATTTAAGATCATTTATCATTTATAATGTTCTTTAGAGCACTCCAGAATCTGACAGATTGATTAGTTGTAGGCTATAAAACAGTCATGTGAAACGTTGTCATACAGTGTTATGCCTGGGTTTCATCAATAGCCATGCTTTTACTAATACAGACTATATTTAAAGTGTTTGTAAGTAATTTTCATTTTTTTTTTCCTGTAGAAAAACATCAAAAGAACAATGTTTAGTGGTAAAAAGTGAGTTTTTCCTTAAAAGAAGCTAAATAATCTGCTAATTTTGGCCACATTGGCCCTCCAGGGCAAAATATGATGAACCCTGCTCTAAATTATGTTGAATAAATGCTATTATGAGATATAATTGTGAAATTCAATCAAACATGTTGTTTCATGATTTCTGTTTACATCTTGCAAATCTTTTTCTTTATAATTCTAATAAATCAGCTCATTGGGTTTCTAATTTGATGCCCTCTACTGTTCACTGTATATACTGCTGGCAAAGACTTTCTTGTGTTTGTTATTATGTCATGTATGGAGGCAATGGTAAGAGTCTTAACAGTGTTATCCTGAGCCAGAATGGTGTTGTTCAGCACAGCACGGATGAACTTCACCACACCGTTGTTGTTTGCACAAGAATAGATGGTGTCACAATAACCCTATAAGAAGGAAAGGTAGATCAGTCTGAGAACTCAAACATTTGATGCGTTGAAAATTCATTCAGAGACACTTTAGAATAATGGTCCATTATTAATGTATTTACTAACATTGACTTAGTACCAGTTACCTCATAAAGCATCTAGTTTAACATTTACTAATGCATTATTAAAATCCTAATAACTAATGTTATTTAACTTAATGTAATGTAACACTTGGATGATGCAATGGCAGCCACAGAACAATGGCGCCAGTGCGCTCACCACACACCAGCTATAGGCAGAGGCCATGATGGGTGAGGGCTGATGGAGGGAGTTTGGCCAGGACACCCCTACTCTTTACCAAAAGTGCCATGGGATTTTGAATGACCACAGAGAGTCAAGACCTCGGTTTAACGTCTCATCTGAAAGATGACAACTTAAATCACATTAACTAGCATTAACAAAGATGATTAACTACTGTCATATATGCGTTACTAATTGTTTATTTGTGTTAGTAAATACTTTAACACTCATGCTGCGTTCACACCAGACGCGGAAGAAGCGTCAAGCGCGAGTGATTTACATGTTAAGTCAATGCAAACGCGCGAATAGGCATCCTGCGACGCGATATTCTGCGGACATTCGCGCCGGACAAGAGCTTGCTCTTGTGGGAGCATGATTGTGACGTAGCCCCTGTTGTTGGTGTCCGGGGGAAATCCTCCAGCCGACACCGGCAACAGTTCATCAAACTGGGCTCGGCTCAGTCAGAAGCACCGCTGAAAGCCTCCGTCATCCAGGTTAAGTTTCTGGAGGAGTTTATGAGCTCACAGCGCTGGGTGCACCTCTGAAAGGATCTAGTGGACTCAGACACTGCTCCAAACGTATCGACGCTGTTTTACAGCCTTCATAAAGCACATAAACACAGTTATTTTATCAATAAAATCCATGTTAGCCATTTAGCAACGAAGCTACATTCACCGAGCAGACAGAAGCCCTGCCCATGACGCAAATCCGCGTCTGTTCTGAAGTGAATTTGACGCGCGAATGAAGCGGAGTTTGACGCGCGAATGAAGCGGAGTCTGACGCGCGAATGAAGCGAGTAAACTCAAATGTTCACGCGTCTATTTACTCGCGAATAGTGCGATTTTGCCGCGCGTTACGCGTCTGGTGTGAAAGCAGCATAACAGACTATTATTTTAAAGTGTTACCATTCATTCTCTCAATGGAAATAAACGTGATCTTTTTCAGACCTGCTGGTTGTTGCTTGAGAGTCCAACTGCAATATAACCATTGGAGGCGCCGCTGAGCTCAAATGTGAGATTGTTTGTGTTGTTGCTCACTGGTCTTGTGGAGACGAAATAACATCCGTTGGAGTTAGACGGATCACAGTTAGCCGGAGTGGAAAAACAGGCTCTGTCCTTCATACAGTTGCTCCTGTTGACGGTTCCCTGCAATGGCACAGTATTTTTACATTAGCCACCAAATGCAGAATGGTGCATACAATCTCAAGTAAACGGAAGTGTTTAATTATTTACCATCTAACAGTCAAATAGCTACTGTCATGACTGACTGCCCTGCAGAAAAAATAACAAATAAAATAATCTATTTCATCTAATGGCTTTTTAGTGGTTCTTCAGGGAATTATATTGGTTTTATTGGAAACCGCATTGAAACTAAGTCTACTGGTATTTTATAACTTATATTAGTGGCATATTACAACCAATAAATCCTAATGAAAAATGGCCCAAAACACACTAGACAACATTCAAATGCACTGTTTTAATGAATCACATTTGAATGTTTGTAGTGGTTTTGGTGGTATTTGTAGTGTAAACAAAGATTCTCTTCTGTGATGGTTTCTGTTGATTTTCTCACAAAGGCCTGCTTGCACGACAACGTTTTGAACCAAACACTGGAAAATGTGTATGTGCTTTGCCTGTTTGTTTACACAGCAATGACGTTTTTTGTGACTGAATGTCTTTGAAAATCATAGTTGATATATTGAAAAGAGATCATTGAAAACGATAGGATACATCTTTAGGAAAGCATAGACTAAAGTGCAAACAAACACACAAAAATGGCTGAATAGGTGCTAGTGGTATTGTTGTTAATGCTAACGCTACATCAACAAAGTGTGGATTTACTTCACATTACAACCAAGAGTGACGATGCAACTTACACACTTGGCAAAATCTACATACACCAGCAGCGAGCTGTACTTCCCTACAGGTACTGTTTAATTTGACAGTTTACATCGTCACTTTCACTACAGGTAATGTTTAACACATTAACAAGGATGTAAACTGCATATTTAATACATCATTTTTGACCAATTGCACAGATGAGTAAATGTTGATTATTTTGAAAACGTTGCAGTGTAAATGTGAAACTTTTTTTTTAAAAACGCAAGGGAAAAACATTGTTGCCATGTATAGCCTTAAACCTTAGGCCATGTCCACACATACACAGGTATTTTTATAAACTGAGTTCTCCCATCTCTTATGTTTTTAAAAATAATCTCTGAAAATGCAAGAACGCACTCTGATGTTATAGGCATGCCAAACCAGCCAAAACTGAGCCTATGGTCATAAGCAAAAAACATGTCCAACACTCCATAAACCTGGACAACATTGTTTTGAAGACAGTGGATAAGTTCAATTATCTTGGAACAGTGTTAAGTGAGGATGGGAAACCCGATAAGGATCTCATTCTCAACGCGAGGGTCGCCGCATCTGGCAGATTATATCATGCTTTAAACAGAGCCTTTCTGGGAAAGAGAGAAATCTCCACCAGAACAAAGCTAGCTGTTTATAACTCCACCTATGTGTGTGAGTCTTGGGCACTTACTAGCAGCAGGAACAACAGATTGCAGGTGATGGAGATGCGGTACCTTAGACCAGGGGTTTTCAAACTTTTAGGACACACGCCCCCCCCCCCCAAGTTTGTCCGATTTCACCCCCCCCAAACATCATTCACATGTTACTTGCTGTGTTTAAATTGTGTAGCATTAATTACATTGAAACATAAATATACAGCTCACTTGATTTAGTGTGATGGCTGAGACTTTTTCTGTGGTTGGATTACTGACGCGACTAACCGTACTGTAAATCATCTTCCACTGTCAATAAGCATGAGCCATGGTCTACTTGCTTTTGATGTACGTACAGAAAATGCTGCTTCGCAAATCCAAGTTGGCAGAGCCCTGACAGTGTGATTGAGTCGAACATTGAGTACGTTTACATGGGCAACAATACTTTAATATGATTTTAATATGATTAAGACAATACTCTGATAAAGAGTCACCATGTAAACAACGATTTTTGATGATCTTAATCCGACTAAAGTCATAACTGAACTTAACAGAAATGAAATTAAGACGTGGAGTATGCAGATATGAGTGGCATTATTGAAGTAAACACCACAATCAAACTATTACCGTCATGTAGGACTTTTCGCTGCATTTTGCGATAAGATGCACAGACAAGGCTGTCAGTAAAGGACCGCACACATACACACACACACACACACACACACACACACACACACACACACACACACACACACACACACACACAGATCACGAACAGAGTTGCCAGATTGGGTGGTTTTGAATTTGCATTTCGGCGGGTTTTGGATAGCTTTTGAGCTGGAATCAGTCAGCTACATCTGGCAACACTGATCACGAAATGAGGAAGTTTTTTTCTTTCTATTTGGCGTGCGCCTTCAAATCCCATTAAAACATCTTCCACCATTCCATATTTAAATATGTGCGTCTAATACTCCAGTTTGTCATGGGGACATGAATGAAATATTCATGAGTGAAAGTGCCGAACTGGAGTTAAAGTCGAAAAATTAAAGATAAAACACCTGAAATGACATGATACTCCGCAGGAAACGTGGATATCCTGGTGACGCATCATTCAAAAAGCACTTCACCTAACATCTTAATTATATTATTGTCTTATTCAGATTAAGGCAAATAACTATTACTGATGTCCATGTAAAGGTAGTCTGTATGTCGTATGTCTTCAAAGTAAGTGAAAGATCCAGAAGGGCATCCTGCTGATTTGATTCAGAAGGGCACTTTTTTGTCAGACGGCTTACCGGTTTGATTTTCATTCACTGTCATTTATTTTAAAAAGCACCCGCTCTATTTTATTTGTATATGTTATACTGGAAGGCATAAACTCTACAGGTGCCTGATAGATGTGGAACTAACGTTAATCTGATTCACTCTAGTGAACACATAAAAATTGTCATCATAATTTACTCGCGCGCACGCCTCAAATTCTCGCGCCCCCCTTAATAGGTGCTGGTGCCACCCATTTGAAAACCCCTCTCTTAGACCAGTGGTCCTCAACCACCGGGATCAATTGGTACCGGGCCGTACAAGAAATCGTTAATTATATCAGTTTTATTTATTGTCTGAGTGTATTATTGAGTCTTTATTTTGAAAAATGACCGTATTCTCTCACTTACATCAAGGTCACTTGAGTGCCCAAATTTAACCTTCAAGCAGCAAAATGAGTAAGAAACAGATGTCTCTGCAAAGTTTCTTTGCTAAGCGGAAAAGGCCCAGTGAAGGACCCACGAACTGCAAAGAAATGGATTCGCAACCCATTTGTCAACAAATCAGGTGAATCCACCATGGCTGTGCAAGATCATCAACTGATGGAGATCGCAAATGACGGCGGTTCGCATATTGCATCTTTTGTAGAGTTCGCGCAAGTTCGTTATTTCCAATGGAGGTGCGCAGTGTGACGCGCTCGCGCCTTTCAAACGCAGCCAGTTGAATGAATCCCGCAAGCGCCGAGCGCACCACAAGCCACGTGACAAGAACTGACTGATTAGCTTCAGCTTGTATGGAATATGCACATTTCACTAGACTAATTATCTCTGACAAACACAGAGCACCCAAACAGTGCAGTGCTTTGTCATTTTCTCCATAAATAAAAACTTGTATCAGAGTGACAACAATGTTTTGTCAGCTTGTCATCCTCTAAGAAAACAGTTGACAGTCGCCTAGCAACCTACAAAAACAGCACTCTACCCACCCCCGGCGGTAAAATTGTAAAGTGTTGTCCGGTCCACTGTGATAAAAAGGTTGAGGACCACTGCCTTAGACGAGTCACTGCCAAAACTCATACAGTAAGGAACCAGACCATCAGGAGAAACCTACAAGTCGAACCACTGACTGAAATAATACGATGAGGTGATTCGGTCATGTTGTCAGGATGAAAAACCACAGGGTTACAAAGCTGATGCTAGAGGCAAGAACCCAAGAAAGACCTCCAAAAGTCAGGCCTCGAATGCAATGGATGGATTCATTTAACCCAGCATTCCAAAAGAGAGGAGTAGACCCAAACTGCTCCAGAACAGTGGCTGCAGACAGCAAAAGATGACAGAAACTTTGTTCAGCCTCTACACCACAAGGTAGAAGAGGCCAGGAATAAGTAAGCAAACCAACAGGTGGTGATAAAGACACTTTTACACTGAGTTCACACCAAACGGAATTTCACAAGTATATTTCATGAGTAAATTGCATTCAAGTCAGTGCAAAAGTGAGAACAGTCGGATTACCGTCCCGCAGTTGAACAATGGGAAATGCGCAATACATTTGCTGTGAATGTGCAGAATTTTGCCTCATTCACATCTTTTGTGTTTGGTGTGAACCCCGCTGTGTTGGCCAATCAGAAAAGGGCAAACAGTGTACGCTGATGCCATGAAGCGAAAACTCCGGTTGTAGTGTCCACACGACCACACTGTACCCAGAGATTTGGAAGATCTTCACCCTAGCCCGAGTTTTCAGAAAGTTGTGTTTTCAGTCACCCAATATGTTTTCGTATGAACAAACAGCCAAACCACAGTTTTGAAAATACCCGTGTTCATGTGGACAGGGCCTTAAACTTAGGGCCGTAGTTCCCACCCTGCTCCAACACACTCAGATATCTTATTTCCTTTTTCTAAAAGCTACGTCTCGTCTGACCTGTCTTCCCCTGAAATGTGTGATGTTTGATTATGGTCGAGGGTCCAATTTCGCTACATGTAAAAGTGTATGTGACAATTAAAGGCTTCATCATCATCAAGCCTAAATTATATATTTAATTTAATGAAGGTTGAAGCCCTCCAGGCCTGGAGACCATCATAATCAGGAAAACAACCAGCTCATCAGTTAGTTCACACTTACGTTTGTTGTAGCAGTGTTTGCCGCAGCACTGTTAGAGCTCGTTGTGTTTGATGATGCAGTGGCATTTGATGCTGTAGTGCTGTTTGAAGCTGTTGTATTTGAAGATGCAGTGGCATTTGATGATGTTGTGTTTGATGCTGCAGTGGCATTTGAAGAAGCAGTGGGATTTGATGATGTTGTATTTGAAGAAGCAGTGGCATTTGATGATGTTGTATTTGAAGAAGCAGTGGCATTTGATGATGTTGTATTTGAAGAAGCAGTGGCATTTGATGATGTTGTATTTGAAGATGCAGTGGGATTTGATGATGTTGCATTTGAAGATGCAGTGGCATTTGATGATGTTGTGTTTGATGCTGCATTGGCGTTTGATGCTGTTGTATTTGCTGAAGCAGTGGCACCTGATGCAGTGGCATTTGATGCTGTTGTGTTTGGGGCTCCAGTGGTGGTTGATGTGGTATTTGATGCAGTCACGTTTGATATCACTGAAGCATCTGTGCTGTTAGGGTTGCTTAAGTTCACCGTTCCATTTGTGGCCAATTCAGTCACTGGAGCACCCAGAGTACCTACAAACAGGACAAAGAATATTTAAATCTGCTGAAACGAAACAAATATGTCTGTTATTGAGGAATGTGTGCACTCACCGTTTGAGACACTGCCCGTTACAACGGATACAACAGGGTCTGTGGTTGTAGGTGTGTTTGCTGCACGGGCAACCCTGCTGCTGGTTAGACCTGCTGCGGTGAAAATGCACTGAATCTTTTTTCCAATCACTGAGCCACTGAAACTTCCAGGAACAAACTGCAACATGATAGAAGCAATGTTAGTAGATGCTATACTGCAAAGAACAACATTTAAAGTGGAATATACAGTGTTGTGAGCCCTTAAACATTAGTGCATTAAACATTATTATTAATTATTATTATTATAATCATTAGTGCATTAAACATTATTATTAATTATTATTATTATAATCATCACTGCATTAAACATTATTATTAATTATTATTATTATAATCATTAGTGCATTAAACATTATTATTGATTATTATTATTATAAACATTAGTGCATTATGCTAAATACTCTAAAGAAGCAATCTATTGAGATCTGTATGCATTATAGTAGAATTAGACAGTCCTGAATACATTCTCTGCTTTTATTCATTCGTTTTCTTTTTGGCGTAGTCCCTTTATTAATCTGGGGTCTCCACAGCGGAATGAACTGCCAACTTATCCAGCATATGCTTTATGCAGCGGATGCCCTTCCAGCCTCAACCCATCACTGGGAAACATCCATACACACTCACTCACACACACATACACTACGGTCAATTTTAGCATACCTACAACCACATGTCTTTGGACAGAAACCGGAGAACCCGGAGGAAACCCATGCCAACACGGGGAGAACATGCAAACTCCACACAGAAATGCCAACTGACCCAGCCGAGGCTCGAACCACACTTTACATTCCTGTGTTGTGTGATTAATATTATATATTTCTCTCTTTCGCTAGTCTCTTTCTCTCTCTCTCTTCTCCTGCTTCCATCCATAAAGTGGCTCCGATTGGCTACCGCTGCCCAGCTGTTTGACATGTCCCCCCCTGACGTTATCACATGGTCTTCAATCCAGCCGCTGCCACCGTGCATAAAAGTGGTGACAGGACGCTACTCGCGAGGTCCGGGACACTTGAATTTCTGTGTTGCGTTGTGTTGTGTTGTGTGTGTCAATGAATTTGTAATCCGTTTTCAGTGTGTTACAGTCTGCTATATGTCCACTGTTATTTGTCTTTTCTCCATTTGTCTAGCATCAGTGTCACGCACATCTGAGGTTGGAGAGTGGGACAGGTGAGATTGTCGCGTGACATACATTGTGCACACGTAGCTTTGAATATCACTTTTGTTAGACACACTAGGTAAGGGGTGTGCTCCACCCGCTGCACTTTTGTTTTTCTCTTATATTAGGGTAGGTTAGGTAGTGCGTAATAGACGCGAATATTTTCTTTTCAATAACTGATATATTCTTCTTTTGGATAGTTCGGGTAGAGGTTGGGCCAATAGAATATTGTTTTGTTTTATTTATTTCTATTGTTTGGACGCCGCCCGCGTCTCATCTCTCCAACTCTCCCATCTATCTGTTCAAACATTTTGTGTCCCATTTGTTGTCTGTAATTTTCAATATATTCTTGTAAATATTTATTGTTCCTTCTATATACATGTCATTGCACTTATTATTATCACTATCTTTGTAAATAAACTCACTTTACTGCATTTAGTTAGTCTTGGTATTTTGATCCTCACTTGTTGATATTGTGTGTTTGATGTGTGTGTGTATTATGTGTTTCAACCTAAATTAATGTTACTCTCTTCCCCTTGACTGACCATCTTTAATATTGTACCAGTCCCCAATGGGGAAATATGTCCTGGACTCTAGGCCCACGTTTGCATACACCAAACCAATTCTTTTTATTACTTACAGTTGTCTCCTTTGCTAACAAAGCCATTGTATTTTTTAAATAAAAATGCTCTCTGAAAAAAGTGCCTTACGGTGTTATCCTGAGTCAGTATTTGGTTGTTCATTGTGGAACGGATTAACTTCAGTAAACCATTAAAGTTGGCACAGGAATAAACTGTGGCACCTTGACCCTGAGGATGTGAACAGTAATCAGAGAAACAAAAAGTAAAGTTTAAGAATATGATGGTTAAATATTAAAGAATAATAACATGGTTAATAAACTGATCTCTTACACCAAGGGTGACCAACCCTATTCCTGGCGATAGACCTTCCTGCAGATTTCAGCTCCAACCCTGATCAAACACACCTGTACCAATTAATTAGAACCTGAGGAGCACTTGACAATTACAGGAAGGTGTGTTTGATGTGGGCTGCAACTGAAAACTGCAGCAAGGTCGATCTCCAGGAACAGGGTTGAGAACCTCGTCTTACACTGTTGTCGGGAGCGAGGGCAGCTCCGATGTAACCAGCTGTCTCGCCACTGAGCTCAAAGGTAAAATTATTCGTACTTCCGCTCACTGCTCTGGTGGACATGAAATAACAGGTACTCTGTGCACCGGGATTACAGGTAGGTGGAGCAGAGAAACATGCCCTGTCCAACCTGCAGTTATCCCTGTTGGTGATTCCCTGAAATAAAAAAAAAACATAAGATGCATCAAAATCACATACCTATGCACTATGGCATTTTGTAATTTAAGTAGTGTAAGTAGTTTACACCAAAATGAATAAATGCACTTTAAATAACTACATGATGCACTTCAACCAATAGTGTAGAATGTTGGTACTTTATGTTAGTTTGGTCATTTAGTTCACTAATCTGACAACTGTTAAACATTGACTATGAAACATCAGTGTTCCGTTTGGAATGGCACTAAACTCATACACTGCACATTTGAGTATATGAGTGCATAGTGTATACTGTGTCATTTGAGACACAGTCAAGACTGTTATTTCCATTTTTATAGAAGGAAAACAGCTTACTTGTGATGGGATATTACTGTTGCCATTGGAATTAGATCCTGATGGTGTGAGAATGTTTGTCACAGTGACGGGAACCTTCTGGGTGGGCATTGTGGTTATATTGGGAGGAAGTGTCTGGGGCAGGTTGGTGGTTATGTTGGGAGAGGGTATGTTAGTGGTTAGGTTAGGAGGAAGTGTCTGGGTCTGGTTGGCGGTTATGTTGGGAGAGCGTATGTTGGAGGTTATGTTGGGAGGAAGAGTCTGGGTCTGGTTGGTGTTTATGTTGGGAGGAAATATCTGAGTCTGGTTAGTGGTTATGTTGGGAGGGCGTATGTTGGTGGTTATGTTGGGGGGAAGTGTCTGAGTCTGGTTGGTGGTTATGTTGGGAGGAAATATCTGAGTCTGGTTAGTGGTTATGTTGGGAGGGCGTATGTTGGTGGTTATGTTGGGGGGAAGTGTCTGAGTCTGGTTGGTGGTTATGTTTGGAGGGCGTATGTTGGTGGTTATGTTGGGGGGAAGTGTCTGAGTCTGGTTGGTGGTTATGTTGGGAGGAAATATCTGAGTCTGGTTAGTGGTTATGTTGGGAGGGCGTATGTTGGTGGTTATGTTGGGGGGAAGTGTCTGAGTCTGGTTGGTGGTTATGTTGGGAGGGCGTATGTTGGTGGTTATGTTGGGGGGAAGTGTCTGAGTCTGGTTGGTGGTTATGTTTGGAGGGCGTATGTTGGTGGTTATGTTGGGGGGAAGTGTCTGAGTCTGGTTGGTGGTTATGTTTGGAGGGCGTATGTTGGTGGTTATGTTGGGGGGAAGTGTCTGAGTCTGGTTGGTGGTTATGTTGGGAGGGCGTATGTTGGTGGTTATGTTGGGGGGAAGTGTCTGAGTCTGGTTGGTGGTTATGTTTGGAGGGCGTATGTTGGTGGTTATGTTGGGGGGAAGTGTCTGAGTCTGGTTGGTGGTTATGTTTGGAGGGCGTATGTTGGTGGTTATGTTGGGGGGAAGTGTCTGAGTCTGGTTGGTGGTTATGTTAGGAGGGCGAATGTTGGTGGTTATGTTGGGGGGAAGTGTCTGGGTCTGGTTGGTGTTTATGTTGGGAGGAAATATCTGAGTCTGGTTAGTGGTTATGTTGGGAGGGCGTATGTTGGTGGTTATGTTGGGTGGAAGTGTCTGAGTCTGGTTGGTGGTTATGTTGGGAGGAAATATCTGAGTCTGGTTGGTGGTTATGTTGGGAGGGCGTATGTTGGTGGTTATGTTGGGGGGAAGTGTCTGAGTCTGGTTGGTGGTTATGTTTGGAGGGCGTATGTTGGTGGTTATGTTGGGGGGAAGTGTCTGAGTCTGGTTGGTGGTTATGTTTGGAGGGCGTATGTTGGTGGTTATGTTGGGGGGAAGTGTCTGAGTCTGGTTGATGGTTATATTGGGAGGGCGAATGTTTGTGGTTATGTTGGGGGGAAGAGTCTGGGTCTGGTTGGTGTTTAAGTTGGGAGGAAATATCTGAGTCTGGTTAGTGGTTATGTTGGGAGGGCGAATGTTGGTGGTTATGTTGGGAGGAAGTGTCTGGGTCTGGTTGGTGGTTATGTTCAGGGGAAGTGTCTGGGTCTGGTTGGTGGTTAGGCTGGGAGGAAGTGTCTGGGTCTGGTTGGTGGTTATATTCGAGGGAATTGTTTGGGTCTGGTTGGTGGTTATGTTGGGAGGGCGAATGTTGGTGGTTATGTTGGAAGGAAATGTCTGGATGAGGTTGGTGGTTATATTGGGAGGAAGTGTCTGGGTCAGGTTGGTGGTTATATTGGGAGGAAGTGTCTGGGGCTGGTTGGTGGTCATATTGGGGGAAAATGTCTGGGTCTGGTTGATGGTTATATTGGGAGGAAGTGTCTGGGGCTGGTTGGTGGTTATATTGGGAGGAAGTGTCTGGGTCAGGTTGGTGGTTATATTTGGAGAAAGTGTCTGGGTCAAGTTTGTGGTTATGTTGGAGGGACCCACCTGGTTGGTAGTCATGTTGTTAGGTTGCGTCTGGTTGTTAGGTTGAGTCTGACTCGGGTTGGTGGTCAAGTTGTTAGGTTGCGTCTGGTTATTAGGTTGTGTCTGATTCAGGTTGGTAGTCAAGTTGTTTGGTTGTGTCTGGGTCAGGTTTGTGGTCATGTTAGAAGAAATTGTGCTGATGGTTGTTGTGGAGTCTATTTCCTGGACTCCAATCATCAGACATGCTATCCCAAAGATAGCTACATAGGTCCATGTACTTCCCATCTGTGACTTTTATGTATTTGTCTTTATCTCAGTTTTTGCAATCTGTAACAAAAAATGAAAAGTTCAGTGTATACAATAAAAACAATTGGAAACACTTTTAAAAAATAGAGAACTGATAACGTCACCTAGACTGAAAACCTTATTTTCATTGGATCATTCTTGTACTTTCAAACACAATCACTGTGTGATTCTTATTTTTATCAACACTTTTGTTTTTTAAAATTAAATTTACTTATGATAATGTCACAAAAAATAGTTGTAAGTAAATTTTACTAATTAATATTCAAATTTTAGTGGAACTAATGTCTTTGCATTAGTAGTAGTAATCATATTTTTTAGGGGCCTAGCAGCAACGCTGCGAAGGCACCTATTGCTTCCTTTAGCATTCCTATTATTATTAGGGGCCAAGCAGCAATGCTGCGAAGGCACCTATTGCTTCTGTTAGCGTTCCTATTATTATTATTCTTCTTCCGCTTCTTCTTCTTCTTCTTCTTCTGCCGGATTTGAATGGCAGCCCATATAACCATACGAGGGAAAGTTGTATAATTTGGGACAATGATAGTGTCACGCTGGTATACAAAGAAGTCAGAGATGGTTATCTTTTCATTTAGTTTATTCAACGTAAATCACAATAGGTTATCACACAGTGCTGGGCAATGGAAGATCATCCGAGGAACACCTCATACGTCTTCGCCTGGTAAACCTGGCGACAGTCAAGACTGGGTTAACAATCCTCACACCTCCGTTGGTGGCAGTGTGCACAAAGTGCATGTAGGTGAATATAGATCTTCGGATGTGGTAAGATAATAAAGACACTTCCCTTTATCAGTGCGATGGTTACGAAGACTAAGAAGGAACATCCATGGAAGAAGAGAAGACGAGGGAGCTTGGGTGAAGACAACCATAAGACTTCAATACCGGACGAGGAGTGAACGGAGGAGGTGAGTATTTAAAGTGTCCGGGCTAATGATGAGCAGGTGCAGATAATTAATAATCAGGGGAAGGTTCTCGGGATTGGTTGGGACTGGTGTGAGATGGTGAAACTGGATTGGGTGAGTGAGAACGAGCCGGGGATGTTACAGTACCCCCCCCTCCACGGGTGACTCCTGGCACCCTAGATCGACGGCGGGGACGGCCACGTCCTCGTGGAGCTGGACGACCGGGATGTCTCTGATGGAATTCTTCGAGGAGAGATGGATCTAAGATGTCATCACGAGGGATCCAAGATCTCTCCTCAGGGCCAAAGCCCTCCCAGTCTACGAGGTACTGGAGCCGACCGTCCCGCCGCCGGGAGTTGAGGATTTCCTTGACCTGGTAGATGTTATCACTGATGACTTCCGTTTGGTCGGGAGGGGGGGGTGGTTCAGGTTCTGTAGAGGGAGGAGACACAGGGTTAGTGTAGGGTTTAAGGAGGGAGACATGAAAGGATGAGGCAATACGGTACTGTGGTGGAAGGTTGAGACGGTAGGTGACAGGATTGATCTGGGAGTGGATGGTGAATGGTCCCAGGTAGCGGGGACTCAGCTTTCTGCAGGGCAGCCGGAGGCGAATGTCTCGGGTAGAGAGCCATACCTTATCTCCTGGTTGGTATATGGGATTGGGTAGCCGGTGACGGTTGGCTTGCTCGGTGTACCTCCGGACTGCCCGCTGAAGATGGACGTGAGCTGAGTCCCAGACCCTCTCGCTTTCCTGGAACCAGTGATCAACCGCGGGCACTTCTGATGCTTCCCCATTCCAGGGAAACAAGGATGGTTGGTAGCCTAGGACACATTGAAAAGGGGTTAGTCCAGTAGAGGATTGACGAAGAGAATTTTGTGCATACTCAGCCCACGGAAGATACTGACTCCAGGTGTTTTGATGGTTATGGCAATATGAGCGTAAAAACCGGGAAATCTCTTGGATTTTACGCTCGGTCTGACCATTGGTTTGCGGATGATAGCCAGAAGACAGACTGATGGTGGTACCCAAAAGGTGGAAGAACGCCCGCCAGACCCGGGAGATAAATTGCGGACCTCTGTCCGACACAATGTCTTCGGGGAGACCATAGTTCCTGAAGACGTGATGGAACAGGGCCTCCGCTGTTTCAAGGGCTGTGGGAAGACCTTTGAGAGGTATTAGTTTGCAGGATTTGGAAAACCGATCTACAACCACTAAGATAGTGGTGTATCCTTGAGAGGGAGGCAGATCGGTGGCAAAATCAACACCCAGGTGAGTCCAGGGTCGGCGGGGAGTGGGCAACGGCAGCAGCTTTCCTTCAGGTAGATGGCGTGGAGTGGTAGTGATGGCACAGACCGAGCAACCCTTAACGTACTGGGTGACATTGTGGGCCATTTTAGGCCACCAATACCTTTCTCTGAGGAGCGAGAGGGTTCGCCTGCTACCTGGGTGTCCTGAGCCGAGGGAGGTGTGTGTACTATTCAGGAGTGGTACGCGGTATCTCATGGGTACATAGCACAAGCCTGGAGGGAGACCGGGGGGAACTGGTTCTTCTAAGGTGGCTAGACGGATCTCTTCATCAATTTGCCATAATATAGGGGCCACAGAGATGGAAGGAGGAAGAATAGATTCGGGGGAGTCGTTACGAGGATCAGGTGAGTAAAGTCTGGACAGCGCATCGGCTTTGACGTTCTTGTGCCCAGGTTGGTAGGTGATGTTGAAGTTGAATCGGGCGAAGAAGAGAGACCAACGAGCTTGGCGAGCATTCAGACGTTTGGCATCTCGTATGTATTGGAGATTTTTGTGGTCAGTGATGACGGTGAAGGGGTGTTGGGCTCCTTCAAGCCAGTGACGCCACTCTTCTAGTGCCAGTTTGATGGCCAATAACTCGCGGTCACCGATCCCATAATTCTGTTCCGCAGTAGACAATTTCCGAGAATAGTACGCACAAGGATGGAGGGCTTTGGGTTCACCAGACCATTGGGAGAGTATAGCGCCTATTCCAGTGTCTGCGGCGTCCACCTCAACGATGAACGGGAGGTTGGGATTAGGATGACGTAAGATGGGTGCTGTGGCAAACTTCGATTTGAGGTGATCGAAGGCTCGGTACGTCTCAGGGGTCCAGGTAAGTAATCGTCTTCCTCCTTTGAGCAAGGAAGTGAGTGGAGCTGATAGGACACTGTAGTTCTTAATGAACCGCCGATAGAAGTTGGCGAATCCCAGAAATCGCTGGAGTTCTTTAATGGTTTTCGGGTACTCCCATTTCGATACAGCATCTACTTTGCACTGCTCCATACTCACTCCTTGTGGGGTGATGACATACCCGAGGAAGGATATCGTGGTCTGGTGGAATTCACACTTCTCTGGTTTGAGGAATAGATGGTTCTGTCGTAAACGTTGGAGTACTTGTGTCACATGGTCTTGATGCTCTTCAAGATTACGGGAGTAAATAAGGATATCATCAATGTAGACAATGGTAAAACGATGAAGAAAGTCTCTGAAGATCTCATTCATGAAGCTTTGGAAGATGGATGGACTATTTGCCAGTTCGTAGGGCATAACGAGGTACTCATAGTGGCCGGAAGGTGTAACAAAGGCCGTTTTCCACTCGTCCCCCTGGCGGATGCGGATGAGATTGTATGCACTCCGGAGGTCTAGTTTGCTGAACACCTTAGCTTCTCTCAGTTCTTCCAAGGCAGCTGGGACTAGAGGCAGAGGGTAGGCAAACTTGACGGTGGCAGCATTAAGTACTCGGTAATCGATGCATGGTCTGAGTCCTCCATCTTTCTTTGTGACAAAAAAGAAGCTGGAGGCGGCAGGAGATGTAGACGGTCGGATGAACCCATGCTGGAGAGCTTCACTGATGTAGTTGTGCATAGCTTCATGTTCAGGACGGGATAAAGGATAAATCCTTCCGTGTGGTAACTTGGCGTCGGGCAACAGATCGATGCAGCAATCCCAGGACCGATGAGGGGGTAATTGGGTGGCTCGTTCTTTACTGAAGACGTCTAAGTACTCATGATATGCTGAGGGAATGGGATGGCTGGGAGGAGAAGTGGCTTGTATGCTTGTATTCTGCAGAGGTAATGAAGTGGAATGACCAGTAGAGGGGGTAATATGACCATTACTTTTGCACTTGGATCCCCATTCGAGGATATCTCCAGTTTCCCAGTTAATACTAGGTTGGTGCTGAATAAGCCACGGTCGTCCCAGGATGACGTCCACATTTGCACGAGGAAGGATAAGAAGGGTAAGTTTCTCTTGATGATTCTGATCCAGGCGAAGGGTGATAGGCTTGGTACGGCGATTGATTTTTCCTTCTCCTAGCGGCGAGCTCTGGATGGTGGTGATGCGGTACTGAATTTCATTCCTCACTGATGGAATGTTATAGCGGGAGATAAAGGTGGAGGATATGAAGTTCCCAGCGGCTCCGGAGTCCAACAGAACATGTACGGGAAAAGTTTGATCGTGTATTACCAACTCTGCAACAATATGAGGTATGGTGGATACTGTGGGTGTGAGGATGACTTTACTCACCACGAGTCGAGGTGGACGGATGGGACAGGTGGCTATCCGGTGAGTTGATTCTCCACAGTAGAGGCAGAGCTGATGTTGAATACGCCGCTGGCGTTCCGTGGCGTCTAGCCGGTAGGAGTCAGTGACCATTGGTTCTTCAGGGTCCTGCGTAATCGTGGGAGATTTGGACGGTGATGGAGAATCATCAGAGAGAGAAGAACAAGCAGATAAGTGTTGACACACACTAATAGTCTTTTTGATGAAGGATTCAAGGTTCGCATTGTCATCATAAATGACCATCTGTTTACGGAGGGAGGGTTTCAACCCTTTACGGTAAGCAGCCAGAAGCGCCACAGGGTTCCACCCGCTGCTGGCGGCAAGTGTCCGAAACTGCAATGTGTATTCGTGAATTGACATCCTCCCTTGGGAAAGATTCATGAGTTCGTCGTGCACTGATAAAGGGGTAAGTGGAACTGAAAATACCTCCTTAAAGTGAGTGGCGAAGGATTGGATGGTGGTTATTACTGGGCTACGAGTACTCCACAGTGCGTCTGCCCATTGCAAGGCTCGACCTGAGAGAAGGGAAATAACAAATGCAACTTTGGAAAGTTCGTTAGGGAATTGCACAAGGTTGGCTTCAATATATAAAGAACATTGTAGTAGAAACCCATTGCAGGTGCTAGGATCCCCAGAATAACTTGTTGGTCGAGCTAGTGGAGTACTCGGTGTCACCACCAGGTTGGAGCTAGCGCTCATGGATGCGGAAGGCAACTCACTTCCGGGTAGCGTGGCGTTAGCTTCCATGTTGTTGTTTTCGGGTCCGGTATTCTGTCACGCTGGTATACAAAGAAGTCAGAGATGGTTATCTTTTCATTTAGTTTATTCAACGTAAATCACAATAGGTTATCACACAGTGCTGGGCAATGGAAGATCATCCGAGGAACACCTCATACGTCTTCGCCTGGTAAACCTGGCGACAGTCAAGACTGGGTTAACAATCCTCACACCTCCGTTGGTGGCAGTGTGCACAAAGTGCATGTAGGTGAATATAGATCTTCGGATGTGGTAAGATAATAAAGACACTTCCCTTTATCAGTGCGATGGTTACGAAGACTCAGAAGGAACATCCATGGAAGAAGAGAAGACGAGGGAGCTTGGGTGAAGACAACCATAAGACTTCAATACCGGACGAGGAGTGAACGGAGGAGGTGAGTATTTAAAGTGTCCGGGCTAATGATGAGCAGGTGCAGATAATTAATAATCAGGGGAAGGTTCTCGGGATTGGTTGGGACTGGTGTGAGATGGTGAAACTGGATTGGGTGAGTGAGAACGAGCCGGGGATGTTACAGATAGAGGGCAGTGTCAAAATGAACCACTGCAAAACCTGAAGTCTCTAACCCAAACTCTCTAGCGCCACCACTTAACCAAAATTTAACTTATGTTTCTCATTGTAACTTTTGAACCGAATGGGCTACAGTCAAAATTCAGCATTATTACAGTACAAATTTGTTGCTCTGAATCCTTGGCAAACCGATTCAAACACACCATATGATGTCATTTTCCGTCATTAAATTTTTTCGCTATTTTGAATTTTTCGCAAAACCTGTTTGATCAAACCAAAATTGAATCACATGATCTACAGACCATGTTGACCAAAAGTTATGGAATTCAAGCTGAGTTTTTGTTCAACTTGCGAGCAAATCTAACATAGAGCTTGCAAAAATGGACTTGAAGCAATATCTCTGTAACACATTGACACAGAAAATAGTTTTTTTTTGCTTATATCTTCTCAGCCCTTCGTCCAAAACTCATAAAACTGGTCTCTTCACATCCGACAGAGCAGGCTGAGTCGAATAATGTCCGATTTTCCCAGGTCAGCCATTTTAGATTTTTGTCAAAAACTGCTATATTTCACAAACGTATTCACGTATCATTACAAAACATGGTATGCATTTTCAACACCATGCCCTGAAGGTACTCAACAATTTCTGGAGCAGCGCCACCTTGTGGACAAAAGTTATAAGCAATTTTTGAAAAATGCTAATAACTTTTTCTAAACATTCCTTATTGACATGACATGTGTCTTTTTATATTCTCTGGATCATGCCGAGACCATTGATACCAAATATGCCAAAATGAATTCAACTTTCTGTCCGCCATTTTGTTTTTGGTTGAAAACCTATTTTTTCAAACTCCTCCTAGACCGTTTTTCTGATTTTCACCAAATTTGACTCTGATGTTCTTCAGACCATGCTGGCAAAAAGTTATGGAATTCATGTTGATACGCGACACGGTGTTCGTTTACGCCACAGACAAATGTGCTGGCACGATGTTAAAGATTGTCTGAGGCTGTAAGTCTGCAATGTTTGAACATATTGATGCTGAACTTTAGGTGTGTCATTGGCACCTCACAATAACCACCACACACAAATTTGGCAACAGCGCCACCTAGTGGTCGTGCATTATAAACCCTTAACTAACCATAAATAATGAATCTTCCAAAATGGCAAAAAAATGTGGATTGCATAGGTTTAATGTGGTAAAATTGACATCAAATTATTCATTGGGTCATGCCAAGAACATTGATACCAAACATGCCATATTACGGCAAACTTCCTGTCGGCCATATTGATTTTATTCAAAAACGTTTTTCTGCAAACTTCCTACTCGACCGTTGATTCAATTTTCACCAAATTTGACTCAATTTGACCTATTTAATCATCTTCAGACTATGGTGACCAAAAGTTATGGAA
This sequence comes from Danio kyathit, assembly GCA_903798195.1. Taxonomy (NCBI): domain Eukaryota; kingdom Metazoa; phylum Chordata; class Actinopteri; order Cypriniformes; family Danionidae; genus Danio; species Danio kyathit. Next base: position 360,586 of record CAIGQS010000035.1, read on the forward strand.
ATCATATCGATTAGCGAAACGGTTGTCGTTTTACGGAATCAACAAATGTGTTAGCACGATGTCAATGTGCATCTGAGGATGCGACTCTGCAATACTTAAACATATTGACACTGATCTTTAGGTCTGTCATTGGCAACTCACAAAGACCCCAACAGATAAAATTAATAACATTTTTGTCAAAATTGAGTTATTGACATATTCTGATTAAATGACAACTTATTTACATTATGGGATACTTTTTTATATGTTGTTTACATTTTAAGACTTTTTATTTAAAACAAAAAAGGTTTGATCTGCAAAGTTGAACTCTAGCTTGGCTCTATAAGGTTCTATCTGTGAGCCAATCAACATTTCGAATGCATGCACGAGGACCAATCAGGATCAGCTTTTTTTGTCATTCCGCCGCACTGCTCCATTGTGGAGCGGGAAAGACTTGAAGGAAATCATCGATTAAATAATGCCGCGCCACACAAAATAAAGGAGAAACTTCACTGTTGACTACTTTATTGACGATCTTGTCAAGGACAGAAGTCTAAATTCCAGGTAAGTTCGTTTTTTTCCCGTTTGTTTCGTTTCGTTTAAGGTCTTGCAGAGGAGTTTATTCTCAGACAACACATTAGCCGTCAATGCTAGCGAGTTGTTCCCTTCATCTATCCTGTGTCATACAGGCCTGTAGCCAAGGGGGGTTCGGGTGGTTCAAAAGACCCACCCCCCACTTACAAAGGTCCAGAATTTGTCACATACATTAGCCCATTTGTCCTATTTTGGCCGCGAAGCTATCATACATAACGTTAGTGAAAATCCAAGCCGAATACCCTGTTGGCTGTCACTTCAGTGTGACTTCAGCTAATCAGTTTTGCCAATGCAACCTATTATTTTTTTTGAGTACAACATACAGCTGTGCAAGAAAAGATACAATCAGACGTTAGTGAAGTCATCCTTCCCTACTGTATTGTTGTTAAATAGAGATGAAATGTTGTTATCCATGAATTTTCTAATGTTTACATGAGAGGCCAAAAAAATTCTGAAGCTCTACATTATTATAATTATAATTATTATTATTATTATCATGTTTGATTTTTTTTAATCCTTCAAATGGCCAAATTCTGACTGAACTGTTTGTTATTTGTAAAATAAATGACAATAGGCCACAGACCTTAACATATTTTTTTTCTAATTATATATAATGTCATACATTTGTATTTTAATATGTGATATAATGAGCAGTAATGTTAGCTATAAAATAGTTAGTGTATAAAACTCAGAGGTGTAAAGAGTACCTGAAAACCATACTTGAGTAAAAGTACAGATACCTTACTGTAGAAATTACTCCATTACAAGTTACAAGTCACCAATTCCAATAAGACTTGAGTAAAAGTATTAAAGTATCGGATTTTAAAAGAACTTAAGTATTTTACTCATACTGAATGTAGGCTCAAAGAACACCAAGAAAGGTTTCATTTTGCTATTATATAAATTAAATTTAACATCTTAATGTTTCAAAATGGCAGAACAAAATATATTTTAAAAATAGAACAAAAAGTCTCAGTCAAACTCAAATGTTCAAAAAAGGCACAAACAATTTATCAAAAAAAAAAAAAAAAAAAGTAGTAAAACGTAGTTTTTTTATGTTTTTTTTATGTTTTTTTTTCTCCAGGCAGGAGACCAGGTAGAGGCAACAGAAGGAGCAGCATTAGGGCCATGGGTCTTATCAGACAAAGCAGAGACCACACCTGCCAGTCCACAAACTGAGGAGCTGGGGACTAATCAGAAAAGAAGAGGCAGGAGACGGGTTGCCAATCCTTCAAAATGGAAAGAATCTACCCGCAAGAAACTTTATCAGGAGGGCAAGGAACATGTCAACTCTACAAATAAAATGGCTTCAGCCAAATATGTGAGAACTTTGAAGAACTGTACTATGTCATGTAAATTCAAATGTGCAAAAAAAGTTACCCCAGCTGAAAGGGAAAAATGCTTTACAGAGTTTACGAGTTGAGTCAAAACAGAAGATACGACTTTATAGCCACGACTACAGACTGCGACAAAACAAAAAGGCAAACCTGTGATGAACCACAAAGAAAGCGTACCTACTCATTTAAGTACTATCTAAACATAGGGGGTGAAAAAGTGAGAGTCTGTAAGCTGTTTTATCTAGGCACTCTTGTCGTTAGTCAGAAACCAGTGTATAACATACACATGAAAACAAATCTGACTACTTCCATGCCAAAACCCGATCAAAGGGGGAAGCATCCCAAAAAAATGCATAGATGCAAATCAGAAAGAGGAGATAAAGGCACACATCAGTTCATTTCCTGTTGTTGAGTCACATTACTGTCGTGCCAACACAGAAAGGCAGTACCTTGAGCCAACACTCAATGTTTCAAGGATGTATGATCTCTACAGATGTAAATGCAGTGAGAATGGAAATACTCCTGTGAAAGAATCGTATTATCGATTCATATTTAACACAGAGTTTAACCTAAGCTTTCATGCCCCTAAAAAGATCGCTGTGAAGCATACGAGACCGCTGTAAAGCAAAACAAGGTAAGCCAAAGTGATGAATACAGTCAAACAAAGCACATGGCTGACAAGACAGCAATGTGTCAGGAGCACCAAAAAGATAAAGATACTCTAACAGTCTGTTTTGACCTACAGAATGTTATTTCATGTCCACGAGCTGAAATTAGCTCTTTTTTTACAAGCAAAAACTTAACCTATATAATATTACTGCTCACAGTTCACAACCCAAGAAAGGCTACTGTGCTTTGTGGACAGAGGCAATGTCAGGTAGGGGAGCAAATGATAATGCAAGTGCACTGGTGGAAATACTAGAACGTGTTTTGCATGATCATCCAGATGCCACTGAAATAGTAATTTGGAGTGACAGTTCTGTGCCTCAAAACAGAAACTCTATAATAGCTTTTGCTATGCCAGACTTCTTAACAAGGCATCCCGAGGTAAGAAAGATTACAATGAAGTACTCTACTCCAGGTCACTCTGCAGTACAAGAGGTAGACAACATGCACAGCCATATTGAAAAGGCAATGGCAATGTCTGAATTCTATTCACCGCTGTCTTTCTTGCGTGTTTTACTGAAGGTGAACAGAAACAATCCATATGAAATAATACAGATGAAGAGTACAGATTTCTATGACTTTCATATGGCGGCAAATCAATGCCAATAATAATCGAGCGCAGCGGTGACGTTTACGCGCGAGGAGAAGTGAACCGCGAGCAGATTACAGGCCTACACGCTAGAAAACCACTGCTCGCGCGCGCACAGGGGCTGTTCACGCGCGCGCTGAACTGATCCACCGTGAGGAAACGGGCGCTCGTGAGCTCGTCAGAAACCCTCGCGCGCGCACATCATCATCTGTGCGCACGAGAGCGAGCGAGGTTATGCCTCACAGCGCACGCGATCAGTTTTTCTGCTCGCTCGCTGGCTCTTCTCTGCTCGCGCGAAACATTTTGGAGTTTTGTCAGTCTTGGGGCGGGACTTGGTTTACTTGTTATCTCTAACGCTATTGGTTACTCTCCCTTTCCGGAAGTTAGCCGGGATTGGACGGGATGGAGTTTACCCATTAAATAAAAAACATATATATATATATATATATATATATATATATATATATATATATATATATATATATATATATAATATATATCTTATCATAATGTGAAACTATAATAGACTTGCTTTCTCAGTAATAATAGGTGATGACTTTTAGTAATGAGATATTTATTGTAATAATCTCATAATAATGACTATTCTAACTGTCATGACAATTATATGAAGTCATATAATGACATATCAAAATAATGAGATATATTCTTGTAACAAACTTTATTAAAGTACAACTGGGGAGAGAAAGAGAGAGTTATGCCATGTGTTGAAAAGATCTCTCCATTAAACAGTAATTAGGGAAAACTATACACGGGGCTAAATCAGGAGTCAGGACTAATAATTCTGACTTCAAATGTGTGTGTGTGTGTGTGTGTGTGTGTGTACTATTTACAGATGTGCTGTCTTGTATTTTTTTAAATGTCTGTGTTGAAAAAAATTTAATAATAGGTATTCTAATATAATATTTGATATCTCCAGCTGTCACATATTTGAACGATTTGATGAAGTTTAGCACCTACATTTAAACTGAACTCAAGCCAAACGTCTTAATTGATAAAAAAAAATCTTTATTTTTTTCTCAGACTCATTGGCCTTGGCTCATTTTCTATGAAGAACATAAGTCAGAATAAATTGGATGGACAGTAGTTAATAAAATAGGCTGTACATGCATGAAGTGCATATAGTACATCGGCTTACAGTAAATATATTGCCATTAGTCTGTTAGTCCACTATATATGTGACCTCTAAGATGTGGGCACGTTGTATAGAAACTGGTATTTGTATGCCTCTGAAGTGGAATTATGTAATGGATATATGCAGTGAGTAGAGCAAAACGAAGATTGTAGGTATTAAATTGTTGCTCCAATAGGTGGCGATAAACACCCATCTAAATGTCTGTCACTGTATTCTTCATGTTTGATTGGATTAATATTTTTTTTATGTCTTTATAAGCGGGTTAATCAATCATCAACTGAAAATGAGATTGAAAAATATCAACCTAAAGTATATAATATACTAATATATATGTATATGTACAGTTGAAGTCAGAATCATTACCCCCCCCCTGAATTATTAGCCCCCCTGTTTATCCCCCCCCCCAATTTCTGTTTAACTGAAATATTTCTTCAACACATTTCAATCATAATAGTTTTAATAACTCATCTCTAATAACTGATTTATTTTATCTCTGCCATGATGACAGTGATTTGCCATGATGACAGTGATTAAAGTGACATTTAAAGGCTTAACTAGGTTAATTAGGTTAACTAGGCAGGTTAGGGTAATTAGACAAGTTATTGTATAATGATGACTATCGGAAAAAAATTAGCTTAAAGAGGCTAATAATATTGACCTTAAAATCATTTTGGAAATATTTAAAAAAGAAAATTCAAAGGGGGGCAAATAATTCTGACTTCAAGTGTGTGTGTGTGTGTGTGTGTGTGTGTGTGTGTGTGTGTGTGTGTGTGTGTGTCTGTGTTCCCCTAAGGAAATCCTAGAACCACCATTTTCCACTGATCTATATTATTAATATTGTTAACAATTATAATAATATATAAAGCTGCACTGCGCATATAATATGCATTATATGGAAAGATCTAAAAAGCAAGTATCATCTAAACTCTTCTATAGACAATATTTCCTAGAAAGATTATATCCCCAAGTGTCATAATGAGCACTGCCGTTGTGGTTAATCAGCATAAAAGTAAAATTCAACAAACCAGACAAGTGCTGTACGTGGGACAAATCAAATGGTTCAGAAAGCCATTTTTACAAGAATTATTTTAGAAGATTAATCATTATTATTTGACAGTTTCTCGAGATTAAATCCTCAGACATCATCTTAGAAAGTTTCTTATGATTATGACTTGCAAATTATATATATTTAATGGCGTTATCTTTTAACCTGCGTCCAATCCCGGCTAACTTCCGGAAAGGGAGAGTAACCAATAGCGTTAGAGATAACAAGTAAACCAAGTCCCGCCCCAAGACTGACAAAACTCCAAAATGTTTCGCGCGAGCAGAGAAGAGCCAGCGAGCGAGCAGAAAAACTGATCGCGCGCGCGCGCTGTGAGGCATGACCTCGCTCGCTCTCGTGCGCACAGATGATGATGTGCGCGCGCGAGGGTTTCTGACGAGCTCACGAGCGCCCGTTTCCTCGCGGTGGATCAGTTCAGCGCGCGCGTGAACAGCCCCTGTGCGCGCGCGAGCAGTAGTTTTCTCGTGTGTAGGCCTGTAATCTGCTCGCGGTTCACTTCTCCTCGCGCGTAAACGTCACCGCTGCGCTCGATTATTATTGGCATTGATTTGCCGCCATACTTTCAGGCATGTCCCAAACTGTTTCAATACAAAAAGCTTCCATTCTCTGAGGTGTCTCAGCTTGTGTTTGATCAGTGTCCATACACTTCATTACACAAAGTCACATGCACAGCCTAAAGTTACAGTTGACCTAAGAGGAGCAAGAAAACAAATGAGAAGCCTGGCACCTACCTCCATCTTACCCAAATAAAGGTACTCCCCAAACAGAGCACCATTTCAGAGGCCAAGATGGGTCACATTAAGTCTATGTTTAAATTGCAGATAGACAGTACTATACTGCTGTGTTGAATAAATAAAAAGAATGCATTTTCACAAAAGAAGGTGAACCAGTTGAAGCACCCATGTACAAATCTTTAATGAGATGATGAACAGTTTTAAATGATCTTAAAAAATAAAAAGATGTGCGTCAATGTGATGATTTAAAAGACAGTTTAGACATTGAGATGACATTTTTTAATTTACATTGATGAAAAAAAAAGTTGTTAACAAATATAGAAACATTTTACAATTTATTAAACTTTGTTAAACAATTCATTTGCTCATTTTCTGTTTTCTTTAAAAAAAAATTTTGATTTGATATTAAGCCTTGAAGGGCAAATAAGTAATTAAATTAATGGGGTCATAATAACAACAATAAATATTACAATATTAATTACATAAAATTTACATCTGCACTGGACAATATTTTAGCACAGCCTTGTGTGCTTAATTTGAACAAGAATAAAATATTCATCCTAAAACTTAAATAATAGTTATAGAAAGCAAAAATGTAACTTTCTCAAACATCAACATATGTTACAACACCATTTGAAAAAAATAAATAATAAGCTGTATTCATGGTCTGCCAGATAGAACCTTATAATTCCAAGCAGAAAATGACTTTTTAGTATTAGAAGGTTCCATCTGCATTTGCCTGTTTATTTTACCCCAATTTGCAAAATGAAAAGAATTTTGATAATTTACATTTCGAGTACGTTTAGGGTCTCTGTCATGTTCATGTATGAAAGAGAACTGTAACACTCATATTGTTTGCTATATAGAATGCAAAAACTTTAAAGCTCAATATCTCAAAATCATTTAGAACGCAGATAGAATCTTATAATTCGAAGGTGACGATATGCTTATTGTCATAAAAAATGATCTCATCTTATTCCTTGGGTCATGCCGAGAACATTGATACCAAATATGCCATATTTGGCTAAACTTCCTGTCCGCCACATTCATTTAGTTAAAAATACTCTTTTACAAACTTCTGCTAGATCGTACACCAAAATATCACCAAATTTAACTCGGATCATCGTCAGACTATGATGACTAAGTGTTGTGAAATTCATGTCAATAAGCAAAACGGTTTTTGTTTACAGCATTGACAAATGTGCTGGTATAATGTCAAACTGCATCTGAGTCTCTCTGCAGTGCTTAAATATACTGACACCCAACTTTAGGTTCTTCATTGTCACCTAACACTGACGACAACACATCAAATTTGTAACTCTGCTACCGTTTTTGGCCTCTGGACTGCTTTGCTCATTCTGACTGTAAAGTGCTTGGCCTCTTAATGGCTGCTTGCAGCTATATATATATATATATATATATATATATATATATATATATATATATATATATATATATATATATCTATGTTTTTTTTTTTTTTTTTTTTTTTTTTTATATTCCTAACTTAAAAACATGGTTGCCACACTCAATCATTACCATCCATTTTTAATTAACATGATTAATTTAAATATTATGACTAATACCAATTAATAATCTCACACTGACAATTTATCTGGCATATGTTTTGCATAGCAGTTGCCCTTCCAGTCAAAACCCAAACCGGCAAATAAAACTTTCAGAGCAGGGAAACAACTACACTCTCTCTCTCAGACACACACACACACACACACACACGCACACACACACACACACACTACAGCCAATTTAGTTTATTCAATTTTTGTATATCATACGGCCTGTGGGGAAACTAGCGCATCCGAGGGTAACCTACGTACACTCTGAAAGAACATGCAAATTTCATATAGAAAGCCCTCCTGGTTCACCCGATTCTTGAACCAGCGATCTTCTTGGTGTGAGGCAACAGTGCTAACCACTTAGCCACCGGTCCACCCCAATTAATTAGTTTGTTAGTGAATCAGCAACGGGCTGCAGAACATCCACATGTGGGGCTGCCCTTTTCTAAATGTCTGTTGTTATGACATTTAGTTGATGTGTGTGGATCTATGCTGCCCTCTTGTGTTCTCTCTGTGTGTTTATGCTTTTGTTTGAAGGAAGGCGGTTCCTGGAGGAGATTTGATGATGGATTCGATTGGTTCTCATCTCAACCTACCCTGAATAAAAGGACACACTGGAGGAATGATCTAAGCTTTTTGTGCCACAATGACTTGTTCTATGTGTTAGCTTTGTGGGCCTTTGTGCTTCTCCAGCGTATTTCTCTGTTTTGCCCACCATTGAGCACTATGCCAGAGAGAGATTGACATTTGTTTGGTATGTATAGAAACATTTAACAATGTGATTAATGTTGTGACTTTGTCTTGATTTTTCTTTTGTTATTTCTTGTCTCAATTTATACATTTATTCTTGCTTATTCGTTTCTACCCATAATGTTAAGAATTGTGGTTAATACTATACACACTTGTGAATAATTGTGAGAAGAGAAGCAGGGGGATTGATGCCACATTGTTTTTATGTATTTTTGTTATTGTTTTGGGAAAAGGGAGTTAGGTAAGTAATTGCTGTATTTTATTTATTATTTTTATTTTCTTTAGGTAAGATAGTTGGCAAATAAATATATTTTTGTTTGTTATTTTTTGCCTGGTCTTCCCCTGAAGATATATCCTTATCTCATGTAATAAACAAAAACTAATTTTGTTACATTCAAATTCTCTCTGGTATTGGCTCTCTTTTCTTTTCTGTTGTGATCGACCCCTAGACGATCATAACAGAAATTGGGGGCTCGTCTATATCTCATCTGTTTTTTTAAGATTGTAAATTTGTGAGAAAAAAGAAAAAACTCATGAGATTTGTTTGGCACATTTTTGTTTGGATAGTGGTTTACATTTTAAGAGTAGGGGAATTCAGAATGTCATCAAAATTTGAGTTGGAAAAGTTTGCAACTCAACCTTCTATTGAGCAATTAGATGTTTGTCATAAGGATGACTTGTTTTCAATTGCTGAGTTATATCAAATTGAAGTTTCTCAGGGTGCATTAAAGGTGAAATCAAAGAGGTGATTTATAAGCATTTGGTGAAAAATGGAGTTTTGTCAGAGGTGTGTGAAGCGGGTGTTGCAGAACAGGTGCCAATCTTTGTTGGTGAGGGGGAGGAGCTTCCCAAACCCGAGGAGATGGCCAGCATGGATCCCGCTGACATCACCTTTCCAACTGATCTGTGGCTTACGATCAGACTTAAAGTGCTTGAGCTAGAGTTAAGTAAACAGCAGTACCAGAGTCAGCTGTTGCACACATACACACAGTTGAAATTGAATCGCAACAAGCAATCAAGCTCAAGGACTTGGGGCTGGAGCTCAGGAATGTATCACCTGGTCAAGCTGTAGCGACTGATGCGCTCGGTGTGGGTACAGTTAAACCGGTGCACTGCAAAAAAGCTTTTCTTAGTTAGATTTTCTTGTCTTGTTTCTAGTCCAAATATCTAAAAATTCTTAAATCAAGAAGAATTTTCTAGACAAGCAAAACATGTTGTCTTGTTTTAAGAAATAATATGCCAAAATAAAGAGAGTTTTTCCTTAAAACAAGCTAAATAATCTGCCAATGGGATAAGCAAAATAAGCTTATGTCAAAAGGGAAAAACAAGATTATTTTGCTTCCCCATTGGCAGATTATTTTGCTTGTTTTAAGGAAAAACTGACTTAATATTGGCATATTATTTCTGAAAACAAGACATTATGTTTTCCTTGCCAAGAAAATGTTTCTTGATATAAGAATGCTTAGATATTTGGACTAGAAACAAGACAAAAAATCTAAGTAAGAAAAGCATTTTTTGCAGTGTGGGTACCGGTGTGGGTCGGTTGTGTTGACACTTAAAGTAGGGAGAGCGTCAAAGGACGCTGTCTGCCTTCAGCTCCGGCGGCGAGAGCGTTAAAATTCGCTACATTGATCTCGTATTTAAAGGAGCCGTTGCAGCATATCAGCAAATCAGTTACACTCCCGCATAAACATGTTTTCTAGCATGAAGATGTTGCACACTACTTATCAAATTCATTTACTTACGGAAGATCTAGTTGCATGTGGTGTGACTTTGCTCCACTTAATTATCCAATGTGTCCATATGTCTGAAATATTCTGAAGCAGCAATACTGTGTAGGTATGGAGACCCGGAAGGGACGTGATGGTGGAAAAAAAAATGAATGGGAGAAAAAAAAATGGGTGGGAGAAAAAAAAAACAGTGATAGGAAAATATATATTTTTTAAAGTTTTTGTGTTCCCTCGCAAAAATGTTTTTCCACAAACACTTCCTGTTCACTTCATACATGTCAACCCTCCCGTTTTTGCCTGGATTATCCCGTATTTTACAATTCTATCCTGCTATCATCATATCATTCACTATTTTCCCATATTTCTCATGTATTTTTAATCTTGAAAATACGCTGAAATGAATATAAAAATGTCTGCATTCACTTTCTTTCCATTAAAGCTGTGCGTCAATCGTATGCAACCTCTGAATCAGCCAATGACTGGTATAAGCGCTGACTGACAGACGCGCTCCGTATGATAAACTGATCCCAGATCAGCTTCTGTACACGCCATCTAAAGAGGAGCGAACCCATTTTTTTTCCACCATCACGTCCCTTCCGGGTCTCCGTACACATGAGTAACTCACCAGTACTTTTTTAATGTATGTTACTGTAAGAAAAACATTGCAAACAATTGGAAATCCGGCGACCGTAATATTAAAACCCTTGGGAACAACTGTGGTCGGAACCAAAGTTCACAGTGACTGTGTTCTCTGACTCCTCTCAAGCGGTGGACTTCTACATTCTGATTGCTTACCGCCGAACCGCGTCATAGCTCATTACCATAAAGTTGACTTGATTTCAACTCTCCTCGACACCCACACCGGCAAAGACGCGCCGCAATGCTCCTCGCCGCTTATCGCCGCCGGCTGCCATTGAAAATTAATGACTTCCGGCTACTTTGACGCCGCTTTTGGTGTGAATGTACAGTAAAAGTCAGCACGTTGGGTTGGGCGGCGGGGCGTGTTTGCCGCCCTCACAATTATGCCGCCCTAGGTGGCCGCCTAGGTCGTCTCTATGAACACGCCGTCCCTGCTGCTACATTAAAGGTGGCCACGGAATGTTTGGCCATTGTTATTACAATGCAAACTCGTGGGTAAAGCCCAAAAAGTCTGTTCAGCCTTAACGCTTGAGTAGAGCTTGAATTATGATGTGATGAAAAATGCAGTGTTGCGCGTATATGAGCTAGTTCCTGAGGCGTACCGGCAAAAGTTTCGAAATCTTGTAAAAACCCCTAGCCAAACGTTTGTGGAATTTGCTAGAGAAAAAGCTAATTTGTTTGATAAATGGTGTGCCGCAAATAAAGTAAGCACTTTTGATCAACTTAAAGAGTTAATACTGCTGGAGGAATTAAAAAATTGTCTGACAGAGAAAATTGTGTGTATTTAAATGAGCAGAAACTGTCTTTTCTTTCTGAAGCCGCAGCTTTTTCTGATGAATTTGTATTGACGCACAGGGTGGTATTTTCATCTGTAAAACACAACGTTGTTAGTCGAGTGAGTACTTCTAAAGATGCTGCTGTAGTAGAGAAAAAATGATGTACTTCCCATCTGTGACTTTTATGTATTTGTTTTTATCTCAGTTTGCAATCTGTAACAAAAAATTTAAAGTTCAGTGTATACAATAAAAACAATTGAAAACACAAAAATAGAGAACCAATATTGTCACCTAGACCTTATCTGAAAACATTATTTTCATTTGATCATTCTTGTGCTTTCAAACACAAACACTGTGTGATTCTTATTTTTATCAACACTTTTGTTATTTAAAATTAAATTTACTTATGATAATGTCACAAAAAAATAGTTGTAGGTAAATTTTGCTAATTAATATTCAAATTTTAGTGTAACTAATGTATTTGCATTAGTAGTAGTAATCACATTCAATTTATTTTTCTTTTATTTTCCTGATTTACAAAAATGGTTGCCACACTCAATCATTACCATCCAACTTTAATTAGCATGACTAATTTAAAGATTATGACAAAGGGGCGCTCGCGGACGCCAAAGAAGATGGTCGCCTAAACTGTAGCTCCGCTCCTTATTGCTTAATAAATCGCTACCCTCCTCAATTTGAGTTAGAGAATTCCCTAATTAAAAAGTTTAACACCCGACGAACATATCCGAGACCCAGGATTTTCCACTTTTCTCTTCCTCGTGGTCGCAGAAAAAGAAGAAACAAAATAAGTCAGCAGAAACGACCTCGGCCTCAATAGAGGAAACAGACCCAGTTCTGAATGAAATACGATCACTAAGTACACAGTTGGGGAATATAGATGGACGTTTCGACACTATTGAAAGTCGTCTTGATGCTATATCGAATTTGGTATCTGTAGTTCACGAGACTTTATCTAATTTGTCACAAAGAGTGTCTTCAATTGACTCTTGTGTAACAGAAACAGAAACAGGATCTCTACCACAGAAGACGCTCTGCAGGCCCGCGAGAGTGAACTATCTACTTTGACGAAAACAGTGACTCGGGTTCAAGCTAAAGTGGACGACTTATAAAACCGAGGAAGACGTAAGAATCTGCAAATTGCCGATTTACCCGAGAAAGCGGAGGGCTCTACCCCACTCGCTTAATTCCTGATGGAAATGATACCAAAAAGGCTCGACCCTTCTTTTGATCTCAGGCTTGAAATTGAGAGAGCGCACCGATCGCCTGGACCTCTTCCAGGAGACAGTGACCCACCACGGAGCGTACTTGTCAGATTTCTACGCTACGCGGACAAAGAGCGCATTACACAAGCAGCACTGAAAAAAGGTATATTTCTCACGAAGGCAAACAGGTATGCTTATTTCAAGATCTGTCAATGGAGGTGATGAGGAAACGAAAGGAATTCAATGCTGTGAGGAAGATTCTGGTCGAACGCAAAAATGTTCCGTGGATTCGCATACCCGGCCAAGCTGCGCTGTCTTTCCGGCTCGGAACTTCGTACGTTCAACACTTTTCTACTTCTTTCCTTGCTGCATGGGTACTCCGAGATGATATCTGTCTTATTGGTGCGGATTAATGTAACACTCGTGTCTCTCTAATGTGTATGATCCTGAACCTTATGTTGGTAGCAGATATAACTTTACCTGAGCCCAATGAGGTACAGAGACCGTTGGCTGCGCGTCATAGCACGGTTAGAAGAATAAGGGGGTCTTTGGCAAGGCTGGCTGCCCACACAAGTTCGTCCGTTTTCCGGTAGCCGTTGGCTGTGCGTTCGTTTTCCGGTAGCCATTGGCTGTGCGTCCGTTTTCCGGTAGCTGTTGGCTGCGCGTCCTGGCACGGTGAGAACAAACCAGGGGGGCCTTGCCCAGGCTAGCTGCCCAGGCAAGTGCGTCCGTTTACCACGAGCCGTTGGTTGCGCATCCTGGCACGATGAGAACAAACCAGGGGGCCTTTGGCCAGGCTGGTTGCACAAGCAAGTGCGTCCATTAACCTCGAGCCGTTGGCTGCGCGTCCTGGCACGGTGAGAATGAACCAGGGTGGCTTTGCCTAGGTTGGCTGCCCACACAACTGCGTCCATTTCCCATGAGTCTTTGGCTGCACGTCCTGGCACGGTGAGAATGAACTACGGGGGCCTTGCCCAGGCTGGCTGCCCAACGCAAGTGCATCCTTTTACCGTGAGCCGTTGGCTGCGCGTCCTGGCATGGTGAGAATGAACCAGGGGGCCATTGGCCAGGCTGGCTGCCCTGGCAAGTGCGTCTGTTTCCTGTGAGCCTTTGGCTGCGTGTCCTGGCATGGTGAGGACGAACCAGGAGGCTTTTGGCGCGAGGCTGGCTGTCCAAACAAGTGCATCCATTTCCCACAAGCCTTTGGCTGTGCGCCCTGGCACGGTGAGAATGAACCAGGGGGGTCTTGCCCAGGCTGGCTGCCCAAGCAAGTGCGTCCATTTACCGTGAGCCATTTGCTGCGCGTCCTGGCATGCTTAGAACAAACCAGGGGGCCTTTGGCAAGGCTGGCTGCCCACGCAAGTGTGTCCGTTTCCCACAAGCCTTTGGCTGCACGCCCTGGCATGGTGAGAATAAACCAGGGGAGCCTTGCCCAGGCTGGCTGCCTATGCAAGTGCATCCGTTTACCGTGAGCTGTTGGCTGCGTGTCCTGGCACGGTGAGAATGAAGCAGGGTGGCTTTGCCCAGGCTGGCTGCCCACGCAAGTGCGTCCGTTTCCCATGAGCCGTTGGCTGCACATCCTGGCAGGGTGAGAACGAACCAGGTGGCCTTTGGCGAGGCTGGCTGCCCAGGCAAGTGCGTCCGTTTCCCGCGAGCCATTGGCTGCGCGTCCTGGCACAGTGAGAACCAACCAGGGGGCCACTGGCGAGACTGGCTGCTCACGCAAGTGCGTCCGTTTTCTGCGAGCCATTGGCTGCGCACCCTGGCATGCTGAGAACAAACCAGGGAGCCTTTGGCGAGGCTGGCTGCCCAGGCAAGTGCATCTGTTTACCGAAAGCCATCGGCTGCACATCCTGGCACGTTAAGAATGAACTAGGTGGATTTGCCCAGGCTGGCTGCCCACGCAAGTGCATCTGTTTCCCGCGAGCTGTTGGCTGCGCGTCCTGGCATGGTAAGAACGAAACAGGGGGCCTTTGGCGTGAGTCTGGCTGCAGAGGCAAGTGCATCCGTTTACCGCAAGTCATTGGCTGCGCGCCCTGGTACTGTGAGAATGAACCAGGTGGCCGTTGGCGTGAGGCTGGCTGCACACACAAGTGCGTCCGTTTACCGCGAGCCATTGGCTGCCCGTCATGGCACGGTGAGAACGAACCAGGGGGCCTTTGGCGAGGCGTTGGCTACACAGGCAAGTGCGTCGGTTTCCCATGATCCGTGTGCTGCGTGCCCTGGCACGGTGAGAATGAACAAGGGGGGGCCTTGCCCAGGCTGGATGCCCACACAAGTGCGTATGTTTCCCCGTGAGACTTTGGCTGCGCATCCTGGCATGGTGAAAACAAACCAGGGGGCCTTTGGCGCGAGGCTGGCAGCACAGGCAAGTGCGTCCATTTCTTGTGAGATTTTGGCTGCGCGTACTGGCACGGTGACAACGAACCAGGGGGCTTTTGGTGCGAGGCTGGCTACACAGGCAAGTGCGTCGGTTTCTCGCGATCCGTTGGCTGCGCGCCCTGGCACTGTGAGAATGAACAAGGGGGGCCTTGCCCAGGCTGGATGCCCATACAAGTGCGTCTGTTTCCCCGAGAGCCTTTGGCTGCCCACCCTGGCATGGTGAAAACAAACCAGGGGGCCTTTGGCGCGAGGCTGGCAGCACAGGCAAGTGCGTCCATTTCCCGTGAGCCGTTGGCTGCGCGCCCTGGTACGGTGAGAATGAACCAGGGGGCCGTTGGCATGAGGCTGGCTGCCACGCAAGTGCGTTCGTTTACCGCGAGCCGTTGCCTGCCCGTCTTGGCACAGTGAGAACGAACCAGGGGGCCGTTGGCGTGAGGCTGGCTGCCCACGCAAGTGCGTCCGTTTACCGCGAGCCATTGCCTGCGCGTCCTGGCACGATGCGAACGAACCAGGGGGCCTTTGGCCAGGTGTTGGCTGCACAGGCAAGTGCGTCCGTTTTCCATGAGCAATTGGCTGCGCACCCTGGCATGGTGAGAAAGAACCAGGGAGCCTTTGGTGCGAGGATGGCTGCCCACGCAAGTGCTTCCGTTTCCCCGCGAGCCGTTGGCTGCACGTCCTGGTACGGTGAGAACGAACCAGGGGGTCCTTGCCCAGCCTGGCTGCCCACGCAAGTGCGTCCGTTTCTCACGAGCCATTGGCTGCGCATCCTGGCTTGGTAAGAACGAACCAGAGAGCCTTGCCCAGGCTGGCTGCCCAGGCAAGTGTGTCCGTTTACCGCGAGCCATTGATTGCGCGTTCTGGCATGGTGAGAACGAACCAGGGGGCCTTGGCCAGGCTGGCTACCCAGACAAGTGTGTCCATTTCCCTTGAGCCGTAGGCTGCGCATCCTGGCACAGTGAGAATGAACCAGGGGGCTTTTGGTGAGGCTGGCTACCTACTCCAGTGCGTCCGTTTCCCGCAAGCATTTGGCTGCGCACCCTGGCACAGTGAGAATGAACCAGGGGGCCTTTGGCCAGGCTGGCTGCCCTGGCAAGAGCGTCTGTTTCCCATGAGCCTTTGGCTGCTCGTACTGGCATGGCGAGAACGAAACAGGGGAGCCTTGCCCAGACTGGCTGCCCGCGCAAGTGCGTCCATTTCCCGCGAGCCATTGGTGGTGCATCCTGGCACGGTGAAAATGAATCAAAGTTCTTTGGCCAGGCTGGCTGCCAATGCAAGTGCGTCCTTTTCCCACGAGACGTCGGCTGTCTGCCCTGGCACGGTGACAATGAACCAGGGGGCCCTTTGGTGCGAGGCTGGCTGCACAGGCAATGTGTCCATTTACCGTGAGCCATTGGCTGCACTTCCTGGCACGGTGAGAACAAACCAGGGGGCCTTTGGCCAGGCTGGCTGCCCTGGCAAGAGCGTCTGTTTCCCGTGAGCCTTTGGCTGCACGTACTGGCATGGCGAGAATGAACCAGGGGGCTTTTGGCGCAAGGCTGGCTGCCCAAACAAGTGCATCTGTTTCCCTCGAGCCATTGGCGGCACGTCCTGGCATGGTGAGGATGAACCAGGAGGGCCTTGCCCAGACTGGCTGCCCACGCAAGTGAGCCTTTGGCTGCGCATCCTGGCATGGGGAGAACAAACCAGGGGAAATTGGCCAGGCTGGCTGCCCTGGCAAGTGCATCTGTTTCCCATGAGCCTTTGGCTGCGTGAGAATGAACCAGGGGGTCTTTGATGCGAGGCTGGCTGCCCAAACAAGTGCGTCCATTTCCCACGAGCCTTTGGCTGCGCTCCCTGGCACGGTGAGAATGAACCAGGAGGGCCTTGCCCAGGCTGGCTGCCCACGCAAGTGTGTCCATTTATCGTGAGCTGTTGGCTGCGCGTCCTGGCACAGTGAGAACAAACCAGGGAGCCTTTGGCCAGGCTGGCTGCCCACGCAAGTGCGTCCGTTTCCCAAAAGCCCTTGGCTGCGCGTCGTGGCACGGTGAGAACGAACCAGGGGGCCTTTGGCGCGAGGCTGGCTGCCCAAACAAGTGCGTTTGTTTCCCACAAGCCTTTGGCTGCGCACCCTGGTACGGTGAGAATGAACCAGCGGGGCCTTGCGCAGGCTGGCTACCTACGCAAGTGCATCCGTTTACCGTGAGCCGTTGGATGCGCGTCCTGGCATGGTGAGAACAAACCAGGGGGCCTTTGGCCAGGCTGGCTGCACTGGCGAGTGCGTCTGTTTCCCGTGAGCCTTTGGCTGCGCGTCCTGTCATGGTGAGAACGAAGCAGGGGGCCTTTGACGCGAGGCTGGCTGCCCATGCAAGTGCGTCCGTTTCCCACAATCCTCCCGTGAGCCTTTGGCTGCGCGTCCTGTCATGGTGAGAACGAAGCAGGGGACCTTTGACGCGAGGCTGGCTGCCCATGCAAGTGCGTCCGTTTCCCACAAGCCTTTGGCTGCGCGCCCTGGTACGGTGAAAATGAACCAGCGGGGCCTTGCCCAGGCTGGCTGCCTACGCAAGTGCATCCGTTTACCGTGAGCCATTGGCTGCCCATCCTGGCATGGTGAGAACAAACCAGGGGGCCTTTGGCCAGGCTGGCTGCCTAGACAAGTGCGTCCGTTTCCCGCGAGATTTTGGCTGCGCGTACTGGCCCAGTGACAACGAACCAGGGGGCCTTTGGTGAAAAGCTGGCTGCACAGGCAAGTGTGTCGGTTTCCCATGATCCGTGTGCTGCGTGCCCTGGCACGGTGAGAATAAACAAGGGGGGGCCTTGCCCAGGCTGGATGCCCACACAAGTGCGTATGTTTCCCCGTGAGACTTTGGCTGTGCATCCTGGCACGGCGAGAACGAACCAGGGGGGCCTTTGGCGAAGCTGGCTGCCCAGGCAAGTGCGTCCGTTTCCCACGAGCCAATGGCTGCACGCCCTGGCATTGAGAGAACGAACCAGAAGGGCCTTGCCCAGGCTGGCTGCCCACGCAAGTGCATCTGTTTACCGCAAGCTCTTGGCTGTGCATACTGGCAGGGTGAGAATGAACCAGGGGGCCTTTGGCCAGACTGGTTGCCCAGGCAAGTGTGTCCGTTTTCTGTGAGCCCTTGGCTGTGTGTCCTAGCATGGTGAGAATGAATCAGGGGGCCTTTGGCGCAAGGCTGGCTTCCCACGCAAGTGCGTCCATTTCCCACGAGCCATTGGCACCTCGTCCTGGCACGGTGAGGACGAACCAGGTGGGCATTGCCCAGACTGGCTGCCCATGCAAGTGCGTCCATTTCCCGCAAACTTTTGGCGACATGTCCTGGCACGGTGAAAATGAACCAGGAGGCCTTTGGCCAGGCTAGCTGCCCAAACAAGTGCGTCAGTTTACCGCGAGCCATTGGTTGCACGCCCTGGCACGGTGAAAATTAATCAAAGGCCTATGGCCAGGCTGGCTGCCTATGCAAGTGTGTCCTTTTCCTGCGAGCCGTTGGCTGCCTGCCCTGGCACGGTGACAATGAACCAGGGAGCCATTTGGTGCGAGGCTGGCTGCCCAGGCAAGTGTGTCCATTTCCTGTGAGCCGTTGGCTGTGCGTCCTGGCACAGTGAGAATGCACCAGGGGGCCTTTGGCGTGAGCCTGGCAGCCCAGGCAAGTGCGTCTGTTTACCGCGAGCCATTGGCTACGCGTCCTGGCACGGTGAGAACAAACCAGGGGGCCTTTATCGAGGCTGGCTGATTAGGCAAGTGCGGCCGTTTCCCGCGAGCTTTTGACTGCATGTTCTGGCACGGTGACAACGAACCAGAGGGCCTTCGGCGCGAGGCTGGCTGCACAGGCAAGTGTGTCTGTTTCCCGCGAGACATTGGCTGCACGCTCTGGCACAGTGAGAATGAACCAGGGGGGCCTTTGGCCAGGCTGGATGCCCACACAAGTGTGTCTGATTCACGTGAGCCTTTGGCTGCGCATCCTGGCACTAACCAGGGGGGCCTTTGGCCAGGCTGGCTGACCAGGCAAGTGCGTATGTTTCCTGTGAGCTTTTGCCTGTGCGCATTGGCATGGTGACAACAAACCAGGGAGCCTTTGCTGCGAGGCTGGCTGCACAGGCAAGTGCGTCCGTTTACCGTGAGCCTTTGGCACCACGTCCTGGCACGGTGAAAATGAACCTGGGGGCTTTTGGCCAGGCTGGCTGCCCACGCAAGTGCATCCGTTTCCCTCGAGCTGTTGGCTGTGCATCCTGGCACGGTGAGAACGAACCAGGGGGTCTTTGGCCTGGCTGGCTGCCTATGCAGATACGTCTGTTTCCCGCGAGCCGTTGGCTGCCCGCCCTTGGGACGGTGACAACGAACCAGGGGGTCTTTGGTGCAAGGCTGGCTGCACAGGCAAGTGCGTCCGCTTCCCGCGAGCTGTTCGCTGCGAGCCCTGGCACGGTGAGAATGAACCAGGGGGACCTTGCCTAGGCTGGCTGCCCTGGCAAGTGAGTCCATTTCACGTGAGCCGTCGGCTGTGCGTCCTGGCACGGTAAGAACAAACCAGGGGGTCTTTGGCCAGGCTGGCTGCCCACGCAAGTGTGTCTATTTCCCGTGAGCTGTTAGTTGAATGCCCTGGCACGGTGAGAATGAACCAGAGGGGCCTTTGGCCAGGCTCCCTGCCCAGGCAAGTGCGTCTTTTTATCGCGAGCCATTGGCTACGTGTCCTGGCACGGTGAGAACAAACCAGGGGGCCTTTATCCAGGCTGGCTGACTAAGCAAGTGCAGCCGTTTCCCGCAAGCTTTTGACTGCGTGTACTGGCACGGTGAGAACGAATCAGGGGGGCCATTGGCCAGGCTGGCTGCCCAGGCAAGTGCGTATGTTTCCTGTGAGCTTTTGGCAGTGCGCATTGGCATGGTGACAACAAACCAGGGGGCCTTTGCTTTAAGGCTGGCTGCACAGGCAAGTGCGTCCATTTCCCGTGAGCTGTTGGCTGTGTACCCTGGCATGGTGAGAATGAACCAGGGGGCCTTTGGCCAGGCTGGCTGCCCAAGCAAGTGCATCAGTTTCCCGCGAGCTGTCGGCTGCGTGTCCTGGCACGGTGAGAACAAACCAGGGGACCTTTGGCCAGGCTAGCAGCCCAGGCAAGTGTGTTCATTTCTCGTGAGCCATTGAGTGTGTTCATTTTTCGTGAGCCATTGGTTCCACATCCTGGCATGGTGAGAATGAACCAGGGGGCCTTTGGCGAGGCTGGCCGCCCACGCAAGTGCGTTCCTTTCCTGTGAGCCCTTGGCTGTGTGTCTTGGCAAGGTGAGAACGAACCAGGGGGCCTTTGGTGAGGCTGGCTGCCCACGCAATTGCGTCTCTTTATCACGAGCCGTTGGCTGCGCGTCCTGGCATGGTGAGTACGAACCAGGGGGCCTTTGGCCAGGCTGGCTACCCAGGCAAGTGCGTCCGTTTCCCGCACGCTATTGGCTGCGCGTACTGGCATGGTGAGAATGAACCAGTGGGCCTTTGTGAAAACTGGCTGATCACGCAAGTGTGTCTGTTTACCTTGAGCTGTTGGTTACACATCCTGGCATGGTGAGAATGAACCAGGGGGCCTATGGCGAGGCTGGCTGCCCACGCAAGTGGGTCTGTTTACCACGAGTCGTTGGCTGTGCGCACTGGCATGTTGAGAATGAATTAGGGGGCCTTTGGTGAGGCTGGCTGCCCACGCGAGCGCGTCTGTTTCCCTGAACCCTTGGCTGTGCGTCCTGGCAAGGTGAGAACGAACCAGGGGGCCTTTGCTATAGGTGGCTGCCCACGCAAGTACGTCTGTTTACCGCGAGCTATCGGCTGCGCATCCTGGCATGGTGAGAACGAACCAGGGGGCCTTTGGCCAAGCTGGCTTTCCGGGTAAATGTATCATTTTCCCGCGAGCCAGTGGTTGCGCGTCCTGGCATAGTGAGAATAAACCAAGGGGCCTTTGGTCAGGCTGGCTGCCCAGTCAAGTGTGTCCATTTCCCTCGAGCTGTAGGCTGCGCATCCTGGCACAGTGAGAATGAACCAAGGGACCTTTGGTAAGGCTGACTACCCACGCAAGTGCGTCCGTTTCCCGCAAGCCGTTGGCTGCGTGCTCTGGCATGGTGAGAAAGAACTAGGCGGCCTTTAGCGCGAGGCTGGCTGCACAGGCAATGCGTCCGTTTCCTGCGAGCCATTGGCTGAGCGTCCTGGCACGGTGAGAACGAACCAGGGGTTCTTGCCCAGGCGGCCTTTGGACAGGCTGGCTGCCCACGCAAGTGCGTCCGTTTCCCACGAGCCTTTGGCTGCGCACCCTGGCTCGGTGAAATTGAACCAGGGAGGCCTTGCCCAGGCTGGATGCCCACGCAAGCGCGTCCATTTAACGTGAGCCATTGGCTGCGCGTCCTGGCACGGTGAGAACAAACCAAGGGGCCTTTGGCCAGCCTGGTTGCCCTGGCAAGTGCGTCTGTTTCCCGTAAGCCTTTGGGTGTGCGTCCTGGCACGGAGAGAACAAACCAGGGGGGCTTTGGCGCGAGGCTGGCTGCCCAAACAAGTGCGTCCATTTCCCGCAAGCCATTGACGGCGTGTCTTGGCATGATGAGAACGAACCAGGGGGGCCTTGCCTAGGCTGGCTGCCCACACAAGTGAGTCCATTTCCCGCGAGCCATTGGCGGCGCATCCTGGCACGGTGAAATTGAACCAGGGGGCCTTTGGCCAGGCTGGATACCCACACAATTGCGTCCGTTTCCTGCGAGACGTTGGCTGTGCACCCTGGCATGGTGAGAACGAATCAGGGGGGCCATTGGCCAGGCTGGCTGCCCAGGCAAGTGCGTCTGTTTCCGGTAAGCTTTTGGCTGCGCCTACTGGCACGGTGACAACAAACCAGGGGGCCTTTGCTGCGAGGCTGGTTGCACAGGCAAGTGCGTCCATTTCCCGTGAGCTGTTGGCTGTGTGCCCTGGCATGGTGAGAATGAACCAGGGGGGCCTTTGGCCAGGGTGGCTGCCCAAGCAAGTGCATCAGTTTCCTGCGAGCCGTTGGCTGCATGTCCTGGCATGGTGAGAACGAACCACGGGACCTTTGGCCAGGCTGGCAGCCCAGGCAAGTGCGTTCATTTCTCGTGAGCTATTGGTTGCGCATCCTGGCATGGTGAGAATGAACCAGGGGGCCTTTGGCGAGGCTGGCCGCCCACGCAGGTGCGTTCATTTCCTGTGAGCCCTTGGCTGTGTGTCCTGGCAAGGTGAGAACGAACCAGGGGGCCTTTGGTGAGGCTGGCTGCCCACGCAATTGCGTTTGTTTACCACGAGCCGTCGGCTGCGCGTCCTGGCACGGTGAGTACAAACCAGGGGGGCTTTGGCGCGAGGCTGGCTGCCCAAACAAGTGCATCCGTTTCCCGCAAGCCATTGACGGCGTGTCCTGGCATGATGAGAACGAACCAGGGGGGCCTTACCTAGGCTGGCTGCCCACACAAGTGAGTCTATTTCCCGCGAGCCATTGGCGGCGCATCCTGGCACGGTGAAAATGAACCAGGGGGCCTTTGGCCAGGCTGGCTGCCCAAACAAGTGCGTCCGTTTCCCGCAAGCCATTGGCGGTGCGTCCTGACACAGTGAAAATTAATCAAGGGCCTTTGGCCAGGCTGGCTGCCTATGCAAGTGCGTACTTTTCCCGCGAGCCAATGGCTGCCTGCCCTGGCACGCTGACAATGTACCAGGGGGCCCCTGGGTGCGAGGCTGGCTGCACAGGAAAGTGCGTCCATTTCCCACGAGCCGCTGCACACCCTGGCATGGTGAGAATGAACCAGGGGGGCCTTGCCCAGGCTGGATGCCCACACATGTGCGTCCGTTTCCCGTTAGAATGAACCAGGGGGCCTTTAGACAGGCTGGCTGCCCAGGCAAGTGCGTCCGTCCCGCAAGCCGTTGGCTGTGCGTCCTGGGATGTTAAGAACGAACTAGGGGGTCCTTGCCCAGGCTGGCTGCCTACGCAAGTGCGTCCATTTCCCGCAAGCCATTGGCGGCGCGTCCTGGCACAGTGAAAATTAATCAGGGGGCCTTTGGCCAGGCTGGCTGTCCGCGCAAGTGCATCTGTTTCCCGCGAGTCGTTGGCTGTGTGTCCTGGCACGGTGAGAACGAGCCAGAGGGGCTTTGGCCAGGCTGGCTGCCTACGCAAGTGCATCTGTTTACCGCGAGCCATTGGTTGCTCATTCTGGCACGGTGAGAACGAACCAGGGGGCCTTTGGCCAGGCTGGTTGCCCAGGCAAGTGTGTTCGTTTCCTGTGAGCCGTTGGCTGTGCATCCTGGCACGGTGAGAATGAACCAGGGGGCCTTTGGACAGGCTGGCTGCCCAGGCAAGTGTGTCCGTTTCCCGCAAGCCATTGGCTGCGTGTCCTGGCATGTTGAGAATGAACCAGGGGGCCTTTGGACAGGCTAGCTGCCCAGGCAAGTGCTTCCATTTCCCCCGAGCCATTGGCGGCATGTCCTGGCACGCTGAAACGAACCAGGGGGGCCTTGCCCAGGCTGGCTGCCCACGCAAGTGCGTCCATTTCCCGCAAGCCATTGGCGGCGCGTCCTGGCATGGAGACAAAGAACCAGGGGGCCTTTGGCCAGGCTGGCTGCCCAAACAAGTGCGTCTGTTTCCCGCGAGCCATTGGCGGCGCGTCCTGGCACAGTCAAAATTAATCAGGGGGCCTTTGGCCAGGCTGGCTGCCACACAAGTGCATCTGTTTCCTGCGAGCCGTTGGCTGTGCGTCCTGGCACGGTGAGAACGAACCAGAGGGGCTTTGGCCAGGCTGGCTGCTCGAGCAAGAGCGTCTGATTCCAGCGATCCGATTTCAGCGGGCTTTAGGCTGCGTGTCCTCACAGCCAAAAGGCAAACATGGAAGTCTTATATTGTTTGGTGGTAGAACTACGAGTCATTGGTGCACAGCAGCCACCTTGGTATTGAACATGGCCTCAGGTGGCGGAACTGGGAAAGGCTGGTGCACCCCAGCTATCTTTGAACTTGAATACATACAGGTGGTAGAACGGGGGGAGAGGGTGGTGCACCAGAGCCAGGTGGGTCACCAACGTTACAACTGGCTGGCTCGTGCGGTTAGCGAAGTCCATGTTCGTGAGCTTAGGTGTGGGGTGCTGGGCACTGCTGGAGAACAGGTGTTTATCCAGGGACCCCTGTGGAGCTGGCGCTTGCCCCGAAAAGGGTGATGATATCCGGGCAGAGTCGGTCTGGCTTGAAGCAAGGTCCGGGTGAAACAAGACAGGGCCAGTGGTGTTGGGGTACCATCTGGCTGGCTCCAGCCCGTGCATCTGCCTAGTGCTGTGCCCGTCTGTCCCAGGCAGCCCACCCCCTGGGTTTATCCCCGCTGGCTCTCGGCCCCCCGCTCCCCTGCTCCCTCACCCAAGTGGGGTGGGGGTGGTTGGTGGGGCTAGTAGAGTCTCCAGTGGGTTGAAACAAGCCAGGGCCAGTGGTGCGGGGTACGGTCTGGCTGGTTCCAGCCCCCCGGCGTATCTGCTGCAAAATGGTGACCATTCGATGGTTAATAATATGGTTCCAAAAGCTGTGCAAAGGCTCACATGGCTGGCGCTGCCCCAAAAAAGTGCATGTTTGATGGGGTTTTACAATCCCCTTTGAAAGGGGAAAGGAAAAAGCCGTGCAAAAGCTCCCACGGCTGGTGCAGTGAAGTTGCCCGAAAACTGTGTGTGTTCGATGGGGTTATGTTGATCCCTTTGAAAGGGTGAGAAAAGCCATGCAAAGGCTCACACAAAAGTTGCCCAAAATGGTGCGTATTTGAAGGTCATCTACGGTTCCTTTGAAACGGGGGTGGGGGGTTGGGGGTTGGGGGGGATCCCCCTGAAATCGTAACAGCGTATATGCATTGCACCCGGTTGAAAAAAGGATCTGAATGTATCGGTCACACCCCTGGGGCACGGGGGATGTCTGCCCCTTTAATAAGGGCACCAGAGGTATGACGCAGAAGTGGACGCCTCCGCCGCCTCGTTTTGAACTACTCCACGCGGCGTGTGAGTCTTTCCCCCCCAGTGTTTGTCTTTGAACGGAATGTGCACTTTGCTTTAACATCTACAGCTGGCTCTCGCCACACCTGTCAGCAGTTCACAAGGTGACAAACTCGGACGAGAAGAGGCTTTTGCTCTCGCTCGCCGCTGGTCGTGAGGACATGCGAAAGACACCGTGTCCGAGGCCCGGCTGTCGGAGGACACCGGCCCGGCTAGACACACCTGAAGCAGCACGTGGAGCTCCCTGCCTCGGCCTGGAAGGAGACCATGGGGAGAGCAAAGCGCCGGAAAGTGGCTCAGGAGCTGCGGTGGTTGCAGTCCACGCACCAGGCGGTTCCCGTAGTGTCTCGGCTAGCATCGTCGGAAAAGGACCAGGAACCAGACAACCCCAAAGCCAGGTGTCCGTGCGCCGACCCCCGAGGCAGGTTTGCTACGGAGCGCTATCAGGCTCCGCTCTCAGACCTCAGCAAGCAGGTGGATAAGGTCAAGTCCACCCTGGGTGAATTCACATGTCGGTATCGGGAGTTGCGGAGGGGGGGAGGAGGAAGAGGAGGAGAAGGTCATCTCCAGTACTGCCACCATCCCCCAACCCGGCCCCCAGGCGAGAGGTGACTGGAGGTCCTATGCACCCCAGGCCTCTGGAAGACTACGACCTGCAAAAGTATCCATACCCAGACCATGTTCCAGCCCTCAGTTGAGTATGGTTTCGGAAGTGTTCTGTTGAGCTGGTGAGGGTATATCATCACGGCTGATTTTTGACTTTTGTCCACATTCTGCAGACCAGCTGTCGGAATAGTTTGAGGGTTTCCAACTGGGCAGCAACCCCACCGCTCGTCTACGAAACAACGTTTCATCCAAAATGACGAAAACCAAGGCGTTCCTAGGCTATATGGCGAAAGGATATGCAGATCCAGAGAACTTCCTTTTCCTTAAGCAGCCAGTGTGAATCTGAGCTTGGGCTTCTCTGCTGGGCCAAACGTACATGGCTGAGCCCACCAGACAGCACTACCTGAAGAACGTGGCACAGTTCCTTGATTACCTCTCGGAAACCCTGCCAGGCTCCTGTCGCCTCTCCAGCACTGCCCTGGTGCTGATATGCAGGGAGGTCAGAGCTTTCATTCGCAACATACGCTGGAACATTGTGGTGCACGAGGTGAGAACTAAGCAGGCGAAAGAAGGCAGGCTGATCTCCACGGCCAGCCTGGTACGTTGTCACCAAACCGCTGGAAGAAAAATCCCTGCCCTTCTAGGTGAGTGTTCAGTCAGTCGGTCAGAGTTTCCACCACCCTCTTCCAGGTGGTGGAAACACTGACCTTTTTTTGTAGTTTCTGCTCTGGGGCACCAACAGCTCTTAGTTAAACCATTCAATCCAGTGTACCTACCATCATCCCCCCCATCTGGTTACCTGATCTCCATCTCTGGACACCACTGTGGCGTGTTCTAGAATCTGACCATTCAGGAGGTTGAAGAGGCCTCCAGAAGCCCGGACTGGTCTGCCTATGTCATCAACATGAGTGTGACTCCTTGGCTCTGCTAGTGGGGGCCACCATTAGTATGCACTTGCTCGCTTGCTCTCTCCCTCGCTCACTCACTCTGCCTCTGCTTGATCCATGGCCAGATCACCATGCATAAGACAAACAGAGCCTTCGGCACCGCCCAGTTGTCTCTCAACAAGGAAGAATAGAGCTGGTTCTAGAGGTTCTTGGAGCTGCAGGCTGGTCTCCCGGGTGGGAGGCAGGCCACCTATTTTTTTCTTTACCTCCAGAGCGAGCCCCTTCAGGACCCTGAACAAATATTTTCAATCTGCATGGACCAGCATGGGGCTTCCTGGCAAACCCACATTCACTGACGTCCGGACAGCCATCGCAACACACGTCAGTATGTATGTATGTAATGCCCCTGTGGCCACATGACTGCCAGTGGCATTGACCAAAATGAATGTCTAATATTTATAAAATATTAATGATGACGATAATGATAATCAGTCTTTGTCAGTCACGTGCGTTTGTTGTGATTGACGTCACAAGTGCGCCATTTTGGTAGTATCACTTCTACGAACAGCAAGACAACAAACAACTCGAGAGAGACAAAACAACGTACATACAAGCCATTTAAACATCAGGATGGAGAAACACAAAAAAACCGAGAGGACGTTATACATAAATAAACTAAACAAAGATGCCAAGGATCGCTATTCTGAAAAACTGTCCTTTATTCAGGACATCGATCCAAACGAAATAACAGCAAAACAATGGAGTGCCGACCCCTTGTTGCTTCCTCAAACCTCCTACCTGGACATCGTTAATTACCTTGTTTATGGTGTAAGTGCATACACTTGTGAACAATTTAGAAACTACAAGTCTTTAGAAGCCCACGGACATTTCACAAATGGCTGGGTACAGGATTTGTACTCATTTCTACCAACGGACTGTGACAACTCAGTAGTAACAGCAAAGGTAAGCTGATAATATTTTAAATTATAATGATGATAATAATGAAATGTAATACTATATGTCCTGAATTTTTTAGATTAACATTGTTTTGATTACATTTATTGCTCATGTTTGCAAAATACTTTGGACACAAGCTTCTGTCTAATGATTTGTAAAATTAAACAGTACATTGTTATAAGATATTAGAAAATTGCAATACATAATTAGAATGTATAACTGTTTAGTGTTCAAACTATTTTTTCAATATACATTGGTTTAGTTTGAAAACTATCAAACAGTAATGTAAGTATGTATTTTAGTTTTCTAATAACAATGTAATGTTTTACATTTTACAAATCATAAGACAGATGCTTGTGTCCAAAGTATTTTATGAACATGAGCAATAAATGTAATTAAAGCAAAAACAACAAAAAAGAAAGCAATATTATGTGTTTTATCATTCAAATACATTACAGAGTACATAGAGAACAAAAACAGTTAAAAAATGTTTTGAATCCAGCATTCATATATGTTTACTCTTGTGTTGTCTACAAGTCTTGCACTCACAACGTTTAAATGACACGCCACTCAATCCCTGGGCCATCATCACTTTAGCAGGTGCTATATTGTGTTGTCATTGCACATGCATGGCAGGAATAGCTGAAACATGCACACATGTGGCAGCTGTACATTTTCAAGTTGGGGGCAGTAGTACGATGTAGGGAGACAACCACTGTGACTGGCCAGCCTGCATATTGGATGATACCCTACGGACATCACAAAAGTGGGAGCAGAGGCTGGACAACAGAATAGACTTTATTTCAGCAAAACAAAAGTAAGTCTTTAAACAGTCTTTTGGATGGTGACGTTACAAGTGTGCCAGTATTACGGACTTCATTGAATGCGTGTAAGTTTGGCATTGCAACACAGGAACAGTGGGACACCTACCTAACACAGCTACAGAAAACATGTCCAAAAGCTGCTATTCTGTCCGCTATGCCTTTTTTTGTGAGGCATTTGTAGACCTTGTACAGCCGTTCTCAGCACTAGATTCTCTGCACAGTCTGCGTGATAAAAAAATGGATGGCAGTGAACTGTCTGTTTTGCGCCAGCACTGCAAAGCCTTAACTAGCAAGGCAGATGTTTCACCTGAGCAGGCACACTGCATTGAAAGACAGACCAGAAAGCAGCACAAATGTGCAAGTTGGTGTCACTTTCGTGCTGGAAGTATCACTGCATCTAATATGCATGCTGTCTTTTTGGGCGACTTAAACAATCCTGCATCATCAACAGTGAGAGCAGTTTGTTACCCCAATACTACTGCAAACAAGTTTCCTGCTACTGCTTGGGGAAGAAACAATGCGGAGAATGGCCAAAAACAGTACAAACCGTGCAACTTCAAACATCACAGTGACATGGAAATAGCTGAGTGTGGGTTCATCATTAACCCCAAGTTTCCTCAGGTTGGAGCATCACCAGATGCATAGTGCAGTGTACTTGCTGTGGAAGAAGCTGCATAGAGATAAAGTGCCCTTACAAGTACCACAGAGGACACAGTAGAGGAAGCATGCAGCAGCAGCAACAAAGACTTCTGTTTGGAAGTTGTGGATGGCAAACTTCAACTCAAAAAATCTAGTTCATATCACATTCAAGTCCAAACTCAGATTTTTGTGGCTGAAGCACAGTATTATGATTTCATTTTGTGGACGTTGAAAGACTGTGTCGTGTTGCGAATTCCACCTGACCCACAGCTGTGGAGTGCCCATCCCTTAAAAAAGCACAGCAATTTTGTGAGTGTGTGTGTCTCCTCCTGAACTCGTCGGTGGTGTCTTCACTCAGGTTTCAAGCCAGATGCATCTTAAAGACATTTCCGTCCTGCAGAAACATCCCCCAAAAAACAACGAACCTCAACAAAACCAAAGAAGGGCAAGAGAAAAAACAGCTGAGGAGTTTGGTGGTGCCTTTGTGATGGACCTGAGAGCGAGGACAACATGGGTAGCTTGAGACAACTAAAACTGCAAAAATGTTTGGTTCCATTTTAATTGTGTGGGGCTGCAGCTTGCACCTGCAAAAGAAGCCACTTGGTTCGGTCCCAAGTGTTCGACTTAAAGTGATATCTTTATATAATATATGACTTATTTATATCAAAATATATTTACATGTGTTCAGCATACGAAAGAAATTATAAAATGGTTGTCACCACTGTGGGCAAATAAATAGCGAGAAAATTTAAATTTTGGGCGTGAACTATCCATTTAAGTCAAACTACTGATTAACAATGTTTACCTTTGAGAAATAGCACTTAAGTTCTTAAAAAGTATTATTTTTGCTCAAATAACTGTTTACCTTGTGTTTTATTTGAATATACCAGTTTTTGGTTTTGTCATTAAAATAAAAAAAAATGGAAAAAACTAAACAAACACAAATCTTATATCATTCTCCATTATTACATTCATACATGCAATATTATTCCGGCATTAAGGAACAAAATATAATCCAAAATCACACATCAAACGCACTCTTTAGTAGTAAGTACAAAATGCAAAGGAATTACTTTAGAATGTATCAACTTTTCAAGGAATTAATTTATACATCCGGCTTCTTAAACCCATGCTGACAACCACAGCTCTTCTACACTAAAGTAGGACACTGGTTAGTAAGTGCTCAACAGACAGTTAGAACCTTATCTAAAAATGTGACATCCTTCACCATCACATGGAAGTGGGTGAGGAGGCTTTGGTTCAGGAGTCTGGCAGTTTAATCAACCCCAGTGGGTCAGGAGGCTGGTTTCAGGAGACACTGAGAAGTCACACGGCTCTGGCGGCTCTGGGAAGTCACACGGCTCTGCCGGCCATTCGTGGGACTCAGGTGGCAGCCTCTGCAAAGGTCGAGCTTCTTGACAAGATTTATTACAAAGTAGACTTTACATTTAGAGTCCATTGCGCTGAACACGCAGTGAATGCAATGCATCAAGATTCAGGCCATTAAACAGCTGATCCACTCAAGAGTTTTTCAGCACTCTTCCGAAATCACTGGATTGATCTTGGCTGGCGGATCAACATTCACCGCAATGATTCTCTTCATAGGCCCAATATTTGGAACTTTAAGTGGGGTTGCCAAACCCTGTATACTTTTCATTGCTTCTCCCTCAACTTCAGCCGTTTGCAGTTCCCGCGGTCACAACAGCCGCCATCTCAACTAGTGCGCCTAAAAAGCGTGAGCGCGTTGCATCGTGTGGCGCGTCCCTCCATTGGAAATAATGAACTTGCACGAATTTTGCCTTAATTATAAGCCCTCAGTCACTAGTTAATTCCAATGTGCGTGGGTTATTAGTCTCGGTGTACAAAACTAGCGCACAGTTGGCATAATTTTGTTTAGTTGCTGCGTTTTGTTTCTGTGCAGGAAATGCGTCTTGAAAAGCCTGTTACGATTAATTAACCATGACGAATTAAGCGCTGTTAATAGTGAACCAGTAAGCGTGCATCCCTAATTTGGACACACTGTTTGTGGTCCTTTAAAGATTCTAAAAGAGAAGATTTTGTCATCTAATCACCCGTCATCAACTACTAATATTTTAGATTATGTTAGTGCATTCTGTGAACGTTTGCATGAAGTGTGGAAATTAGCTAAGGATTCGCTCAGTTCGGTACAAAACCAAATGAAAATTCATTACAATCAAAAAATTTGTCACCCGATCTTTTTAAGTTGGTGGGGTCCTTATGTTAATTCCAGTTTCTGGTTCCGCTTTCCAGGCTAAGTTTGCTGGCCCTTATGAGATAAAAGAAAAACTTGGAGATACGTTTTATGTAGTCAAAACTCCAGATCGTAAAAGGAAAATCTACAGTGTGTCATGTTAATATGCTCAAAACATATATATCACGCTCTGATTTTGAGGCTGGGTAAACCTGTTGCTACTGCTGTACCAATTACTGTGCACTGTCACAATATTCACCCGAGAGTGATGATTTGAAAATGGGTAGGCGCGCCATTGTCATCAAACTCGTTTGCCATATTCTGAAATTTTGTTAACATTTGTCAGAAAAATTATCACATTGTTCAGTATCTGCTCAATTAGACATTTCCAATTTAATTGGTAGCTATCCAACTCTGTTTAGTGATTTTCCTTCAGTTACACATGTGATAAACCATGACGTTGATGTGGGTTCGCAAGCCCAGTGAAGCAGAATGCCTATCGTGTAAACCCGGTCAAAGGACAGTTAATGAAACAAGAAAACATAGTACTTGTTAGAGCACAAATTAGTCATTCCCAGTCCATGTTGGTGTTCCCCATGTTTACTTGTTCCTAAGCCAGATTGGATCATCTCGATTTTGTACTGATTATCGGAAGGTTAATGCTTCAACAAAAGCTGACTCTTTTTCACTTCCCGTTTGGAGAATTGCGTCGATCAAGTAGGCAGTGCTAAGTTTGTAACCAAATTGGACTTTGCTGAAACGGATATGGCAAGTGCCACTTACAGATTGTGCATCCGAAATGTCAGCTTTTGCCACTCCTGATGTATTTTTACAGTATCGGGTAATTGACTTTTAGACTTTTGGCTGTGCATCAGTCATTTATTTGGGAAAAGAGGTGGGAAATGGTCAAGTTCGTCCTTATAACTCAAAAATATAAGCCATTCTTGATTTTTCCTATTCCCTAATACCAAGAAGAAACTTCGGCGGTTTTCTTGGCATGACTGGTTATTACCGATGTTTCTGTAAGAACTTTTCAGTTGTTGCCAGTCCCCTCACTAGACTTACTAATTAAAAAAAGTTTCATTTAAGTGATCTCCAGAATGTCAGTCTGCATATGAAGCTTTGAAAACTTTACTTTGTAGTGCCCCAGCAAGGAATTCTTGTTAGAAGTGGATGCTAGTGGTTTTGGGTGCAGGAGCTGTTCTTCTTCAGACAGGTGCTGATGGTTTGCACCATCCAATTAGTTTTTTTTTTAATAAATTTCTCAAACACCTAGTTAACTACCAGCACTATAGAAAGGAAGCTCTCGCTTTAATTCTGCTTTGCAACATTTTGAAGTCTATGTTGGGTCCAGTTCCAAACCTATTACAGTGTATACCGATCACAATTCCCTTGTGTTTTTGCAGCGAATGTCCAAATGCAAACCACCCCCTTATGTGTTGGTCTCTAATTTGTCCAGTTATAATTTGATGATCTGTCATAAGAGAGGTTTAGATAATATAATTGCTGACACACTGTGTGTGAATTAATAAAACATTGATGTTTTATTTTTAAGGGTGGGATGTTATGACATTTAGTTAATGTGTGTGGATCTAATGCTACCCTCTTGTGTTCTCTTCTGTCTGTTTATGTTTTTGTTTGAAGGAAGGCGGTTCCTGGAGGAAGTTTGATGATGGATTCGATTGGTTCTCATGTCAACCTACCTGAATAAACGGATGCACTGGCGCACTGATCAAGGCCTTTTGTGCCACCAATGACTTGTTCTATGCGTTAGCTTTGTGGCCTTTGTGTTTCCTCCAGCGTATTCTCTGTTTGCCCACCATTGAGCACTTTTTCTTTTGTGATATCTTGCCTCATTTATAAGTTTATTCTTGCTCATTCATTTCTACCCATAATGTTAAGAATTGTGGTTAACACAATATACACTTGTAATATAATACACACTTGTGAATAATTGTGAGAGGAGAAGTAGGGGGATTGACGCCACATAGTTTTTTTTTTTTTTGTATTTTTGTTATTGTTTTGGGAAAAGGCAGTTAGGTAAGTAATTGCTGTGTTTTATTTATTATTTTTATTTTCTTTAGGTAAGACAGTTGGTAAATAAAGATATTTTTGTTTGTTATTTTTGGCCCGGTCTTCCTCTGAAGATATATCCTTATCTCATGTAGTAAACAAAATTTTGTTACATTCAAATTCTCTCTGGTATTGGCTCTCTTTTCTTTTCTGTTGTGATCAGCCCCTAGACGGTCATAACACTGTGTAGGATCGACAGGCACAAATATGGCCAGTGGTTTTACAAGTGGTTTATATTAGACGTGTGAACCTACACTGGTCTCCACGGTTCGTTCGGTTACAGTTATCTGCCATCGATCGGTTCAATTCGATATCTCGGTGCATCACGATGCATTGACGATGCTTTCCATACACAGTATTATATTTGAGGGTGGGTGGCTGTCTGTATAAACACACACACATAGACACACAGCACCAAGCAAGCGACACAGAGCATCATGCTCTCTCTCATTCACACACATACACGCACACACAAACATAGACAGCACCAAACAAGCAACAAACAGCATCACGCTCTCTCTCATTCACACACATAAACACACACACGCACACATGTGCTTGCTCGCTCAGGAGCGATATAGTTAGACCGCCCGCTTCCTTTCAACTTACACCAGAATTACCAACCGCTCCCGCGCTTTATTCAGAATTATATTACCGCGCCGCAAGAAATCTAGTCTGGTCCCGCGGCTCCCGCCGTACAGCCGCGGGATTACAGACCTCTATCCAGAAGTATCGCTGTAACAGCCGAGAGGAGAGGAAAAGTCACGCCAGCAGGGCAAATGGGAGAGAGTGAGAGAGAGAGAGAGAGAGAAAGAAATGGAGTATACTTTCATTCTCTCAATCGCAGTGAAATAGGAGCTTCTGCTGTTAGTGTCAGTGAAAGACTGTCCAGAAAACACAAACGCAGTGAAATTGTGCACAGTTTGTGCGTTTTAAGTAGTTGGAGCGTTGTAAATACTAGCGCTCGCCTCGCTCGCCATAGTAAGCTACCGCGACATAGCGCATATGAGATAAATGACGTCAGTACACAATAACCGGTTATGATTCTTACTGATCCAATACTGAATTGTCCACGTCTCCATCGGGGTGCATCGAAGAAACAATTAATTTTGACACCCCTAGTTTTTATGCTCATCTGAGAAACAAGTTGGCATGCCCAAGCTTAGAGCAATCCATAGCCAGTATCCGAATACGCTGTCAGGTATAGCTACCTCAAGCTAATCTGTTGGAGTAATACAGCATGATAGTCATTGCAGCTCCATTAGTGTCTGCTGAGGTCTTCTGGACCCCCTGCAGAAGCAGCCTTGGAGCAGTTTTGTAGAACAAGATAACTGTCCGAGCATCAGCTGATTGTGGGCTATGTACTTCAGGTAGGAGCAGTGATTGGGCTCAGGCAGAATCATCAGGCCTTTTTAAATCAGCATCAGCCTGCTGCCCAAGGGGCACCAATATTACCAAGCCAAGGAATCAGGCAGTTGTTTTGTAGGACACAACAGGCAGAATGTTTTTCAGCACAAGAACAACAGGATGAAAACATTACTGATAGGGATTGAAAGTCCACCCCCGGCTTTGCAAGTTAACATCTCTTCCACTGGAACCAGTGTACTCAGTGTCCATGGGCGGTTAACACCTTGGAGTTTAAACACAGGCTCCATACAAGCTTTAAATCCAATTCACCTCAATGTCAAGAGATTGTTTCTAGGTTTCTGACAGAGGAGACAGTGTAGATCTCTGACCAACAAGGTCTCAGTTATTTAAGGATCATTTAAAACAACTCCCTTTTAACCTTCATCAGACTAGAGGATTGGTTCACAACAGTGGATCTTCAAGATGCTTATTTCCACATTCCAATTCAGAAGGACTGCAGGTAATGCCTCTGATTATACTTTGAAAGCATTGTTTATAATGAGTTCATTTTTTTTCCACTTCAGTCTGTCATTGACTTCCTCCCTCATGATACTCCTCGACAGGGCATCCAAATAGCCAATTATTGATACATTTTCTCTCCCACAGAGCAGCAGGCTAGAACCAACACAAAGTGGCCCTAGCCAACTTGTTAAAATTGGCCCTTAACTGAGAAAAAGAGGGGCCCTTAAACTGGCTTGAGTATGAATGTGACAACAACTTAAAAAGGTGTGCATATGCAAGTTTCTGAAAAGAGGGCGAATTACAATGAAGTTGGTCTCGGGACCGTTTGGCCTAATAGCAGGAGTCAGTCAAGTTTTTCCACTGGGGTTGTTTCACATGTGCCTACTACAGAGGTGATTTGCAAGGTATACATTTAGCCCATGCAAGAATGGACACTGACTTATTCCATCCAAGGGATGTGGAATGTCTGTCAACTGGCTTCTTACTACATCCTTGAAGGAAGGTGTCAAGCTGGGTCCATTATGTTTAAGGAAGACCATATGAACCAATGCTTCACAGACAGGCTGGAGTGCTGTCTGAATGATGCAGTGGTACAGGCCATCTGGATTTGTTTTGGGAAAACCAAAGTAGATATTTTTGCCACACAGGAATCCACACAACCTAAGTTCAAGCTTAATCAAAGTAATGTTAACATTCACCTGCTGTAATTTGATGCTATTTTAAATCAATTAACCTCTTAATAATGACTAAAACTTTATAGTCACTTAATAATAAATATATAAGCACCAAACATCTTTAAGAATAGAACAATAATATATTTAAATTTAAATAAGTTATTGTAAACGAAACAGCTACAAACTACAACATTTTAACTAAATTTTATATTTTTTTTATGTTTCTGTTGTTATTTTTTTTTCCTGTTTATTAAAATTTTATTTAACATTTTCCCCAAACATATACATTTGGGTGTACTAATTTTTAGACTGATCTTCAGTTTATTTTTTGTTAGATTAGTACTAAATTTTGCATTGGTACTGAAAAATCTAATGTATATGCACAAAGATATTATTGTAAAGCATCCTGTACAAAATATTAATTTAAAATAGAGATCTGTGTCTATTTTCCCATGGAAACACACGTGTCAAAGGGAAAGCAGCAATTTGCAGCTGTTTTGGAAGAAAATTTGAAATCCCGCCACTTATGCGTGAACGGCTCTTTGTTGCCAATTTTTTAAACTTAGTGTGCTTACATTTTGCATATTTTGTATGTAACAGTGACCCTGCAATGCATTAAAACTTTTTCTTGCAAGCAACAACTGGCAGTAAGCGCGCATTGTCTCTCTCTCTCTCTCTCTCTTGCACATGCGGTCAAGCACAATTTCAATGTATTATGACAAATGTTCAATTTAAAGTTAATAGGTCTAAATAATGGCCTATATTTTAAAATATATTGCTACATATTTAGCCTATTGAGACATTCTGCATTTTCCTGTCAGCCTTCTCTCTTGCTTTGTTGCAAGCCGTTATATTTGATTATTATGTTTAAATTATTATATTTTTTAATTCAAAAAACAAATGCGACTCACAACATAATTGATCAACATTTAAGGTTTTACGACAGTAACATGCACGAGCAGTTATCTAGATTATTTAAACTGAACTCAGATTAGTTTGATCAAATGATCTTCAACTTACTA